>VCAZ01000030.1:2192500-2710000 GCA_005784505.1 Bagarius yarrelli | reverse complement strand
TACGTTGCGTTATTGACCTGTAGACAAACGGCGCCATCTTCTGTTGTAGTTCAATTGGCATTACATGTTTTGTTAGTATTCAAAACATAGTCCAAAAGTAATATTTAAAATTGCAATAATTTATATTATACCAACAAACCTTTTTGCTAACTGACTTGTAAATTATTTCCCCTCACACACTAAATAAATAAAAATTGCTATTTAGAGCCATGAATGAAATAAATATTTAGAGTCTGGGTGAGAATTATTTAGCCTAAACATTACACATTTGGTTACCACGACAAAGAAGCTAAAAGAAGATCACACAGGAATGACCACTAAGATGTGTTTGATAAAAATTAAACCCCAACTTAACCGCAGAAAAAGGCAGAATAGACTAAAGTTGAAATTCTTCTATTTCTGGAGTTTGTGGCGTGGTCTCTTCTCTCACATGACTCTAAGGTGGGCCTGACATGATTTTAAAGCAACTGTAGATTGCTAGAATATTAATGTTTTATTTCTTTAGTAAAAATTTTTAATTAAAATTGATTGTGACCATAGAAGAATGACAAGTCAGAGTTCTTATTCTCATTCTGAATGGTGGATATGGTAAAACATATGACATTCTTTTAACATTTTTTACATTTATATTTTAGGAAAACAGAAATATATTCCCAATTTACATAAGAAAGTTAATGTGTATCATTATTATTAATACATTTTTAAACAAAAATCATTGCATGGGTAAAATAACCATTTTTGTCTTGAAGTTTAGGGTGGTGTCAAGTAACCTAAACAAACAAATATTAATAAACCAGCTACAAATAATATAAACATGGGATCTGTTTTGTACCAGTTGATATGCATCTGGATGTGACCCCTGGTTGTGTCAGAAGACTAATTAAAACTGTATGAACTGCACAAGCCCCACAGGTTCAGGTTAAACCCTTAATGGGAAAACCCTCATCATTTCGAGCAGCGGCCATTTGTGCTAGGGTTCAACGTTTTTTCTACTGGGAGAACATTACTGAGAGGAGAAGGTACCCGCAGGAGCAAAATGGAGGTTAGATGTAGTGGCCGTATCTGCATAAAGAGAAGGCAGCTTTTATGTTGCTCCAGGAACGGAGTTGGACTATCTGTAACAGGCCTGAGAATCTCTGGGCATGCATTGATCCCTGTACAGAGCTACCAAATTCTGTACAGCTTTAAGTGGTTGGGGATTATGTGGATTATGAGGCGGGACAAATGTCCTTCTATAATGCTCTAAAGAGAAAGGTTTCATATCTTATATGTGTGCATGAATTGTAAAAGAAAGTCAATGTTTATAGTAAATGTTGTATACAATAAATGCTATTTAAAATAACCTTTTGAAATAAACGACACATCCCGAGCGAATTAGTAAATAAATAAAACCGTAAACATTCGCCTCACTAAGATGTCAACTAATTTTGCTTGGTATTCTAGAAAGCCACTAGATGGCACTGTGTTAAGTTATTATGAAGTTGATAAGAGGCAGTTAACATAGAAGGGAAAAAATGACATGACTGCACTGAGAAATACTTTATTAAAATGACTGAACTGCGATCATGAATCAAAGCTTAAAACGCTAATCGCACCTGTATACAAATCAGAAAAATGTTGACATATGGGTGAAATACCAATTTCAAACACAGGGGGCAGTAATGAGATTCAGCCGTGACTAACCCTGCATAAGCTTTACTAGAAGAAGAAAAGACACCACCTACTTCTCACTTCCTTTAAATGACTTTAAACGTATAAGTAATATAATACGTTCTTAATAATGTTGATCTTCGTTCAGTTTTCTGGCCATAGCAAGTAGAACGACTGAATACTCGCAAAATTAAATTATACCGAGAAACAGCGAAGAAAAAACAGTTTTATTAATTGACCCGATGGCGACATCCGAGCAAGCTGTGTCTTCATCATTCATGGAGCCTTTTAAAGATATTTTGGTGAATTATTTAATGCCAGAGAAATGTTACGACGAATTCTTCCTAAATTTCAATTTTCTGCATGGTAAGAGGAATCACTGTAAATTAGTAAAAGTTGTTATTTAGTTTTAGCTCAATGTTGAATACATTTTTAGATTTTATGAACACAATTAAAATTTGAATGAAATTTGTTTTGTTTTTGTCTCACTAAAGTTAACTGTCAGTGTCAGTTTTCTAACCCACTCTTACCCTGAGTTTTTAAGATAAATTTACTTAATTTTATCAAATTCATTTTTGTACAGTATAAAATAGATGTGTATATATATATATATATATATATGTATATATATGGTATATATATTATAGATATATATATATATTATATATATATATATATATATATATATATATATATAATAACTTGGTTGTGTTTGTGTGTTAGGGGCGGGGCTTTACACAAGGCACATTTTCATTGGTTGCCTGAGGCTTGTGCTTTTTTTTTTCTTGATCCTTAATTATTTTTTTTTAATTTAATTCTGAATGTAAAAGATTTTATCTTTTTTAACACTCAAAATGCTGTTTCCTGTTTTCCTGTTTCTAATCATGCTTTTATGTCCCCCCACAGTGGACTGTCTAAAGATAATAATTAGCAAAGGTTTAGGCATTGGAATCATTCTTGGCTCTGTGCTTGGTAAAACAAACTCTGACTCTATTCACACATTTGTTTTTCTTTAATATTTTTTAAACTGTCATTTTAGTCCTAACATGACTTCTTGCTTGTTCTGCCCAGTAAAAATGCCTCAGATCTTGAAACTTTTGGCTGCTAAAAGTGCAGAAGGACTGAGTTTTCAATCTGTGATGCTGGAGCTGCTTGCCATCACAGGTACTATGACCTACAGTATCGCCAAGCGCTTTCCTTTCAGGTGGGTCTGAATGTCATAACCTAAAAACCTATTTTACACACTTGAATTAATGCACCACATGACCACCATAAGACATAGAGAGGTGGTAGCTCAGTGGTTAAATATTGCTGATTGGAAGATCATGGGTTTAATTCCCAGAACTACCACGCTGCCATTGCTTGGCCCATGAGCAAGACCCCAGACCCTCAACTGCTCAGTTAGACCAAAAAATAGGAAAATGTACGGCACTGTGGATGAGTGATTTATGACTCAGGGTTACCCTAACCCTGCCAGAAATGTTTGTGATTATGACTGGTGGCCCATTCTGAAAAGTTTAGTCAGTTTAGCACTGATGTCAATGGTGTTAAAAGTTTGTAAACACGGCTTGGTAACCCTTTAAGCTAGTACTGTAAAGGCCTAACCTGTTAGACCAAAATGTTTTAAGAAGACCTTTTATCTCAGTGATTGGGATTTTCATTGACTGATCATAGGTTGCAACACCTATTTTGTTCAGTTTTCAGATTTTTCAGGATAAGACGACACTATCTTAAAATCTGCTCACAACGAGAATTCCCTAGACTATTTGCTGGGTTCATTGTTAATATTCCTCACTGTCTATAGATGTTTGTTCTAATTGCTTTTAAGGTCAAAAATCTCAAAAAAACAAGTCAGTTTAAATGTTACGGTCTAATTTCCACACAGGGTTCTGTTTGTTTGTAAGAAATGTTAACAAAATAGTGCTAATGTTAAGGTTTAAATACAAGTATGTAACCTTTACAAAGTTTTACAGAGCTCACATTAAGCTAATAAGTACACTTTGTAACTGTAAAGCTATCTATTTATTTCTGATACTTGGCAGCCAAAACTTACCCCTAACCACAGGATTGGTGGTGGTGGCGGCTAAATGTTTTAGATTATAATTTATTTACTCCACAGTAGTGACTTTAACATGTTTGCCAGCATGACAGATGCTAACATACCTTGTCAGAGGTTACATAACATACCTATGAGCAAGCCTGTGTGGTGTGTTTAAAATCAATGAAACCCAGCTCTGCTTTGATTTATTTTCTGCGGTTTTTATTGTGGTTTATAGGTCTTATTTAGGTGATATTTAGGATGTTGTTTAAAAAGTTTTTCCTTTGGTTGTTAAATGCTATTTTTTATATAAGCACACATTTCTTCACAGTGCCTGGGGTGAAGCATTATTCCTCATGTTGCAGACAGTGACTATTGGATTTCTTATCCAGCACTATAAAGGAAGCACTTCAAAGGGTACTGGATTACACATTTATAATGCTGATAATACAATAAAACCAGTAATTATTTATAATATAATTTAATTACTTCTCTCTGTGCGCTTACTTACTCTGTGTCCTTGCAGGACTGGCCTTTCTAGTCATCTATTTTGGTCTGGTGGCTGTCCTTACTTCTCCTCTTACCCCTATGTCTGTTGTCACCATCATGCAAGCCTCCAACATGCCTGCTATAGTCTTTGGAAGGGTAAGTGTGTGCTTCTCCTATTGTTTAAGTGAATCGTGCCAAAAGGTGTCAAATGAAACTATTAAATCAACTTTCTATATGTTTCTAGCTCATTCAGGCAGGTACCAACTATAGGAACGGCCACACTGGCCAGCTGTCAGCTATTTCTGTCTTCCTGCTTTTTGCTGGTTCTCTGGCACGCATATTTACTACATTGCAGGTAGGTGTTCAGATGCTGATGTGTACTTCAGCTGATTCTCTTCCTTTTAGTCATGTATATAAAGGTTTATGGAGAATATAAGAAAGGTGGCAGCTCTGATTACTGCAACAATCAGTTGATTCTTAAGAGTTTAAATTCCAGCATATTAAAGCTCCTAATACTTTTAATTAATTCCGTTCCGTCATCTAACTTTCCTCTTAATACATTAATTTTTCCCTCACATATGCTTGTTTGCTAAAAGGGTTCTCATTAAATCTGGTACCAAGAGAAATCATCTGACCTTTAGGCCTGCTGCAATAGTTAGTGCTGACGATGTTTCGGGTGTTGATCCGCAACCCCGGTTATGTGACTTGCCCTTTGCAAATAAAATGTGCCCAGGCAATTATAAGTTAATTAAAAGTAAAGAAAAATGGGGAAAAAAAGGAAACTCCAACAAACAAACTTCCCCCACCCCACCCCAATGCTGATACCGGTATTACCAGTGTTGTCACATGTCGATTAACCAGTGGAGAAAACACATTCCATAGTATACATACTATCTGACTGGATTCTCTGTTTTTAGAAGATGAAATAGTTGTTGTTTTGCAGGTTTTTTTGAGGTAAATATGTAGACACACTAATAGTCTGACACTCTGATCCAGACACTGATTTACAAGCTGTTTTGAGACAGTGTGCTGATTTAAGACAATTGACCCTGAATGGTCCTGAGGAAAATTAAATACGTATATCGGTAGCTCTGTGCTGTAATTTTTTTTTAATTCTTCTGTGGAAGATAAAAAAAATGTCTTTCTTTAGTTGGTATATCATCACTGCACAACTGATATTAAATTATGTTTGGGGGGGAAACTAGAGATTTTACCTTGGTGTTACCTGCATTTTTTTGGTGTAAAATAATTAAGTCTGGATAATTGTATTTTCTGTATGTTTCTGTAGGAGACGGGTGACTCCCTGATGATTCTTTCCTATATCATCTCATCATGCTGTAATTTCCTAATCGCTGCTCAAATTCTGTATTACTGGAATGTAAGACCAGCAGTAAAGAAGAAGGCTGAGTGAGAAACTGAAGCTCCTGTAGTGCTCTATCTAACTCACTTTAAGTACCTTGTATAAAATCTACTGGTCAATTCGGAGACTCTTTTTAAGTGCTATTCGATGTTAAGTTCTTTAAGGATCGGTTGTTAAAAGCAGACAATTGAACAGTGTTAGTACATACACTCATTAAGCTAGTAATGAGTGGGGAAATCTGTATTTCTCAAACATTAGGACCAAAAAAAGAGAATTTTAATAGGGACCCATTATTTCAATGATGGGGGGGAGGGGTTTCCAGTTGACTGTATAAGATCATGCCAAGCTTTTATTATTACTTTAATAATTTTCCCTTAGCTCAGGGAAAGAGTACGTTTTATTCTTTTCTTAGACACTTGTTCACCATGAAAATTTATTTCAGTATTTGTTTATATTCATTCCATTTCTTGCTTTGTTCAGACATCACAAATGAACACAATCTAAAATGTGACTGTTGAATTACCTCAAATTTTTTTAGGTTAATAGTTTGTAGTGTTTTGCAGAATTCTTTAGTTTAATAAAAGTCTACCGGCAAAATTAATTAGACATTGAAACGTGGTAAAAATTTTCATAGGAGATTAAGTAATACAGATTGCATTTTTTATGACTAGGGTTTTTTAGACTAGGTTTCCTGCTGGTAAAACTACTGGATACAATCAATTTTTACAATCAGTCCATAAATCATTTTGTCTTTTTTGTCTTTTGTTTTTGTGTTGGTGGGTTCATCATATAATGTGAAAATGTGATTTACCAATGCCAGTGTGTCAATTTAACTACGTGCGTTCAAACAGAACTGTGTGGTTATTGATTTATTCAGCCTGTAGAGGGCAGCAGCTTTCCTGCTGGTTTACTGCATACGCATTTAAACTCTACCCCACATTACACAATAGCTTCTGAGTTCATTTTAATCCATCATTTAACTTTCTTGCACTTTCTCTCTCTTAGTCATTCACTCACTTGCGTTAGGGTATTTTCCTCTTCAAGAATTAAGATCAACTGAACAGTTCATTTTAAATTCGTCACCGCATTTTCCCATCTTAAAAAACAAATAGTATTAAAACTTCTAATCCAATTAAACCAATTAAAGTTCCTTTATAATAAGCCACAGGAAATGTGATCAGTTTACTTCCAGAACATTAAGAATAAACAGAAAGATGAAGTGTGTGTGATAGTGGAATATGTGTTGAGATAAACTTGGTCTTATTGGCTTTGTGTTCTTGGGAGGTCTGCTCTTGAGGTGCCTTCTCCAGTAGTGAATGGGCTGTCGGCTTTTCTTTCTCTTTTTTTTTTTCCAAGCACAGCTGTTCAGATCTCTTCAGTGTGTGGGCCAAACGCTTATCTCCCCCGACCTGAGAGCGTATTTTCTATGTCTATATCTTTTAATCAGTGCAACACACCACTGCCCTGCCTTTGTTTGATGACGATAACGGCCAGAGGTTCGTGTGCCAGACCGGTTTGTCACAGATTTTTTTTTAGGATCAAAAATGAATTTTCACCTGATCAATCAATTTGAAACACTTTTAACACACACGTGTGTGTGTGTGTGTGTGTGTGTGTGTATAGGCTATGCATAAATGCAGGCCACAATGTATGAAGCCACACCATGTTAAAGATCATAGTTATGGGATATTGTGAATTTATAGATAATATTTATTAAGTATTTATATTTATTTGTTTATATATATATAATGAGCCACACCCTGGACTAGACTGATCCTGCAGCAGCAACAACATAAAGGGAGATATATATATATATATATATATATATATATATATATATATATATATATGTATATATAATCTCCCTTTATGTTGTTGCTGCAGGACCAGTCTAGTCCAGGGTGTGGCTCATTAGTGTTAGATGTCAGTCATTCTCTCCACACTTGGCAAACACTATTAGCCTCGGTCTAGTGTACACATACTTTGTCAATGCCCTCTGCAGCTGCTCACCAAGGTGGGCTCTGACCTCATACCTTCAGGTATAAAGCTGTGTCTTCGGTCTTACTCTTCATCCAAAACACCAAAAAAATGGCAAACAATATTTTTTTGTGGTTTAAATAATATAATAAATAAATCAAAGAAATGGATCTTCATTACAGATGTAAGTGTTTTGACTTCTAAAGATGAAACCAAATTCTGAATGTATTTGTACTTCTACAAGTTCCACAAATAATTTTTGACAGGAATTATTTGTTTTATGATAAACTGTCTTATCTTAATACTGGTACCATATCAGCAGCTTGCTAGTATATGAATAGCTGATGTTTTTATGACAGCACAGTGCTAGTCGTTTGAAGTTAAGTTTTTATGTATCAGTGATTTGCAGGAACCCTTGCGTCTGATCAGATCGCAAATCATGTTCTAAACAACAACATATTTTTACCAGTATGACATGTTACCCACGCCAATTTTTTCAAGGGCGAGAAAAATGCAACTGTTGAGAGATTTGGCAGAAACTTCCCTCCCGCGGTGACGAGACATGCCTCTGTCAAATTACAGTTGTACATTTTCTTATCAAAGACAGCTTAATAAAGCTGGACACTGATTATTATTATTATTATTATTATTTTTTAGCCGTCATGTTTTTATGGTTGTGTTAACATTAATTTGTTACATTAAGTAATGTGGATGAATATCCACACATACCCACATCAGCCAGACAAAACAGACCTTATCAGTCAGATCTTTCCCCCTCCACTGTGAGAGCTACACTGCTATTGCGTGAGAGCGATGTTTAGCTGTGTTGTGTGAAGGTGAATCAGAAATGTATGTGTACAATGTTGGTGGCATTTCAACCAACCAGAACACTTCTTTTAAAAAGACATGGTAAAAAAAAAATACTCCCACTCACTCATCTGCGTGCAAACAACATTTGGGGCAGGTCTGTCAATGTATTGTGCAAGTAGGTGATCAAGTAAGTTCTCTCTCTTGCTTTCTCCCTTTTTCTCTCTCTCTTGCTTTCTCTCTTCCTCTCTCTTGCGTTTCCTCTCTCTGTCCATCTCTTTCTCTCTCTCTGTCCCTCTCTTTTTTCTCTCTCTTCTCTTTTTTCTCTCTCTGTCTCTCTTTTCTCTCTCTCTCTCCCTCACACACACACACACACACACACTCTCTCTCTTTCTCTCTAACTTTTGTAGGAGCATGTGACCCAGACATGTTGAAGACTGTGGTGCAGTAAAAATGCTCATGTTCTTTTATCAATGAAGAACTCTGCTTTTCACCAGAAATAATGGTTTAAGAAACAAAATTATAAATCTGGATGACTTAATGAATAAGTACGAACATAAATACATTATAAGTTATGTTAAAAATAGAAAGTTTATAAATGTTGTGTGTTTTCTATGTGTACAAGTCAAAGTCTCTCTCTCTCTCTCTTTCTCTAAATAAATCAAACTAATTTGTAGGCCCCTCAAAACTAAAATACACACATATTAGTAACTATACTGGCAATATGTATTGGTCCATAAAACGGTTTTCTATTTTTAAAGTCTAATTTTTTTTAGATGTCTATTAACGAGAATTTTAAATAAAATATGTTTTTTTATGGTTTATGGCAGTTGAAAGGTTGTCGATTTAACTTTTTTTTCTTTCCCCGAAAGACATCATTCACTTACATCCTTCCACGAATCAAGGCCTGGGGATAGCAAATTCAGTTCAGTTGTTAAAAAGTGAATTGTTAATTAGTTGGTGCTGATGAAAGTAAATTTGCAGTCTAAATCAGTGCATATAATACTGTATTTTAATCTAATTAGAGCAAATGAAAAACTATCTTAACAGCACACACTGTCTCACTCTCCTGTCTGCGGATCGTGCGTGCGGAATAGGCGCGGCATGTAGGCTTCCCTAGGAATGCAGGTAAATACGCGCACGTCTCCATGGCAACCCTTAATGTTTGTTTCCTTGTATAAGGTACTGACATTATAATGCACGTAACCGGTTGCAGATAAACCGGAACTCTTTATGGTAATATTAAAACCGCAGTCAAACTGTTCTCGGACGAAGTTGCGAACCCCCTCGAGTTAACCAAACCCTCTATATTGCGCCTTCCGCTAATTGTCGTTATCTCCCCACGCACTTGCTTACCGGCCCGCGGAAACCGTGGTTACCACTTGTTGAAGCCTGGCTGCCTGTTGCTAAGTGACCGCACACGATATATGAGAAAATCTTGGCTTCCCGCTTTAAGTCTCTCCAACATTACGCACATGCTTGGCCGACTTCCAGCTGCTTTAGCATTTTGTGTTTGTGTGCTTACGTCATACGATTGGTTAGATACTTTAAAATAAATGACTAAACATGTTTTATTCTGTTGTATTTCACTTTGCAGTTCAGTCGCGGATCTAACATATAAGGAGCGCTCTGTGAAAAGTTTTGCTCGTTGCCTTGATGAGACGCACCGGTATAAACTCACTAAGAACTTTGAATTGAAGGCAGGAGAACCCTCAAACTTCATTTGGATAAACCTAAGCATGGTTATGCAGCCGTGAATAAGGATCTGTGCTGTTAAAGCGAAATGGGAAAGTATATCGGATGATTCCTTCGCGCCCTGCACCCCTCCCGTGGGCCTCCGATTAGCCCAAGCGGACTCTTGTATTTCCATTACAATAGATGAGCTTGGTGAAAGGGTTAAAGTCCGCGGAGCAGAGGGGGGAGAGGACGGCAACACTAATTTTCTGCGCGGCGGGGAGCGCTAAAAAGGGAACAAAGCGATGCAGGGGAGGCGCTCAGGATTGGGCTTCTTTACTATGCACACCTGCGAGCTGAAAAGCGGCGGCCAATCTGCCTCAGACACGGCCAATTACGAGCCGGACCCAAGAGCCGCTTTCACTCCACAGAAGGATGGGAGAGCGCTGAGGGGGAGGACAGGAGAGTTTTCTAAAGAAGAAAGGGGAGAGATTTAAATCGATTGGCCCTAAATTATTCGAGCCCTCTGCCTTGTGACGGATGAGTCCCCCTAACTTTCCCTGCAAGTGGCTCAGAAAGTCCTCCTCTTATCTTTTCTCCTGAGGTTCAATATGGCACACTTACAGAGTTAATCTTGTGCCAAGAGTAATAAACAAAATAAAACCCGCAAGTTATTTAATTAAATTTATAAATATCTAAAAAGTTATTAAATCTGCACACATTAGACGGTCTCTCCTGTCCTGGTAAAAAACAAAAAACAAAAAAAAAAACAAGGAGATCTCAGCACATACATTCTGAGATTTGGATTAAAAATTAAAATGTATACAGATGTGTATGACATGGATACTGGTATCCTGCACGAAATAAATGTATGCAAAAACAAAATGACAGTTACACAGATGTCATTCCCATCTGTCTTTCTAAGACCTCTGGGAAGTACCCACAGGCTACAAATTCATAACCATTACAAACTAAATGAAAGAACTACAAATCTAGTTTTCTATAGAATTTCTATCTGCTTTTCAATAAATCTTTATATAAATGTCAAACTTAATTGTAAAAGAAAGATTTAATTGTTCAAATAAGTTATTTATTTTCTTGCTTGCAAGTCTTGGCTTTGCCAAATTATTAACTTAAATAAGCACATAACTCCACAAAAAGTACAAAACTAAAATTTATAGTGAAAATTAATAATTTTATCATGAAGACCATGACAAGACTCAGATCAGACAACTTTTTTTTTTACAATTTATTTTTTAACTTTTTTTGTTTATGCAAAAGACCCTTATAAGGGCCATAAAAACTGTACAACGTATATTTACAAACAGTATTAAAAGGACTTTAAAAAAATTACATTGAAACAGCAAGTTGCACACCCACCTGGAAGGCAAATGTAAACATTCACTCATTTCATTACTTTAATATAAATTACATTAAAGTTCTTGACTTATTAGTGAACACTAGATTCCTACACTATAACTTGTTGAAAAATGGAAAATGCTAGACCAACCGAGTTAGACAATCAAATAACCCAAAAAAAGCAAGTTTCTAATTTAGTTGCACTTTCCATTTGAATTACACAAATCTGACATTATATGGGCATTAAGGATAGTTCTCTTGCACCCGAAGGATGTAGAAGTCTCCCTTTTTAAACTTTTACAACCAAGTAAAAGCCCCTCCACTAAATTCCTGCAAAGTAGTACAGAAAGTGTTGATTTAAGGCAATACTTGATACCGATAGGGTAAGAGTGCATTTCAGATAGTTCTTAGATCAGCAATTGGGGGGGGAGAAAAAAAAAAAAAAAAAAAAAAAGGGAGTCAGTGCTAGTTTTGTACTGGAAAGTAAACACATTTGGATGTTATTGCTAAAATGTGTTTGTACCATTTCCCATAGTGACTGTGCAACGAATGCATGCCCTACTCTGTTAAAAGAACAGCAGAAAAATTAGATATCCTACTAAAAATATGTTAGAAGACCATAGCCATTGTGATTACTTGCTCCATGTTCATTTAAAAGAAAGCAAGTAAAACTAAGATTGCCAACAAAACTGAGCATGATGCCAACAATGCCTTTTTAAGATGTTAAGTTTAATTAGCTGTACTTTTCCCTACATATACATTGAGGGGAAAAAAAAAAAACCAGTACAAAACTGTCTTACACCTTATAGGTCACATGATTTGCACATCATTGACTACAGTGATCAGGATTGAACATGATTTCCATATACTCAAGTCTGCTGTTCTATGCCCCATTTTGGTTTTCGATCATGATTGCCCTTTCCTGTACGAATGTCCCCAATTTCACTTGATGAAGCACGGCATAAAAGGCACACGGTTAGATTCTGAAATCCGAATCATATGTACAAAGAAAATGCCCTAAAATACAAAGCAAATCTTTAAAAGTTGTAAATAGCCACTAAATGCCAATTACAAAGACACGTCAAAGATCTATATTAGGACATTCCTGTGGAAAAAACTTCAGGCTGTGTTAATGGTGAAATTCTGGGCAGAAAAGAAAAAACAAATAAAAAGGGTCTTGGGAAAGGGGTGAACATATCTACAGGGGGGAAAAAAAAAACAAAAAACAAACAACTGAGCAAGATCACTCAAAGAGGTAGAAAAATGTCCCTATGTGCAACAGGTACTCAATATCCAGCAAGAATCCATACAGAGTACTTGTTGCACTACAAGTCTAAGTAGTGATCCAGCTGAGCTAGTCCCAGTCCCTTTTCCTTCTTCACTTTAGATGTGTGTCAGGGGCACAGTACTGCCCAGGTAGTGCTGCTGGACACTCGGGTAACCCCTCTGTGCTGTAGGGTCCCCTACATCACCTCCAGGGATGTACATGCTGATCATGTCTCTGAGGTCACCCTGAACAGCCCCACGGTGGTGGTTTGTCGCTCCAGTAGGTGAGTGAGCGAAGGCCTCTGGCTTGACCATAGACATAACCGGGCTGGGCTGCTGGGGACTGCTGCTGTAGGACATTGGGCTAAGTGGGAAAAGATCAGAACCACATGATGAGAAACCAAACCAGAAATTAACAAATCCAACACAAGTAGTTAAGCATGATAAAAGGTTAAGTGACCTAAAATAAGATTACCTAGTGGTTGGACTGTAATACACGCCATCTTAATTACTCGTAATATTATAAAACTCAAGTTTCATACCTGTAAGAGTTGGCACTATTCATGTAGGTCTGCGACATTGGTGCTGCGTACTGGAGTGGAAGCTCGTATCGGTGCAGTTGCTGTTGGTAAGCGAGCGCGTCTCCCTGCACGGCCGCGTAGCTTCCAGCCGGAGCCCAGCCGTAGCTATCCACGCGTGGGCTTCCACTTTGCGCATGCGCTGCGGCCAGCAGGCTGCCGCCGGCGAGCGGAGGATACTTGGCAGCAGAATTGTCCTTCTTCACGGGTGGCTTGCTTTTGCGCCGAGGCTTGTATTTGTAATCTGGGTACTCCTTCATGTGCGCGGCGCGCAGCCGCTTCGCCTCGTCGATAAACGGCCGCTTTTCGGCGTCAGTCAGCAGTTTCCACTCGGCGCCCAGGCGCTTGCTGATTTCCGAGTTGTGCATCTTTGGGTTCTCCTGGGCCATCTTGCGCCTTTGAGCTCGGGACCACACCATAAACGCGTTCATGGGTCGCTTTACCTTGTCCATGGGGTCTGCGCCAGGCGGGCAGGCGCTTTTCGGAGCTGCCTGTGGCACGTTTCCGGAGCCGCCGTGTTGCGACATGATCTGGCCGTTCGGGTGAGGAGTTTGTTGACCCGTCTTAAGTTCGTGTTCCATCATGCTGTACATCATAGTGATCTTCCACTAAAAGCTTATTTTAAGTGGAAAGATAAGGATTAGCCGAAATAAACTCGAGGCAAACAAATAGATCGCAGGTGCAACTTATTGCTGCATGCTACATACACTAGGCGAGTTTGCCTGACCAAAAAAAAAAACAAAAAACAACCAAGACAAACAAAAAAAACTCTAACAACTTAAACGTCTTATAAAAACTGTATCATTCCGACGCTTTGTTCGTTAAGGCTGGTAGTTTAATATTTTAGCGTTATAGAAAGAGAGAGTAACTAAAGCACAATTGCGCTGCTCCAGCTACAGAGTCTACAAAGCCACCTGTTGAACCGCGTTTGACTCTGTGAATAATAACCAGGGGCATGACAAAAACACTCTCTACCCGCTCGTGGTTTTAGGGAAAATTGTATTCCACTCAGGACCAATCAGAGCCCAGGGTCCTACCCTCACCTAATTTACATAAGGGCAACTAGTACAGGGGCGTGGCCAAAGCGCACTTGTTGCACAAACCCGTTTAATGCAGATTATTTATATAGAACGAAAAAGTATAACATTTTTAGTCTAACTTAGCCCCGATAGTCGGTGCATTTAGTTTTTACATTCGTCTTTCTGTTCGAGTCGATAATAGCAGTTTAACTACTTTCTTTCAGTATCAGTAATTTGTTCCAGTTCCAAAACACTTTTTATTTATATTACATAGAAGGTTGATTATACCAAAATGCTAAGGAATCGAATTATTCATTACACAATTAGTTAAATGTTTTTAGATACAATTTTTCGTCATAAATCTCAAAATTGTTTCATTACAAAACTTTTTCGTTCATTTTATTCATATATCCTTTTGCTTTTTTTTCTGCCTATTGCTTACAGAATAGTTTAGTTTAGTTTATTTTTTGTTAAAACATCTTACGTTACTATACCTAATTTGCAGTTAGTCTCAGTTAGTAGTTGGGTTTCCTGGAAGGATTAATAAATAAATAAATAAATATAATGTGTGTGTGTGTGTGTGTGTGTGTGTGTGTGTGTGTGTGTGTGTGTGTGTGTGAGAGAGAGAGAGAGAGAGAGAGAGAGTGAGTGAGTGAAAGAAATAGAAATAATGTCTCATTCTTATTCTGGGTGATTAAAGAAAATTAAATCTAAAAATGGAAGACTGTCATTTTTGGCCTTGGTTTAATTTCCCCAATAGAGTCAAATATATCACTCATGTAAAACTGTGTAGAACAGTAATAAAGAGAGAGTTTAACATGACATAGATCTAATGGGTCCCTGTTACATGTGCTGTAATTCAATTACTAATTGCTTTAAAATTTGTCAAAAAGCCACAATGAAACAAACAACATTCCAACTTGATCTGCACTTATAATTTATGATACAGGCATGTCAAGTAGGTGTGGGATTTTTAGTGTGTCAACCACAACTCAGCAAAAGGGTGTGGGTGAAAGATGGTAATTTTTGTACAGACAAAGGTGTGTGATGGAGTTTGCAGGAGTACGAGTTGTGAAGTCATTTTGAGATTGACCGTTACACCCTAATGTCAATCAGGCTGTGAATTGTGGGGCTCCACTCTCCCGTTTCTGTATCCAAGACAACGTCTTTTTGGAGCTTTTCCAGGACTATCTTTCCTTTTCTCCTCTCTGCTTCCTCTCTCTCTCTCTCTTGCTCTCTCTCCTTTTGTGCTCAGATTAATCAGTCTGATTTCGAACAAAGACAACTCAGCCACTCAAAGTTGGAGCTTTACATTCATAATGCCTCCTCTCACCACCACTTCTACCCACCTCCAAAAAATACACACATACACACGTGCACATATACATAGTGAATAAGGCAGTAAATGCTTATGTGTCCATACACATGCAGCACCCCCAGCTGGCTGTGACCATACTGGTATTCTCTAAAGCCCATGTTTTTGGAGCTGAAAAGTGTAAGTCTTAAACAAGTCGGGACAAAGCTGTTATTCCATGCAGTGTAAAAGAAAAGAACAGATGAGTGGGTTCAGAATATCAGAATTATGTCAAGCAAAACAAGAAATTGACAAACAATTCTTTCAGCAATAGGTCGAATACTACTTGTTGGAACAAATTATACATGGAAAAGAGCAATTTAATAATCTGACCCATTTCAATCTTATATTAGTGAATTGCTTTTCAAGAAAGGTGCAAATTACAAAAATTGTTCCCAATAAAGTTACAAGGTAAAAGTCAAACTCAAAACTAAACTAGGAATCATTTAAAGTGTCCTTGATAAATTCTAAAAAAAAAAACCTTTTTAAAGCAGGACGTCGAAAAGCTTTTATTGTCTTTTTAATCATAGCAGACGCAGGAGAGAGTAAAATGAAACAACTTTTCGCCAGGACGATGGTGCACAGACTTACACAAAACAACAAATAGCTACATAAAACAGGAGTAACACAGATATAAGAACCAATGAGAACACCAAATTTTCTTTTCTTACAATTTTAAATCTAAATATTTAATAAAATGTTTATTTTATAAATTAATAAAACAAATACCAATTGCAAGTAAATTTGATTGACAGTCTGTTGTCACAAAACAGTAAGAATGAGAGAGTTTTGACGCAGAATCTTGTCTTGGCCATTACTTCTCACGTTTGGCATTGTAAAGCCGTTGGGATAGTAGTTTCGGGATCATTAAGTGTGATCACTCTAACACCTCGGTCAATCGCCTGAGTGTGTAATATCACATCTTCTCTCTCTCTGTAGAGGTGTGAACGACCAGAAGTCAAGTCGCAGAGTCGGTATTTAGATTGCAGCCTTCAGTGGTAGTGGCTAAGTGCAGATGTTGATGGATGGACCACAGCAAAATTTACATTGGAAATATATTAGTAGAATTTGGAACAATGTTGCTCCTGCTGTGGGAGTAACAACCAGGCATGGAAAATGTGATCTTGCACTATAGCTACTGCTACTACATTAGGCAGTCCAGGGTCACACCATTTGCTTAATACAAAGGAAGAAGTTTAAATAACTGTCACCCTGTGTCGAGAAGACAATTTAACTAGTATAACTAACCAAATGCTTCATATAGACAATCACATAAACTATATTAAAACATTACTTTTTTAAAGTATATTTTTGTGTTTTGCCATGAAGGTGTAGTTGCTGTTTCAAAAGGGAAACATAAGACTACCTTGTCTACAAGACTATAAATAATTTGGGTTTGTGTAGCATCGGCCTGACCTCATTTTATCCACATTATATCCTATTGTAAGCTGTAAACTTTAACGAATTGTAATGGTAAGAAAAGATTTTGTTATGAACTGGAAACAAATCTGATAGGATGGAAATGAAGAGGGATGAAATGGAAATGAAGTGGGATGAAAATGAAGAGATGAGGTGCATGATGCATCAGGGAAGCCAGAATTAAGAAGGAAGGATGAGGAGAAGATAAAGAAGCAAACAGGAGCTCAGAGGGGAAGAAGGCTAGTTGGAAAGAGTGCAGTTTGTCCCCGAGTCCTCCCTGACAGGCTAGCTGAATGGGGCTTCTGTTCTCCCTCTTCTCATGTAAATCGGCCCTTCAGTCTTGCAGCCATCCGTCACTGCACAGAAGGAGCCTGGCAGGCCCTTTACGAGCCTCCCACTTGCATAATCCCCCCTGCCACAATTGCGCCCCCAGCAGGGGGGGAGGGGGTGAGCTGTGTTGGGGTAGCATGGGATGGGGGGAAACCGTGGGGGCTGCATCCAGACACGGTGAAAGTGTTGGAAGGGCCACCTACACTGAGAACGCATAATCAAAACAACATCTAACCTGGGGGGAAGGGGTTTCGGGGGGCTTTTTGGGTTTCACTGGAGGCCAGCAATGGTACGAGCAGAGCAATGCAACTATAGAAAGCTTACGACAGGGGAACAGTGTGGAATGAATGAAACGGAGGAAAATGAGACAGGAGTACATGATGCGGGAATTAGCATAGAGTTTCTTTGATGGATAGATGAATGAGACTATGTCTTTGTGAGCAGCACATGTGTGACAGGATGGTGGTGGTGGGGGTGATGATTTGGCTAAAGTGATCAGAAGTTGTTAGCATGGAATTAAAATGACATACACACAACCACAAAGTATTGGCATGCGGGGAGAGGAATAAGAGCCAGACGATGTGCTGGACTGAGGTGCCGTGCTTACACTGTCCATTTAACCTTTTCTCACCACCACCTTTAACTGCTTGTCTGCCCCCCAGTGGACAGTGTTCTAACACAGTTTGGTGAAACTTATTAATATTCAATGTTCATGACTAATTAGTATTTTGGCCACAGGCTAAAAATATACAACATGAAATGCTACAATAAAATTGACGTTTTGATTTCAGTGGCGTATGGATGACAAAAGCATAAATACTGAAGAACGTTTCTGGTGGGTGGTTCATTGGTTTTCCAGTGGCTTAAAATGATCTGTATGCCATACTTTATAGATAAATAACTCGAAATTCAAATGATGTCGAATGTTGTATAAAAACCCAGGGCCACATTACAGCAAAAAAGTTTACCATTTCATCTAACTGATTTATAACAATCAGACAAATACTTTTAAACAGACCACATTTTTAACAATCTAGAGAAAAGCCACAAAATCTACAGGATCACAAAAGCATTAACGATATGCTAAGTTTAATTTGTCAGAAGATCATAAGCATAAATCATTAGCTCTATGCTTTAGTTACCTTATCATCAAATGTCTCATGCAATAGCATGTTAAATTATGCAATATTGCATGTGTAATATATAAAAAGACATTCCCCTGGGTTTGAAGACCTTTCTGCTGATAAGGTGCTTGCTTTTGAGGGACTTTAAAGATTTGTAGGCTTTTTCCTTTACAGTTCCACTTGACATTTACATGTTCAACATAGAACTTCAGTCTGTGTGTGTTCATGTGTTTTAAAACGAAATTCCTGCCATATATGAGGTGCTTTTTCATTTTGCCACTAAATTGTCAGCAGCTGAAGGTGTCTTTGGATGGTTCTTCTCACCGGAATTAGCCCGTTTTTCTTGTTTGCTCCAAATCACTTAACATTTATATTTGACCTAAACCTTGCGCCTCATACATTGACTAGACGTTATTTTAAGCTTTAATTGCTAATTTCAAAATGTAATATTGCAAAGTCCACGTTTACAAAATTTCACTATATTGTGCAGCCCTAACATCCAGTTTACAGCCTGACAACATTCCCATAAGTAACAAGACTAAAAATGATGCCAAACTAACCAAAAGAGAGCATTTTTTCTGTGGCATCATTTCAAAGATGAAACACCAGTCATTTTATTTCAGTTTCATCACATAAGAGTCAAATGGTCATTTCAGGTGATAAAAAAAAGTAACTTCTAAAACGATTACCTCAACTTTTATTTCATTCATTTTTTTGAAACCATACTCATGACACATACCCTGTCCTGGAATAGCACCTGAAAATGACACCAAAAAACTATTTTGTCTTGTTAAAAAGAAATACTTTTATTTAGGAAAATTAAAATAAATACTATACAGAATCCAATGTAGAAAAGGTTTAATACACGGCTTCTGTCTGAAAAAGGTTATCACATTTTAATAAATTCATTTAAAAAAAACAGCACTGAGCAATGTAAACTGCACAGCCAGTCCCACTTCACAAGTCAGGCTTTTAAACCAGGAAAAGAAGTAACATTAGAATCTCTACATATTTATTTGTAGTTTGGTCCTTTATAGACCCCTCCAATCTCTTTTGGTGAGGTAGGTTACTGGAGCAACACTCCTCAATACAGGACTTGCACAGATTCTATACAACGCACTATGTGGCAATAATATCAACACCCTGCCAGGTGCAGCATAGGTGAAGCAAAAAACGTCCTTTCAGAAGGAAACGCTACTGTAAAATGGCACTATGCAAAGTAAAGATGTAAAAATGTCCATAATACAATGTTTACTGATTCAACAATTTAACAGAAGTGATGGCAGCAATTTTGTTTACACACTGCAAAAAAGTAAAAGCACAAAAGGCTTACATTCCACCCTGAAAGCACAGAAGAATTAACACTGAATGCAAGACAGATCTGTACCCAAATGAGCAAGATGAGTTTCACATCATCTTATTTTCAGCCATATTATCCATAAACTATTAGAGCAGCCACAAATCATGGCAAAATGGAAAGTTAAATCAAATCAACAGGTCCACTTCAACCATTTGGTGCGCAGCTCTTTAGTCAACAGATACAAATATACAGGACGATAAAATAGATGAATAGAACATGCGTACAATAGTGTCACTCCAATTAATCAATCTTTAAATGCTTTAAAAAACAAAAAAAAAAAAAACCACAAGAAAGTCTTTTTAAAGACACCCATGAGGCAGATTTTATAACGTCTTGCTGTGAACAGTGATAATCATTGGGGCAGGGTGGTGGATTTAGAGAGAAAAACGAACATGTACAAGTCCAGACAAACAGGAGACAAAGAAATGAAGTGGGAGAAAGAAAGGAGTGAAAAGATGTTTTTTAGATCAAGTCAGCCACATTCATGGGCATCTCCTCTACAGTGGTGTTGTAGAAGGTCTCAATGTCCCGGAGCGTGCGCTTGTCATCCTCAGTCACCATGTTAATAGCAACACCCTTTCTGCCGAAACGACCACCACGCCCAATCCTAGAAAAGGGTAATCATATTTAAAACAAAAAATTAGATCAACTCCTAACCTTGGGATATAAAAATGTTTGAAGAAAGGCTGTGATTAATACTTGCCTATGGATGTAATTCTCCCTGTTTGTGGGCAAATCATAGTTAATGACCAGGGAAACCTGCTGTACGTCAATGCCTCGAGCCTGGTGGACAAGAAACAGTATGATTTCCAGCATGCGGATTACAAAGTTGCTACAATGGTATTTATATACATTAAGCAAACCATACCAGCAGGTCAGTGGTGATTAGGACACGACTGGAGCCAGAGCGGAACTCCTTCATGATCAGATCTCTCTCCTTCTGGTCCATGTCTCCATGCTAGAAAACAAACAGCGGTCAGCTCATGTTTATTTTTATCCAAAGTGGAGGTGTGCCCATAGCATGAAACAGTCTTTAGCTCATAGGACTGAGTTGACTGGGATGAATATGGACTGCACTTTCTCTTCCCTTAGCAGATATAGAACCAAGTGTCACAGACAGACACTGCCTTGCCCAGATGTTAAGGGTACACAAATTACCTCTTAGTTAAGACACTCACCAAAGCAGAGACTGTAAAATCTCTAGCATGCATCTTCTCAGTCAGCCAGTCCACCTTCCGGCGAGTGTTAATAAAGATAACAGCTTGAGTGATGGTCAATGTCTCATACAGGTCACATAAAGTGTCCAATTTCCATTCCTGCGAAATAGAAAAAAAATAATAATAAATAGATAAACAGTTGCATCACAATAAGTATAAATTTACCAGCCTACTAATTTATACAGAAAATATTAACTGTTAGATTAAAATCAGGTCTGTTACATAGGTAGTAACAAGGCCTGACCACTAGATGGCGCATTTAAACCGTACATTAAAGAGAAGTTTGCATGTGCATATAATGTAAGCAGCCATTACCTCTCTCTCCACATTAATGTAGAACTGACGAATACCCTCCAGGGTCAGCTCCTCTTTCTTGACCAAGATTCTTACAGGTTCACGCATAAACTTAGTGGTGACATCCAGCACCTCCTGGGGCATAGTGGCCGACAAAAGAATCACCTGTAGGAAGACAAATCATAGTAGCATAACTTGCTTGCAAAGTTCTCTCCAACAAGCATTTTAATTAAGTAAACATGGGCTAATTACCAGTTTTGGTTTTACAACAACTTACTCGCTACTGAGGTAGAGAACACAGCTAATTAACTAAGCTTATCATCCAACTAGTTTTCTTCCTCACGTTACTTCACAGAGCAAGGACAAGCGGCTCAAAATATTACATTTTTGCGATTTAATACAATAGATCACACCCATACACAAAGCTATCTTTCAGGTGTCTGTCCACCACGAGTGCTATACAGTGTGTGACTTAAACTTATGCTTTCCTTGTGCATGCGCTTTAAATCAAATCATTGATTTTAGGGGATTATATATGACATTAGTAAAGTATGTGATTTGCTGACTTGTTTAACCAACTACATACACATTTTGCAAGAGTACAGTAATTAAAACAATTAAGTGTAGCCTGACAACTCATTTTTCTTAAAAAACAAAAACACGTATCTCTAACTTTTAGTTTCAATCAACACATTTGCTTAAGGTTATCATACAATCAGAACCTGATATTGGCCCATGACTAATGTCAACTGCTTTATAGTCGTGATGAGGAACAAGCAGAACCAGTCACTGTGGAGAGCAGCAAAGATACTCTACCAAAGAACTTTGTTCCCTTCACAGCAAAGATGGCTGGGGGGAGAGGGATCTTTGGCAAAAACTCATTTAAACAAAACTTGCATAGTTACGGAATGTGTAAAGATTTTTACCTGAATGTCAGTGGACAGCTTTTGAAAAATCTCATAGATTTGGTCCTTGAATCCTCTGCTCAACATTTCATCAGCTTCATCCAATGCAAACATCTTTATGTATTTGGGAGCTAAGAAAAAGATATATTCAGTGTTTTGCAGATTAAACCAAATGCCACACCTTAAATACATTAAACCAAACAGTAATTTTACTAGGATTGAGTCTTTTAGTGTTGATTTACTAAATCAAGCAACACTAAAAAGGGACAATGCTGTGTTCAGGTCAGTGAGGTCAGATCATGCCTTGAGAGGGCTGTGAACCCTTGCACACATCCTAACAGAACGTGAAGACGTGGCAGAGTAGCACAGAATACTCTAAAGTCAGTTGACACGCATGGATATCATCATGACAGCATTTAAGCAGTTTGAAACAGACACGTGTTAGTAATAATGCTTACAGAGATAACGCCGATTAAGCATGTCAAAAACACGACCAGGGGTTCCAACAACTATGTGGGGCACATCAGCCTGAAGCTTCTGCACCTCGTTACGGACATTGGTGCCACCAATGCAGGCATGGCAAGTAGCACCCATGTAGTCTCCAAGGGCAAGAACCACCTTTTGGATCTAAGGTTAAATAGGAACAAGAATGATTATACCGTTTATAAAATGAATATAAATAAATTCAACCTTTAAAAAGGTATATACTATTAGTTGTTTTAGATAAACACCATACAGCCAAACTTAACCAGGGCTAAAGTAACATGCTAAAAAACCAGAGCTAAAGTAACATGCTAGTAAACCAAAGTTAATATGTCCATAGCATGAAACAGTCCTAGCTCACAGTACTGAGTGGACTGGGATGAATATGGGCTTCCTGCTTTTCCCCCTAACAGATATAGGTAGATTTCACCAAGAAACCACATTGCCCAGTTGATAGGGAGATCTAGATTCCTTAAGTCTGGCCTGTCTTACCTGTTGAGCAAGCTCTCTGGTTGGGGCCAGTACCATGGCTTGAGTGCCCTTTAGCTCGATATCAATCTGTTGCAGAATGGAGATGGCAAAAGTGGCTGTCTTCCCTGTTCCAGATTGAGCCTGAGCAATGACATCATACCCTACACAAAGGATTAAAGTAAACAATTTATCAAGTATTTCTAAGAACAATAAATGGTACTTTGTTTCTTGTTTCTGTCTGTGCCCATAGCATGAAACAGTCTTATCCTCACTGTATTGAGTTGACTGGGATGAATATGGGCTGCATTTACTCTTCCCTTATCAGATATAGAACCATTTGCCAAAGAGACATGGCCTTGCCCAGTTGATAAGGGAGGCAGATGAGCAACCAAATACAAAAAAGACCATCTTTACAAATACATACCCTTGATACAAGGGAGAATTGCCCTCTGCTGAATGGCAGAAGGTTTCTCGAAACCATAGGCATATATTCCCCTGAGAAGATTCTCACGCAGGTTCATGTCATCAAAGCTGTCGACAATCTCTTTCCAGTTGCCCTGAAAAAATTAAAATGGAACGTTGGCCTCCTTAATATGATCATCAAGCTGGTGTAAATCACAAAATGAATATTGAAAATAAAAATATACATTTTACTTACTTCAATGACTCCATCTGGCTCCATGCCCTCGGGGCCATTATCTCTAGGTCTGGGGGGGAGCAAAAAAAAATTTATTTAATTTAAGCAACTCCAAACAATTCTAATTTTACGACGGTACATATAATTCGATTGAGACCAGACGGTAGATTACCGTTAAACTGAAAGGTTATGACCAGTTATAAAATGGAGGGAAGTTTCCACTGAACAGGAGGAGACACGTCGCAGATCTTAGAAGGAGGCCTTTAAACAGGCGCCTTACTCGCATTATTTTTAAGCTCCAGCAACAAAGCAAGCACTATTCGAAAAACCATCGTGCTATAAACGTTTCAATTTAATCATTTATTAACGAACCAAGGCGTATAAACGGAAAGTACCTAGGCTATATAGCCGTAGCAGCTAAATAAATGAAGCCGGTTTATTAAACCATTATAAAGAACCTAACAAAACGATTACTCAACACGTAACGCGCTTTATACAGCAATTTGTAGATCTTATTTGAATGGACTTATCAATGTGGCGCAGACTGAGACTCGGGCCTACTCCCGCTAACACACGTCTCCATTGTCTCACCGGTAGGCCATGTGCCCAGTGCTAATTTACGCGAAATATCTTTAAAACTGTTAATAAAAACATCTACGTATTTTAATAAAATCAAAAATAATATCAGGTGTATATAAAGTGATAACGGGGTTTTCTGCCGATTATCATCAACGAGGCCTGATAACACGCGGCAGTCAAAGCTAGGAGGCGGCCATGTGCACACGAGGCCGAGCCGGCATTTATTGGAGCCTTCAGCTAGCGAGCCGGCACATTCAGATTTCTGTCGGACTTACTAGTTAACATAATACAAAGACTGCATATGCGCGTACAAGAAACAATACAACACTTAGATAAACGGCAAAACTTTTCAAATATTGTACTAAAACCGAAAACTAAACGTAGTTATCCCAACCCGGCCCTTTCCCCATTAACGAGCTAAATAGCTAGCCGGCCTTTTAACGGGCCTTGGCGTCATAGAAATATTTTAGTCTCGATTTATAGAATTAAACAATCAGAAAATCGCGTCGGTTACTTCCAGTGTGCGCACCATAATAACATTTAAACATAGCGTTCGTATTTTCACAAAACTAAAATAAATTATAACGTTTGCTGAAGTAAGCATTTCCTTACCTATGTTCATGTTGAGCCGACATTATCACAAAGAAAGGCTGAAGGACGGAAAAGTGCTAAATACGTGAGCTGTAAAGCAAAGGGAAGTATTTTAATTGAAGCAGCCTTCTATCAATCAGAACTGAGGCGGGTCACAGTGATCGCTTATTGGTCGAATTCCCCTGTAGCGCAAAAATGAATCCCGCCCATATCGCGGCATTGTGACATCACCGGAAACGTTCAGTAAATCATTTCCGACAAATTGAGAATTGGGCGACGCTTACAATAATTTTGTAATATAGTGACATCGGAGAGAAAGAGAGGGAGAGAGAGAGAGAGAGATAGATAGATAGATAAGAAAAGGGGGATTTTTTTCTAGTCTTGAAATGATGTGCACAATTTATATCTTACATTTACAGCATTTGGCAGACGCTCTTATCCAGAACGACTTACATTTATCTCATTTATAAAACAGAAATTGAGGGTTAAGGGCCTTGTTCAGGTGCCCAGCAGTGGTGGCACTGGGAATCAAGCCTACAATTTTTGAGTTGTAGTCCACCTTAACAAATGAGCCACCACTACCCTACTTCCCTATATTTTTCTGTACTGGTATAAACTGACTAGCAAATCAATGTAATAAATATAATTAAAGTAAAGGCACAACACACTTTACATAAAACCACAATTGTCCTAGTAGTGTGAACATTTTACAAAGATACAATAATATGCAGACATGACAGACTATGAATTTTTAATATCAACTCTTATTTAATCTAATTATGTTTTAAGAGAGCTTCACAAATTGATTCAAGTCCACTCAAAAAAGACAAATGAATAGTGACTGCACATTTTTCACACATTTGCATACAAATACAAAAAAAATGACAATTTCAATATACAATTTATAGTGATCAGAGCAGGCCAACCAATCATTTATAACAGGACATTATTTATTGGAAAAAGGAAACATGATTACATATGCACATTTGAGTAACCTATTACTCTGCTCGACAATTAATAAAAAGTTTCTTTAGACCTTCACAGATGGTGAGAAAAATGCAAGAAGGCTTTCTACCCCACTGATGAAGCCTTATACAAGAGTCCAAAATGCTGTCATCAATATGTTAAATCTCAAAAAGGTAGCCATTAGAAAAAACCTGGCATCTGACAACCACAAGGAAAAATAACACCGATACAAAACAAAAAAAATAATAAAAAATAAATGGGTTTAATAATGTGATATCCTGTTGTATAGTCATTCTCTCCTTGCACATTTGGGGAAGTGAAGGTTTCCAGCGGTTTTCTTTCTTAGGTCTTACTGTATTATTAAACCATTATCACAGTGAGAGCTTGCAGTGACAAAGCTCTTTGTACATGATTCTCCTCAGTTTAGGCATATCCTGTTGACTGAAGCTGAAGGGCTTTCCCAATGCCAGACACTTGCAGTACTAGAATGAAAAAAACAATAATGAGCAAGGTGGCCCACAATATTGTGTATTAATTCTGCTGTATTGTTGACACATACTGCTACACAAACACATATCAGACATAAAAGCAGAATAGTTTTCTTGACTTACCTGAAGCACAAACGCCCCACAGTCGCTGTCATTATTCTGTCTTCCTACATTCTATGATACAAATTAAGCACCAGAAAAGTAAGTTTGTACAATTGAACTGTATTCTACAGTTCAATTGTCTATAAACCATAAATTCCTGTTTTAAAACACACTCACACACTGTATGTAAATGCCACTTACACACCTTCTCTCACACACACAATAATTTTATAGCATAGCAGTTTGTGGTCAATTGTCCTACAAGACTGCAACTATGACTCACCATTTTGAAAAAGCCTCTCCACCCAGTGAGGAAATCTCTCTGCTGTTTTATAATAGCTTCTGCCTGGAGATACTTAAAAATATGCTATAAAAAGGAAAGTAGCAGGTTTAAACCTTCTGTAAGTATGCATAAATCACCAAAGTATATAAATATTATCATAAAAAACAAGTCTGGACCTTGGGACATCGCCGGTTAAGGGTTCGCTGGGAGTCAAAGTAAGTAATAAATCGTTGTTTAATGTCCACTGACACAAGTGACCAATGAACTTCCAGGTGAATGGGAATCAACAAAAGGTCCTTGCTGAAAATGTCAACCTGAAACAAAGAATACAAGAAAGATTTAATTATACATTTAAGGCTGTGTACAGTATGAAAGTATATTGTATGAGTAATTTTATTTCACAGTAACAATATATTTCACTATATAAATATTTAAATAGGTATCTATTAGGGAAAAATTCAACAAAAAGATCTTTATATAAAAAAAAAAAACCTTAAAAACTTTCAGAAATATAAATGTCATTCTTTTTTTTATCTTTTTATTCAGGCCTTAATAATTATAGTAAATGAAATATGAACTTAGATTAACGTATAATGACAAATTCCACTGTAAGTCACATTTTACAGTTCTGTGAACAAATCTTAATATTATAAACTTTCCTTAATTGACATCTTTTAAATAAACATCTTTGTATATACCACTTAAATAACAGGGTCAAAATCTTAAATAAGAAAATTAAAGTATGTAAATACAAAAATCCCCATTTGTTTATTTTTTATTCTCCATTTTTTTCTGACAAACTCTCAGTATTTCCCCTTAGTCTCACATGCAGCGTCTTTAGGAATGACAATATTTTTAAATTCCTGGTAGCTTTTGTTGGTAATGACTGACAGAACAATGTCGAGGGAATAGATGAGCAACAGATCAGGAAAAACACTGACGAAAAATTTTGTAAAATCAGTTCTGCTGCTCCTGAAACACAGTTTGCGTGCTAGCGAATTGAAAGTAAATCACAATTTCAATGTCCTACATAACTGTGGCTCCCTGATGCCTCAAAATTACAGACAGCCCACCGCTAACACTGATTGACAAGTTTCAGTGTAAGGCTAAAGAAATCCTTTTGAGTTTTGGAAGTCACATGCATTCAAGAAATAGAAAAGCCAATGATTTGCAATCAAGTTTAAATTATGTCAATTTATGTATTTATATAAAAAACATAATTGCAGATTTTCAATTCCTTTTGAAAACTGTCCGCAATATACTTTCATAATACAGAATTGACACTAGGAGTGGCAAAACTAATAATAATTACTGTATTATTTTGTTTGCACCTTCATTCTTACCATACCTCAATTTTATTTCGTGCAAGCCTCCCTGTCTGTCAATTTCAAAATCTAGGCAATTAATCTGTGTAATTCTTACATTTTTTGTCCACCGTTTAACTCCTTCATAACCTTTAGTTCGCAGCTTATCATAAAAGAAGCTGTTGAAGAAATGGACCTAAAAAAAGAAAAGAGATAAGGTAATATTAAGAACATTTGAATTCATACATTTTTTGCAGCCATTGGCTCACTAATCAAAAATTTGTACATATTTCTAAAACAATCTATTAAATAGAACTAGTGACAATGCTTAACAGCGTTGAATTATCTTCACAATGTGAAAAATAGCCAGAATCAGAGAATTCCAAATCAGCAGGTTAGTAGTAATTCTGGCACCAGTTGTAACCACCTCGTTTCATGAATGTTTGTTCAATATTCAGATTCCATTTCCCTTCTGCTAAAGAAAAAAACAAAAACTGAATTTATTGGCCTGATCCTCTCCTCTTATAATTGTTACATTTTTATGTTAGAAATCATAATGACACCCTGAAAAACCTCTACTGTCTGTTGTTATAAAAGCAAACACACAGTAATTTAGCATTCTTTATCTAATATTGTATGTCAGATCAACAAATTCTATATTTTTCATTGCAAGCTATAAATAAGCATAGTCTGAAACATAACCATCGTTATTGTAGATAAGGTTTATGGAAGAAAAGCTTGTCTCCTGGATCAGTCGGCCTTCCCTACCTCCCTTCCCTTCCTTATCCTTCCCTTACAAGCCTTGGCTACAACAAATTATATGCATTATTTTTACCACTCTTGTTGACGGTCCCCTATAAAAGTTAAATCCGATACATTCTCTGACCGTTGTTTTTAACCCTGCAGGCAAATGTGGAGTAAAATTGACTAGCTGCTAATTATGTGGACAGACTTCTGTATTTTTCACCTGCTCGTTTCTCTTTCTGTCACTTTCTGCACATGGCCAAATATTTATGTGAATGTATGTATGTATGACTATTTTGGGTATTTATTTTAGACAAGGAGGATTGTTTTAACAAGAAAAAAAAACTATTAGATAAGTTGAATGTGAATTTTAGTAGCTTATATTTATAAGCATAAAAAAACTAAAAAAAAAGCCTCTATAAAGCTTGTTTATTACCTTGTCAGGCACAGAATCCATAACAAGATCTCCATACATGTTCATAACCTAAAAAAAATAAAGAGATATAAAAACCTCAAGTAATATTGTCTACAAAAGGTAATTTTACTAAATAAGTATGGTTTAAAATGTACTATATACCTGGTCATTGAGCCAGTTTTGTCCATATAGAGTGCTAAGGTCATCCATTGTAAGAACATGGCGCTTGTAGTTAACACTGAACCCTCGCACTATGCTTGTCCCTGGGGACCTCTGGTAGGACTGGATTATTTGGTGCACCTCTGCTTTCCTAAGACAATAATTGAGATCCGATTTGCAATGAATCACATGTTGCTTATATAATGAATATACAATAGTTATGCGCACTAAATCCGCTAAATATACACTATATGGCTAAAAGTTTATCACTTTTAGTCACTGTTTTTAGCATGATAGCGTCCCTGAGCTTTATAGCTTATATGACGGGTCCTGAACAAAGCGTGTTAGAATGAAAGATTTGGAAATGGATGTTTAAAAAAACGACAAATTTGTTGGTCAGGGCTCCCAACATTTTTTTGCACATATAGTGTATCCATTATAAACAAGGATCTTTTTTTAAAATTATTATTACATTTCTGTATTAATTGTGTGAACATTCAGGTTAAAAGTTAAACTGTACCTGTAAGGTTGGGAAAAACTCTCACTGAAGATCTCTTGAAGTTGCTCCACAATATCATCAGTGTGTATAGGGATTAGACTGCCATATTTATGGAGAGACTCATCCAAAATTCCTGAAACATAAAGACGATATACTTAAATGACTTTGCTAGAGTATATAAATTACAAATGCATACAAAAGTCTGTATACCTTTACAATTAGGACTGTATGATAGTGGAAAATACTGACATTGCCATATTTTGTTTTATATGAAAAAATGTCATCAGATGACGAATAGCTCAATTTGGAGAAAATTCATTATTTTAAAACGATTAGGGCGATTTTGTAAGAATACATTTGCGTAAAATATAATACGCAAATACAGTTTATTATAGATGTTAATAAAATAAACAGTGTTATGTTTTTGTGGAGCTTTAGATACAGAAATTAAATAATCCAATGTGAAAATCACACTGCATAATCTTTCCTGTATAATTTACACACAATTAATCTTTGTTAAAGCTACAAAAGTTACATGCTTGAAATACTAAAATATGTTTACAAATCACTAAACGTTCTAAAATGAGATGCAATAAACCATAATATCCACTTGACATTACACATCCTGCAATGTGACGATTTTGATGCTGAAACTATATATTGTATACTACAATGAGAAAAATGTATTGAAAAATTTATATTATTATATATGTATAATATTTTAGTGTAGCTGCTTTATGCGTGCTCTTTTACAAGATTAGTACAGCTAACATTTAACACAGGAAAAACTTTTCCATCCGGGAGCCACAAAGATTTGCATTTTGTTGTTCAATGTGGTTATTTGATAAAAATTTGCCCCAATTTATTTTGGGTTATTTGCAGGTAGCTGTTGACAGGATTGACTTGGGTAAGAAATGGCAAACAGTAAATTGACAAGAGTAGTCGGAATAACAAGCAGAAATGTGAAATCAGCAGTGAAGTCACACAGAAATCATCCATTACTCCGCTGCTTTCTGCATGTGCTGTGCCGAAACAAGTATGAACAAAATACAGCAAACCGTTATTTGTATATAATATAATATAATAAAAATGTATTGTGGAAGCATGACTTTGTAATACTTGCACTTTCCAACCATGGACCATTCAGAACACTGCTATATCACACACCAACACTGTCCCAGTAACTGCACTATATATTTATAGTACTATAGAGACACATTTTAATATTTTTAATATATATTCCTTTTCTACCCGTCTGTATAATTAATTATTTTTTATTAAAGACTTTTTAAATGATTTCTGTATTCTCTGATGTTTTACAAATGCTATTTTTATGAACAGTCAAAAATGTTTATTTGTATGTAACAAAAAAAAAAAAAAATTAAGGTAACATTGCCAATATGCTAACTGGGGTGTTAACATCAAAAGTTTTTTAAAAATAATGAAGCTTTACCTTGGACACAGGACACATGCTCTTTTGTAAGGGCCATCTCCACCCTTTGCATGGAAACCGAAGAGAAATCTTGCCTTTCACTGTTTCCAACATTGGCTCCTTTGCTGGACTGTGGAATGCTGTGATACCCGTTTAAATCACTAAACGATGCTTTTAAAAGAAAAAAATTAACACATTTAATGAGGTTTATATTAATTAAATCAGGGGAAATGCTTAAGATACCACTGTAATTTAATGAAATATTAGAATTACCCATTTCACTTTCATTTGGAGTCTGTGCTGCTACTCTTGAGCTGTTTGACCCCGGGTCCCGCCTCTGCCTGTTTGGATAAATATTATACTGACGCCATCGCCTTGCCCGTCTGTACCCAAGTGTGCCTACCCACTGTGCCCGCTGCCGCCATGTTTTCCAATTCTGAGCAAGCCGGAAGCGCAACCGGGTGGAGGCCCGGAGCCTCCTCCACCGCTTCAGCCTCTGCTGCCTGAGGCCATGAAGCCGAGCCCACAGGGGTCTCTCATGGACATCTCTGGCTTCAGGTTTGATTTGCTCTTTATTTGAGAGTGAAAAGTTCTGGTAGTGATGTGGCATTTGTGGCAACAATTCGCGTGGGTCATGCCAGTCGACTATTTCCTCCTCCTCCTCTTCCACTGGAGCACACTCAGAACTGATCTCCTCACCTTCATCCAACTGGTCCTCTTCTAACTCGTCCTCCTCTTCGTCTTCATCAAATCCATCTTCTTCATCTATCTCATCAGTTTCTATGTATTCTTCAGTCCATGACCTCTCCTTGTGGTCCACTTTAAACTCCATAGCACTTTGGGCATTAGGAGGAGAATCAGGGCCCAATAGATGTCCTCCTGCCATACCGCCACCACTGCTTTCATGGCTAACAGTCAAGGAGAGTTCCCCCTGCCAGCGGTTTGGAGCCAAGCTTGCCCCGCTGTCCCTCATGGTCCACGGGCACCCTGCTACCTGCGCCAGCTCGCCGTCTGCAACAGTACAGGTCCAAGGAATAGGTGAGCTGCACAAGGAATAACTGAGTTAAGATTTAGGGCAAAATAATATATACAGCAGAGCAGACAGCTGAAATATATATATTTTTTTACATGAAATTGCATTCTTGAATTTTGTCACCTAATATTATACAGAGCTTTACTGTTCACACAGTGTCTCTGTATACTGGCAGAGATTTAAATAACACTGCACGGCAGTGATGGCTCAAACGGTTAAGGCACAGAGTTATTGATCTGTAGACCAGGAAGACCTGGGTTTAAGCCTGAGATGTTGATTTAAAGACCAGCCAGCCACTGTTGGCTCTTTGAGCAAGACCCTTAACCCCTTCCTGCTCCTGGGGCGCTGTATCATAGCTGACCCTGCGCTTCAACCCCACGATACTAAGATGGGATATGCAAAGAAACAAATTTCACTTTGCTGTAAAAAAGTATTCACACTCTCCTCTGATTCAAAGTCAGGCAGCTGAGTCACTTCAGTCGCTCAAAGATCTGTCTAAAGTCAAATACGTGGGTCAAATATCCCTACGTTACACGTTTCAAGCCACATCCACATTAACGCACATAAACACTAATGCACATCCACACAAGATTTGGATGTATCGTGTCTTTACATGCTCTTATCATTCATGCTAGATTATGCTAGTGTAGCAGTGTAACTTTAGTGATAACGTGTGTCTGTCTACTATATTATAGCTCAAGTTCTGTTAGATCAATTTCTAGAAATATTTATCAATAAATGTCTACGCTAAGCACTTGGATTTACTGATTCTCTTATTTAATTTCTCCTGTTATTGAGATAAGTAAAGTGAGATCATCAATAATAATTATAGCTAAAAAATTGCCTCCCACAAATGCTTTTGTAGTTATGTTGTTACCAGGTTATTTTTACATGCCCATAGTACAGTATTTTCAACCATTCTCGCTGTGCTCATGCATTAATAAACCTTTAGTTGTATTATATTGTAACAGATTTGTGAGTTTTCACAGATTGTATTTAGGGATGTCCATTTATTGCAGGTACAAAGTTGTGAGTGTTTCTGCTGGCTGAGATTCTAGTATTTGTCCCATTAAAACAAACATTCATCATTCTATAAACACTGCTATATGTATCAGTATAACTGCCATTGCCGCTTCTCTGCCTTTTGGCTAAGATCAAGTGTAGTATCCGCTCTTATCGGGTTAATATCTAATGCGTCCCCTATCTGGGGACTATATATTAAATTGATTTTTGGAACAGGGACATAGCGTAGGGGCTTGCTCAGTCCACTCCACGCATCGACCCAGTATAGTGACAGTGGTGGCTCAAATGGTTAAGGCGCTGAGTTGCTGATCTGGAACAGGGACATAACATAACACCTGGGTTCAAGCCCCACCACCGGCAAGCCAACCACCGTTGGGTCCTTAAGCAAGACCCTTAACCCTTTCCTGCTCCAGGGGCGCTGACCCTGAGCTTCGACCCCAACTTACTAAAACGGGATTTGTGAAAAAACTTTACTGTGCTGTAAAAAAGTATGTGAGACAAAATAAAGGCATTTACATTGATATAATCCATCTGTATGTTTTTGGATTTGTTTTTAAGTTGAGGTGAGTTTTTTGTGAAATATTCCAGTATACATAGATATACATTAAAAACCTGCTTAACCTCATTATATATATATATATATATATATATATATATATATATATATATATATATATATTAGGAGAGGAAAAGAGAGCGAGAGCGGTATATTTCGCAAGAAACTGCTAAACTACCAGAGCCTCCATAATGCAAATTACATGATGTTTATTTTCCAAAAGGAAATAGAAACGAGTATCTACATATTAACAGATCAATATATCTCTCTGTTTCGCTACGGGTCTGTCTGGGGAAGCATCTCCAGCGATTCACTCGCTTCTAACAGCTTAGCATTTAGCCTCAGCCGAAAATGTTTATAAACGAGTCTTCGTTTGACACGGCTACATTTGCTCATGAGAAGATAACAGATTTTTTTTTTTTAGATAAGGCGACGCATGTTATATAATCGCAATGACTCTTTCTTTAACTCGTTTTATGGTCCGCGATGTGTGTGGTTGTTGTTTTTTCAGTCGCTGCAATGTGATTTTAATAAAGCGTGCATAATTAGCAGGCTAGGTAGCTAGCTGGCCTAAACATTGGTCTTTACTGTATCTTTTTACATGGTGTTCATTAGTATGAGTGAAACACTCACCGTCTGAGTGCAGTTTTGTGGGAGTTTCAGTAGATAAGTATTAGCTGTGCAGTTCACTACGTGTCGAATATTTTTCTCAGATTTGGTATAAGGACAGTTTCAGCCCTAATCAATGAAGCCCGTCGCCTTCTTTCAACGAAGCAGTGACGCGACTGTTGCCGAGCCTTTGTTGATGACGTCAGCAGAGCTCCCGCTGCTAGCCTGCAGAGGTAACGTGCAGGTTGAAAGCAGTGCTTGACTTTACAATGCAAATTATCAGACTGTCCACCTCCGACTAACCCTACTGATGTAATGAGTTGTAACTTATTTTAATATTTGCCGGCATGTAGTATTGGTAGAAGCCAGGGTATCAAGGTTGCAGTATATTCAACATGTGCAGGTGGCTGCAAAATGGATATAGGGGAAGTGGTAGTGCAGTGGTCATCATGGTGTTGGACTGATAATTGCAGTGGTGTTCAGTCAGGGCCAGCAAGGCAATTCTCTGTTAGCCTAGACAATATTAGAAGCTGGCCTACATTTACAACCTAAATTCTAATATTTGTTTCATTAAATTGTATACATTTATTCCCAACAGTCTTTTATCTTCATTTTGTAGCATTTTTCCAGCTGCACTGCTTCCAGTACATGTATGTGGATGTTAGATTTTTTTTTTTTTTGTCCAATCAAATTTCAGTTTCTTTGTGCTGCCGTGTTAATCTAATCTGCCCGAAGCCTTTGGAATCAGTAGTGCTGCCCATGTAAGGTAAACCATATTTGATTGCTATTTGGTTAAAACTTTCTTTAACCGATCAGATTAAAAACTCGCCTTTGGGAGCAAGCTAGCTAGAGAAAATTAACTTGGTCTCGGACATACTTAAAAATCCGTACATAGAATAGACATAGACATCGTGAGGAGAGTTCGGCTAACTTCGAAGATAACTAGTTTGTCTAAGCCTGGGAAAAAGTTTGTTCGCAACTTCCAGACCAGTTCAACGAACAGTAACGCTTGCTTACAGCCTTTACATATATTTTATTTAAACTGTTTATGTTTTTGTCATGTTATTAGGTAAATATTAATTCTGAACTGCTCCAGATGATGTATGTGGCACAGTTGCGGTTGTAGTGTAGTGAGTTTGGTGTTTTGTTAATGGAATTTCTTGCTTTAACAAAAATGGTTTTCCCCTTAATATGCGAAATGTCTCTCTCTCTGTAATGCCACAATGTGCTATATTAGGTTTTTGTATATTATTGATGGTTTCTATAATTGTGACTGCTATTATTTCCCATGTTTACTAAATAAGTCCCTCCTCATTCTCTTTCTACGTCCATGACTGCAGGCCTAATAATAGTTCTAATACCATAATCAAATTTGCAGATGACACCACAGTAATTGACCTCATCAACAGCAATGATGAGTCAGAACACAGGGAAGAGGTAAAGCATCTGGCCGAATGGTCCTCTAACCTCTTTGTGGACTTAAGGAAAAGAAGAGTAACACACACCCCCATTTACATCAACAGGATGTAGGTTGAGCTTGCTACCAGCTTCAAGTTCCTGGGGACCCACATCTGATGACTTAATCTGGTTCTCTAAAACATCTTGTCTAATCAAGAATACTCTTCCCAAGATTACTGAGGATGATTTGACTTCCTGTATCAAAGTCTGTTACAGATTCGCTCTGTCTCGGACCAGAAAGCATAACAGAGGGTGGTGAAAACCCCCAAAGCATTATTGGAATCCCACTCACTGCCATTAAGGACGTCCAGAGGAAGCAGTGTCTGCGTTAGGCTTGCAGTATCGTCAAGGACACCTCTCACCCACTGTATAAACCGTTTACCCCTACCCTCTAAAAAATGTTCAGGTTTCTACAGGCCAAGATCAGCAGGTGGTCTACTTAATGAACTTGTCAACAGTAACCCCCTTCAGTAATCCCCCTCCACTGACAATAACCCCCTCCATATGGTTAGATGCATAACTGCATTTTATTGCCTTGTAACCATGCACAATGACAAGTTAAATGTAACCTAATGTAATCTTATATTATTAGATATAAATTACTATTTGCCATTCTGGTTAGAGGCTAAATGCATTTCATTGGCTCTGTACTCCATTTTGTACAATGTCAATAAAGTTTAATCTAATCTAATACACTATATGGCCAAAGGCCTATGAACCCCTGACCATCACACCAATGTGTGATTTTTGTATGTCTCATAGATTTAGTCCACCTTTGGTGCTTTTCACAATTTAGTGGATCGATTCTGTGGGGATTTGGTGTTAATCGCCAATGAGACAGGTGAGACAGTCTGGGGTGCATCAGCTTAACAGGTCATAATAAAAAAAAAAATTTGGTGGGGTTTGGGTCAGGGTTCTGTTCAGGACACTCAGGTTTTTCCAAAGGATGTGGCAAGTGTGGTTTGCTTTGTGTGCAGGGCATTGTCATGCTGGAACAGGTTTGGGCCCCTTAGTTTCAGTACAGAAAAATTGCAACACTACAGCACAGAAAGACCACCTATACAGGTGTCCACATACCTTTGTCCATATAGTGCAAATCAATCATTTCCTAGAACAAAAGCCTTGAACTTAACCACAATAGTTAAATGTAGGCTTTCATTCCAGACAAACAACATAAAGGGGTACAGTACTTATATTAGGACTGCCTAAAAAAGTGCTTAAAGATCAACACATTGCTGCAGTGGCATACCTATACATAAATAAATATACCTATGCTATAGATAGCATAACTGTGAGATGTTTCCTGTGGAATGGCAAGTAACAGCAGTTGATTCTCCAGCCTGTTTATAAGCTACCGACTAAATATGTCTGTAACCCATATCTCGCTATTAGCACATGCAAGGCATGCTTAGTGCAAGAGACTACAATTGTGACTACAATTTTCAATTGTGGTTTTCATTTCTTTAGTTATTGTGGAAAAAAAGTGGCACTTATTAACTACATTCGAAGAGAGTCAAAGTAAGCAGACATCTAAAGGATCTCCTACCGAAGGATCAGTATCCTCTTATTGCAAATATTAGCCAATACTATATAGCAGATACATAGCAAACATATTGCCTGTGCATGCCATACAATTCAGTATGTAAGTTTTTCCCAGATCTTTAGTCCAAGTCATCAGTGCATATGTATTCTCCACATTTAAAATCAAAGTTAATTAAACCTGGTAATAGCATCAGTCATGCAATACAAATATTAATAGCAAACACATGCCTGAAATCAACTTGATTGTAATTCACTGCATGAACTGTGTAAATGCAAATGTGCTGGTGACCTGCCAAAATACTTGATGAAAGGGTGCTTCCTCGGTTGCTAAGCAGAAGAATGCATTTGATGTTTTGGGTTGTGATGCATCGTCAACCTGGCTGCCTCAGATCCTGCACGCATGCTGCCACAAGAAGGACTGCACAATTATTATCTGCCTGAAAGAAGCATTCGATGCACTTGTAAGCAAGGCATCCTAAAATCATCAGATAATGTGGAAGGAAAATGGCTGTTCACTGGGTGACAATAAAGGATCTGTTTAAGTGTTGAGAAGTTAATGTGTTCTGGACATTTGCTGTGCCTTTTTAGATAGATAGATATCTCTCTAGATAAAGGTATTTTTAATTTTGTATTTCTAATTTTACCTAATTATCTATTTGCATTTGTATTCCCCCAATATGCTTGTTAATGATACAAATATTAGTGTTTTTGTTTATTCTCTTTATTTGTCTCTATTCCTATATTCCAAATACTCAAAACACAAAAAAAGTAAAAAAAAAAAAAAAAAGAGAAAAGGTGAACTTAATTTTAGAACAGAAAGATTCTGTCTTAGACAGATTTAACTTTACTAGTCTTTGTCTAGACTGTGCAATTATGTAAAGATACTCTATAACAGGGTTTCCCAAACTGGGGTTCGCAAGGGAATTGCAGAGGGTTTGTGACTTGATGACAAGCAGATAACTAAAATACAATTATAAAACAAAAAGAACAAATAATAGGCTACATAATATTAAAATAAAAAATCTAAATAAAACTTACTAACAAAAAATAAATTATTTGCTTTATTTGTGTTGTGACAACGGACAAAATATCAGAAAACCGAGAGGTCACGCAAAATGGTCAGGTTTATTTCATTCACAAATAAAAGGAAATTAGAGAAAAAGAAGGTCCAAGCGCAAGCCAGCACAAAAAAGCACCAGAGCAAGAAAAACACCGTAAGTACAATGAGGACTACATTATGTATGAAACCAGCTTTTTTTAAGACATTTGGAAATAAAACATGTTTATATGATTAAATGTATAATAACAAAAAGACTACTGTTTAAAAGACAAATAAATGTTTTTGAAGTAAACATGCAATGTGCTCTTACATTAAAATATATACCAAACATATTAGAGTTACTTCAAGTAAATTATTAGCTCAAAGGGGTTCGGCTGACAAAAAGTTTGAAAATCCCTGCCATATAAATAACTTAAAATTTATGTGAATACAAATTTTTAATTATGCAAAATCTTATTCTCATTTTTATGCAGTAATCATGAAAAGTAAAAACTTCTGGTTTTTTTTAGCTTTTTACAACAATTTAAAATTCATTTAAAAATCAAAAGCATGAATATGACGCATACACTTGGAGGGCATTAGTTAAACAACTTCTTCTTTTGGCTGTTCCCATTTAGGGTCCACAGCGAATCTTCTGTCTCCACCTAACCCTATTCTCTACATCCTCTTCACTCACACTCACTAACTTCATGTCGTCACTTATCGCATCCATATACCTCCTCTTTGGTCTTCCTTGTTGCCTTCTGCCTGGTAGCGTCATTTCTAACATCCTCCTACCGATATATTCACTATCCCTCCTCTGTACATATCCAAACCACCTTAATCTGGCTTTCCTGACTTTCTCCCAAAAACATCCAACATAAAACCTCCCCCTGATGAACTCACTACTTCCAGCTCTGCCACCTGTCTCTCTCTTCCTTAGAGCCACTGTCTCTAAATCATACATCGCTGGTCTCACCACTGTCTTGTACACCTTCCCCTTGATTCTAGCTGATATTCTCCTGTCGCACATCACTCCTGACACGTTTCTCCACCCATTCCGACCTGCCTGTACTCACTTCTTTACCTCTTTTACACACTCTCTATTGCTCTGTACTGTCAACCCTAATTACTTGAACTAACACCAGCTAAACATATATGTATATTTTTTGTGCTGCTGCATTGCTTTTCTTTAGAGTAAAGATTTTAAAGAGGTAATATACATGAAGGAAAATAATTATTTGTTAATCAAGCCATGGACTAACCTTAAAAAAGGGAAGCATTTTTTAAAGCTATTAGACAATCAGCATTGGACAGATTTGGTTGTGAGACAGTCATGTTGTGCAATGTTGAAAATAGCTCTCTGCGGTCCAAAGTGTGATCTGTTGTGATCTGCATCGACAATTAGAGAGTACTGAGAAAGTACGAGCATAGGAGAGTCCTGAAAAGTTTTCACAAAGTCTAGCACAGTTTATAGAAGTACATAATATGGAAAGTGGTTACGGAGAACTAGTGAAATGAACCAATGTTTAATCACTAAGAAGCAAACAAAAACCTGGCTGTGTTAAACTCACGTCTTCCAGGACTTGATGTATGACCTTATATATATGTTACAGCTTTATTTATATTACCCTAACCATATTAGGGTACACATGCAAGTATTAACTGCAGAAAATCAGACAGGGGTTTTCTCTGACGAAGTGACTGACAGAAAGGGGGGAGGGAAAAGTGTTAGGAATCTAGTCAGACTGGCTTGACCAGTTCAGGTAGTTAAAAACGGAGCATGTTAAATAAAGCTTAAGACAAAGTGTTGTTTTACTTTTTAACCCAGTATAAAAAAAATCTAAAAATAATCGATTAAATTATTCGTTGAAAATGAAATATAATGATTTTTGCACATTTTGTTTAGTTGTTTTCAAGTAAACAACTAAGGACATGGATTAATACGATAGAGTTTTGCTAATTATAGACTGAGATGGTTTTTAAATGAAACATTTTTTTAAAGCATTTTTGGCTAATGTCGGCGGTAGTTGGATGTATGTATGAAAGCGGGCTGAATGATGAAGGCGCAGGTGAATGACGGTGGGCGGAGAGATGGAAGAGGCGGAGTGCATTGCGAGTTTCGGAGAACTTTGGTAAGTTAAAACTTCAGGTGAAATCTCTAGGGTTACCGCCGACCACCGGATCATCCAGGACCCCAAAAGTCATAATAATGGGAAATCCTTGAGTGTAAATGCGACTCGAGTGAACCGTGCTCTATTCTCTACTGAAGCTCACACGGTAGGTTTACTTAAATTTTAAAGGCATTCTGTAGGAAACAGGCTCGATATGCTGAACTTGTGGCAAGTAATTGACAGAAGATATCCGTCTGCCACGTTTCACTCTTTTAAAAAAGTATTGCAGAGGAAACGTGGACTTCCTGTTTACCTGTAAGTAGTTAATTGTTGTCGAAGGCTCACCAAGGGTCGCAGTTTCGTTAGTGACGTCACAGCGTCACTCCTGTGTGCTGTTCGCTCTACCCGGAACAAGAACTTTTGTTTAAATAATCTTTAACTGTTCTGTCAAACTTTTAAGAAAATATATAAATGTAATTGGTTCATTTTATCTTTCTAACATTCAATTATTCTTTTCTTTCTTTCTATCTTTCTATCTATCTATCTATCTATTTATCTATCTATCTATCTATCTTGGCAATATAATACCATTTAGTAATGATTGGGAAAACATATAGGTAGGTTCCTAGGTAAATAAATATATTCTTAAAAGTTTTAGAGGAAAACAAATAGACAGATATCTATCTATCTATCTATCTATCTATCTATCTATCTATCTATCTATCTATCTATCTGTTTCCCTCTAAAACATTAAGAATATATTTATTTACCTAGGAATACCTACCTATATGTTTTCCCAAATATTACTACATGGTATTATATTGTGTAACCTTGTTTTTTTTTTTTGCTTATCTATTTCCATCAACATACACATTGAAAAAGAAAACTTAAAAAAAGAAAACATACACATTACCAAAGAATAGGGTTTTTTTTATACTCAGATGATGCAATTCTAATTTGGCAATTATGTCCACATATGTAACTGATATATTAGCAACAAAAAACAGACTTGCTGCAGGTGTCTGTTTTTGACTTGTTTGGTATGTGAAAAGTATAATGAAGGTGTAATTAAAACAATGCATTGCCGTTTGTGGCAATGCATTGTGGAAATAAGTCATGCACACCTTCGTGACCTGAAATGCGTCAGTGAATTAACTTTAAAAACATCACATTCAATTAGGAGTGACAGACAAGTATCAACCTCAAAACCAATTCCCATGTTTTGTCAAAAAAATTATATAGTCATGACTGATTTCATTAGGTAATGGCAAGTGAGTTTCTTGGTAAATGTTATGAAGGCGATGTAATTTTCTATATAAATGAATGTTTATCATATTTAATTTGTGTAAATAGAAATAGAACAATTATTATACACACAATGTAGCTAAATATAATTTTTGCTGCTTGACCTTTGTTGGGTTTTTAGGACAGACAAATAGTTTTTTTGAGATTTGTTATGACCAAGTGGCATTTGGCCAAGTTCTAATCAATTATTTACAAATTAATTTGGACGGAAGTCTTTAATATCTACGAAACACTATAAGACACACCTATTTTGTCATAGTTTTACACACACTCACCTCTGCTGTCTTTTGTTCTCTGCACAAGGGCTGGGCAAAATGACAAGACCATTTTTTATATTGTAATATCTTATTTATAGGTATACTTTCTGATATATTGATGGATTGTGAGATACTAACTTGAGGATTAGATACAAACTCTTTTTTTTAATGCTACATTGCTGTTTATCTTGTTTGTTTCGCAATTTTAAGCATATTAAGGATGGCTACAAATATTAGGATGTATTCTATATGCCATCACAGATCATTACTCAACTTTAAGCTGAGAAGCTGTTTTCACATATGTAGTGTTTCTGTAAAACCGCGTTGTTTAACTCGAATATTTTTTTTCAGGGGTTGGGCGTGGGTTTCAGGGTGTATCTCAGAGGAATCTTGCGTTAAGAGTCTTAGGTTATTTTATGCTTGTCTGAACTGGTCCCCATGCCTTTGACGCACATGCTAATTGATGTTTTAGTGGTGTATCATTTAATCATTCACTAAATGTTATGTGTGAGGCCTTTGTGTTTGTCCATACTTCCATACACATAGCTTCTGCTAATGTGTACAGCTAAGAATTGAAAGAAGTTTAACTTTTCTTGTTTTTTACACTTTATAGTTACATAAATTTATAAATGGAAAAACTTTTAAGTCCTTTTTCTATTTACATGTGATTAATTGCAATGTTTGTAACCCAGTGTAAAACATCATAGGCAGGTACAATAGAATACAGAAGTAAACTTAAATAGTAACTTGTCTAAATTATATCAATTTTAAATTTATTAATAATTATATTGTGCTAATACATTTACAGTTAAAACAGCCATTTATGGTATTAATAACCATGACTCCAGCTACTGCTTCAGATCGTTTTTAGTGAATGTGTTTTTGGTGTTTATTCATTATGTAATGACTGTCTTTGAATTTATGTGAATCCTGTTGCTAAGCAGGTGTGATGGGCTGTTTTAGTTTTCTTCTTAATATTTAATGAATCATTAGTTCAGGTAATAAAAGCTTTGCTACCTTTAGGGTATTTTGTCTAAAAGCTCTTTGTTATCTGTAAACATGTTATTTGCTCGTCACTGCTGCACTGTTTGCCATTTGTAGATAAATCTACCCCTTTCTTTTTGCAACTATTTTTTCTTTTAATAGTTCATTTTAACTTTTGCATGTATTATATTTGCATTTAGGTTTAGATTAAGATTAAATCATTTTCCACCTTGCTGTCTGTTGGCTGACAAGGTTATAACCTTAGGAGTATTGCTGGATGCCTGTCTGTTGTCCACAGCAACCCAGCTTGATTTTATACAAAAGACATAACCCAGCTTTCAGTGCTCTGACAAATTCTAAGTCTTTTCTGACAAATTATTCTGTCTAGTTGCAATTCAATATCATATTGACATTTAAATGTCCATGGGACATTTGAGTTTTCTGACTTGAGTAAGGTTTGGTTTTTCCACAGATCATAAATAACCAGATCATTTGCAACCCTAGCTTCACATTGAAACGAAAATCAGCAGATTTTACAGAACATGTCTTTTCAGGCACAGAAATATTTTTCTTTTCTTGTAACTTTTGCTTGTTGTGTTGTATTCAATAAGATGACTATAAATAAAAGTACTTATTATCCGTTTGTAGATAAAGTACAGCAGTATTGTGAAGGCTTTAAGTCAATTATATTAGTTTTAATTTTAGTTAATTTCCAGTGTCAGAGAATTGAAATCTTCTACTGCAGAACTAAATGTTACTTTGGGTAATTGAATCGGATTAAAAGTCTGAAGGATTTTTTTTTTAAACCTTTTCACTTTTTTTTATAATTGCATGAATATAAGTTTGTTTAAAAGCCTAACTTTTACTTTTTAGATTACCTGCTGTGCTGAACAGCCATGGAATTATGATGGATCCAGACACTCAGTTGCTATACCAACTTTTGACAGAAGTTCAGCTGGAGAGATTCTTCCTGAAGCTTCGTGAAGAACTCAATGTGACACGCATTGAACATCTAGATTATGTCAAGGACGCAGATTTAGAACAGATAGGCATTAAGAAACCAGGTTCATAAATCATTATTATGAGCATAATTGAATATAAAAAAGAACTTCAGACCCGTATTTGTATTTTTTAAACAATTAATTGTTTTGCCAACAGGGCAAAGACGATTATGGGAAGCAGTCAAGCGTTTCAAAGTGAATATGCGGCCACGGTCATGGATGTCCAAGGTGAATTCCTAAAACTTTGTCATGTTGTTCAGCAGTCATCTCATAAAGTTTATTCAAACCATCTATCAACCATCCTACAACAGGTCTTTACTGGTCGTGGACAAGATGGAGGTGACCAGTCTGGTGGTGGTATGCCTAGTCCAGGGCCAGACACAGTACGAGCTCTTACCTGCCTTATCCAGGACAGTGAGCTGGTGTTTGGGGAAAAGCTGGGCTCAGGCTCCTTTGGGGTGGTGAAAAAGGCAGAATGGCATACACCTACTGGACAAGTGGTGGGTTGATTGTTCCTGTTAAAAAGGTTTTACATCAAGGCATCAATTTTTAACTACGTTACAGGTTGGGACTGGAGCTGGGACTGTATAATTTAAGGGTTGACGGCTATTCTGAGCTGTAGGATCAGTCTGAGGAATTCATTAGAGTAGATTTTTTTCACCACATGCCTTGTACATATAATTGAGAAAATGTCAATCAGCCTTGTTTGTTATTTACTGCCTTTGTTAGTTAATAACTTGTTCAGTTCGGCTAGATATGTGCTCATTGTACAATTCTTTTGGTAGTGGACAAGGGTCAGCATGGGCATACGCAACAATCTATGATAACTGTGTTTTCAGACTTTTCATTGTTCAAGGTAATATTAACATTTTAAACAGTTTTTGCTATAGTAGCTATTCTGCAGGATTTGATGAGGGGACACTGTTTATTATTATTATTATTTCTTGGACTTCTTCTGTAGGTGCTAACCACTGAGCACCTGGAACACAGAACAAGACCTGCTAAGATAGAGATGTTTTGACAGTCGTCCAGCCAGTTTTTTAGTACCTTACGCTTGCCTGTATTTGTCAGTGCAAAAAAATACTCAATGATATTCACTTCAGTGATTTTAATGTTATAAATAATTGCTCTATATGGGAATGCCTAAATAAGCTATCCAGACATACCAAACCTGCTACATTCATTTTGCTCTCATTTGCTCATTTTTTCATTTATAGGTGCAAGTAGCAGTGAAGACCCTTAGGGCCAGTATGACCAGGGAGGCAGATCTGATAACTGACTTTCTGCAGGAGGTCACCATTATGCTTTCTTTAGACCATCCTAATATCATTCGTCTCTATGGCGTGGTCCTTACTCAGCCTCTAAAGATGGTAAGTTGTGGTTGGTGCTGTGGTGCAAATGTTAGTCAATTAGTAGCTTGGTTTTATAGGTTTTGTGGCGTTTTTGAAGCTTGTTCTACAAAGGATCAATGGAACGTGTTGAAATGTCTCATATAATAAGACTTAATATATAAGTTTATAGTAATAAATATGACAACCCTATAAACTCAACCAGCTTTTGATTGTGTATACTTTAGGTTACAGAGCTGGCTTCTTTGGGTTCCCTGTATAACATGCTTCGCACATGGCGGGGCAATTACCCTCTGACTCGTCTCTGGATGTTTAGCATCCAAATTGCTGCAGGAATGGAGTATTTGGAGTCACGTCATTTCATTCATAGAGATCTCGCAGCCCGGAATGTTCTTCTGGCCTCAGAAGAACTGGTAAAGATTGGAGACTTTGGCCTTATGAGGGGTCTCGGTCGTGACAAAGACCACTACATTATGGGAGCCCACAGACGTATCCCGTTTGCTTGGTAAGAGGTTAAACTTTTTCTTGGCTCAAACATTTTGCAACTTTGTAACTAATGTGTACAGACTTAGTTTTGTGGACCCTTTTTGGCTGTTTGGTAGTTGTCACACAACTCTAAAAGCCATTTTAACAGCAGCAAGTTGGGTGCATATACTATATGCTTCTTGTTAAAAGTTTTTGAGGCTCTGTATTTACAGAAACAGGGCTATGGTTGAAAGCTAGCTACAAACAGAACACTTATAATTATGTAAATAAATAAATAAATAAATATGGTTATTGTGTATTACACCATATATGCCACAGTACATCATTCAAATTCTTTCAATGTGTTTAGATTGTTCTTAAGTAAAACGAACCATATAAAACTGAAATGCCACTTACATCACACAACCTTTTGCCGGACATTAGTGCCTAATATTATTGTAGCTGAATGAACACATAGCTCACATTCAAGCTCCAAATTGTAGTGAAAAGCCTTACCAGAAGAGTGGAGCGAAATCTAACAGCAAAATGGGGAGTAAATTTGGTATTTAAATGTTTAACATCTCTTACATCTCTTACTTGTGGTGGCCATGTGTCCACAGATATTTGGCAATATTGTGGTTAGCAGTTTGGGGTATTTTGTAATAAATCATATGTCAATATATAAATCCACATAAACAAGCCTTTTTGTCTAACATTTTTCATGTATAAATGGACTATTGTGGTATAAGTCTTCCACAGGACTTTCTCAGTAATATCTCTTTTGCCCTCTATCAGTTGTTCCGCTATGAATGTGGTTTACATTGAAGGGTATCTGTAGATTTGTGGATAGCCCCGTGATCCATTGAAGAGATGGTAGTTAAATAAAGTCTCTCCTTCCTTTCTTTTTCTCGCTGTCTCTCTCTCTCTCTCTCTCTCTCTGTAGGTGTGCTCCTGAGAGTTTGCGTGTGGGCTTTTTCACACATGCCTCAGATGTCTGGATGTATGGGGTTACACTGTGGGAGATGTTCACTTACTGTGAGGAGCCCTGGCTTGGGTTGTCTGGAAGACAGGTTTGTGTGTATGGTTGTAATTGTTTATGTGTATGGATGTTAACGTGAGGAATTTCACACTACCGAAGCAGCTAAACTGTCACAGGGTGCTTACATTGATGGATGACTGCTGTTGTGCTCAAGCCTTAATAGCAATATGACAAAAGGAACTCGTGGAACCTCACAAAGAACTGTTTTATAGAAAGTGCCTATTAAAAACCAGAATCTTTTCCTTGTGCAGATCTTGTTTCGTGTGGAACGGGAAGGAGAGCGCTTACCAAGGCCTATTGACTGTCCTCAGGAGCTCTACAGTGTGATGCGGAAATGCTGGGCCTGCAATCCGTCAGATCGGCCCACATTTACCCAGCTTACCACTTTGGTGGCTGAGGTTAGTTTTTGTAAACCATCAAAGCTGTTTATAAAATCAAGCTGTCGATCACATGTTGCACATACACAAGTTTTTATAAGATGTATTTTATATACAGGACCTGTGGTAAAAGGTTGAAATGATACTGCTTGGTTAATTTTTATACTTAAAAAACTTTCTTGATTGGCTGAATAATGCCCTTTCATGCTTTTACCTTTTTCCTAGGCTAAGCCTATGGAATTGTTTGCAGTACGGGATTTTGCAGAGGCCAGAAAGCTTGCTCTACGGGTCAATGACTCAATCACTGTCATAGAGCATGGGTAAGAAAATGGGCTAGATACAGTACAGATTCACTTATTTGGGCCTTTTGGAGCAGCAAATGAATTTTCTTGGATTGGATCCTTTCCGGTCTCACCTCTCTATTTATTGATAAACCAGGAATTAAATAAGGTATATAGAGAGGTGAGACCGGAAAAGACCCAAATCAGGAATCAAAACTGGGTTGCCGGAGTGCAACAACTGGCGCATATGGGTGCTGGCGCCTTAACCCACTACATCACCGTGCCAGCCCAGCATTTATTTCTTTGGTTCTGGATAAAAAGGACAAATTTTAGCTAATATATTTATGTAAAACTTTAAGTAAAGAGTGCATATTAAAAAATAAAAGTAATAAAAGAAATTTGACTGTCTAAACTATTTATTACTCTCTATTTTTTCTCTAGGCTGGATTTATGTGAGTGGAAGGGTCAAAACCAGAGGACACTTTCTATTGGGTGGTTTCCTCCAACATTGACTACCCTCCCTCCTTCAACAGGACTATTAAGTCCTAATTCTGGAGCTGGTTTCATTTCTTCACCGGTCAGAGGAAGCTTGCAGCACACAGGACATGGGGACTTCAATCCAGAACGTAGCTGGGGAATGCTGGAACGAATTAATGAGTAAGTGATGCTGTTTTCTGATTTGTAACCAGATTAGATAACCTGATTTGTTTTTCTTTGAATTGTATTCCACTGTTATGAATGTTTACACTTAAATAATGAGTGTATGTGATTATTTTAGAAATAGGAGAACTATTTTACAGAGGGAGAATCAAGAATCCAATCTAAAGAAAATGGCAGGTAGAGGATTAAAGAATTAAAAAAATGCTGCCACTGAAGGATTTTTATTCTATTTTGGAATTATTCAACATCTAATTCTCTTTCTGCTGTTTTCTCAGGAATGTCTCGCAGTCTAGAATCTGTCCTGGGTCTCCCTCAAAACAGGGATCAAGGTAATAATGGAAACTTTTTTCCACGAACTAATGAACGAAAACATACCTCATCTGCCCTCGGCCCCGACACCCGCAGGTTTAGTGATGCAAGTGCCAGCAACCTTCCTCCACGGCCACCACCCCCCAACTTTAAACGCACAAAGCATCAAAACATGATTTGTGATCGGAGGGTTGCAGGAAATCCAGCTCCTGCTTCTTGGTTTCTTCCCCCTTCTCATCCAAATATGCAGTTCCCTGCTCAGCAGCAAGCTAGAGGTGCTACCAACCTAACCAAGATGGCCCATCTGGCCAAATCAAGCCCCCAGCTAGATATTGACATGGATATGGAGAAGGAAAAGGAAAAGGAAAAGGAGCGAGGAAAAGAAAGAGAGAGGGTACGTGAAAGGTACCCTCCACAACAGATCCAGGTAGATAAGGAGAACCTGAGATCACAGGTATAGACATTTTTTCCTTTTAATTAATAATCCTTAAAAATCCTTTATTTTTTACGAAGGCCATATTTTATTCTACACTGATATACTTAAAAACATTTAGAAAATATTTTCGGGTTGTGGTTCCACAGGTTCAGGCAGCAGTGCATGGAGTAACTGATGAACAAGTTCTAAAAGCTCTCCAACGCAATGACTGGAATCCAGTGATGGCAGAGCATCAGCTAAAGGTAAGAACAAAATTTGGGGGCTTTTTTAAAAAAATAATACAAATTTATGAATCTCCAACTCATCCATTTTTGTGCTTCATTTAGGCAGAGCAGCTTTACCACATGAGTCAGTGTTCGCGAGAGGAGTGCTATAAGATACTAGCTCGCTACAAATGGGACCTGCAGCAGGCCAGCTGTTACGTAATCCGCATGGCTACAGAGAGACGCACTGACAGACCTTAGAGACACAATGAAATATTTCAGTCAAAGATTTCCTTGTTAGCTTTACTTGGAACCTGTGCAAAAGAGAGCATAAATGAAGTGCTTTATTGACCACTGCTGCGCAACTGTGGTGCTATACTTGCTTTGAGGCTGGATCAGTCCCAAGTATTAGGAGGACATAATCTAGCACAATCTGTGGACACAGAAGCTTCAGACCCAGTAAATCTGTTTTAGGGCCATTTAAAAAAACATGCAACATGCAGAAGGTCAATATCAAAAATAAGATGCTGGGTTTTTTTTTTTGCCACCCACCTTGTTTTTTGAGTAAACAGACAACACCTAGTCTTGCCCTATTACCTGTTTCAAACTGCAGATTCAGTTAGACATTTCAAGGACATGTGTCCTTTGAGCTGAAAACATGTCCCAGCACGACCTAAACGCTGCTTGTTGATCCAGCTTCAGTCTTTGAGAAGATGTAGCAACTCAGCACTGCCCTCTACCTGCTGAAGGTGCGAGTCGGGCACATTCATCTCCGCATCCAGATCGCCCTATAGTGAATCCTTTAACATCAGCACTCTAAAGCAATTAAAATGAAGGATTTAAAAAAGTATTTCACTTTAGTGTAAGGCGAGCCAAAATAGTTGGGAGAAAGGGGGAAACAGACTTTACACTGTTTTAAAAGAAAACACTGGTACAATAGAATTTTATTAAATTGGATGTAATAGTCTCATAGAAAGAAAATTGATGAATGTGTATGTCTCTAAATCTGTGTTAAATTAAAACTCTGTACTTTTATGAATGTACTTTAATGCTGAAACGGTAGACAACTGTAGTGTAATCAGTTCTGGCTCCTTATTTTATTATTAAGAAAATAAATATTCTCTTTTTTCTAATCTTTGTTATGTTATGTTATGCTTTAAATGCAGAATTATTGCAGACAAACATATACAAACAACTATTATCACAAAAAGTGTGACCCAGTGACCTAAATATTGCACAAATAAAATCATATATTAACCTGGTAACCAGAATATGTTAATAAAAAAACTATACTATAAACCAAAGAAGAGCATAACAGGCACCACTAAAGGCCACTGTATTTATTAGCAATAAAGACATTTTACCAGGCTGGACAATAAAACCGGTTAAGATAACATGATTTTTTTTAAAAAACCTTTGAGCACTAACTAAGGAACAAGTAAAAGTTATTTGGTTGTTTGGATATACACTACATTTTCCAAGTAACTTAGCATGTTTACATATAGACATGTATGTATCATTGTTTAGATGTAATATAAATCAAATAATTCACAGGTTATTTAATGGCATTTTGTTAGTAAATTTATATATTATGCATATAAAGTATATTGTGTAACAATGTCCAAAGATCTGACAGTGCAGAAACATTTAGTTATTTGGCAATCATAGCATGTGCAAAGACATAAAACACAATTTCTTGTTATTTGGATATAATTAGGTAAATAAAAAAATCTTTAATATTTTTTGTTTCCTATGTAAAAAAAACAGTAGATGGTGGTTTTCACCTTTTCTATTTTAGTCATTCTTCAGCAATTTGTCTTACAAATACAGAAGCATGTGCATCTTTTCAATACGCCCAGCAACTTTCTTACAAACACTTTAAACCAGCAGGGTGAGACAGAAACTATTCCAAATACCTGGAACAGCAAGGTGCTGAATCACCAGGTTATATCCGTTGTGTCAATGTACAGTTCTGTACAGCTGCTCACTTTACAGAGACTGCCCTCTTGACAGTCACTAAAAAGCTGCATGCAGCTAGATTATCCAAACTGTCATCTGTCCTCATCCTTCTGGACCTTCCAGCTGCATTTGGTCAACCACAGCATCTTTCTGTCCACTCTCAATGCGTTGTTATGCTGATAACTTGGTTGCTTGTGCAGTCTCTTGTAATTTATAAACTACACTACTGCAACTTGCTCCTGTCAGATGATTCAGAATGGAGCTGCACGTGTTGTTTTCAACCTACCACCCGTTGCTGCGCTCCCTCCACTCCCAGTAGCTGCACGCATGCTTGCCTACAACGCCAAAAACGGAGCGGCACCTTCCTACCTCCAAGCACTCATCACTCCTCGCATAGCACAACAAGATGGTGGAATGAAATTCCCATCGATGTCAGAATTATTAAATAACTAGTACTTGACATTTAACAAAAAAAAAGGTATCCTTGCTGCTCCTTCAACAGTTTTTTGTGATTGTTACACTTTGATGCACTATTGTACCAGTATTGATCTGTTCAAAGATGTGACTTAAGGCACTTTTGTACATCGCTCTGGACAAGAGTGTCTGCTAAATGCTGTAAATGTACAATAACTATGTAAGTATTAATCATTGCACTTAATCATCAACATAGTGAAGTTTATTTATGTGTAAATTCTAATATCACAAGTGAATGACTAATCACTTAAAGTTAATGTTTAAAGTCCTATAAAGACTACAGTTTATTACACATACATCAACATGCATATTGTATTATACAGTAAATGTATATATATATATATATATATATATATATATATATATGGCCTTGTACAGCAAGCCTTTATGGGGGAAATATAAATACCAGAATCTTTAACGTTTTTACGAAAGACTTCATTAATTACGAACATTAACTCAATTTGATTATACTTTAGCATTAAAAATCAGTTTAGGCAATTACACAACACAAGATTAGTCATTAATTTGTTGTTTAGATAACATTTAGCATGTCTTCAACAGGGCTAAATTACGCTTATGGAGTGGTAGTACATTTATCAGTTTATATTATAAAGCCACAAAAAACATTATATTTTTTGATTGTCCATGTTAAGAAGCCTCACATGGTGTAGAAAGAATTTAGGGAAACTGTCTGACTATCAGAAAACCAGACTTCTGTTTCCTATTACACCAAACTTCAAAGTCTGTTGCTGCTCCAAACACTGTGGGTTTCTTAGTCATGTCATCATCTACCACAAAAAATACATTAAAAAATGGAAGAACATTTTAGTAGTGGAGTCCTTCCAGTCACTACTTAGTTTCTCCTAAATAACTGGTACATTATTCAATGTTTGTGAGCCAAGAATTAAATACTAAGCACACTTTATGCTTTAGTTATTAATCAACTGTATTGTTTAGTAAATATTATAACTAACACTAAATCAGTATTAGCTAATATTAATGTTTAGGCATGAGGAGATCCCTGTCTGAAACCGGATGCAAAGTTAGGGACACAGATATATAGCATCATATAATGTCACAATAGAAAAAGAGGTGTAACACTCTAAAGAGGAGGAAGCACACACACGCACAACAAAAAGTGGCTTTCAAGCAAGATATAGTCTGATAAATGAAAAACCTATACAATCATACAATAAAATTCCTTCTTATGATTGGGATGAGAACAAAAAGATACAAATCAACGCTACTACAATTCGTTCTAAACTTAAAGGTATTAGGCGGGTCAGAAAAATGGCAAGCGTCTCATCTGGGAACAAAGAAAGATAAACGTGAAAGACTAGTTTGGGTTGATCGCTTTCTCCTGTCATATGAACTTCCTTTTGTTTTTTGTAGGTCAGATGTGAAACTATAAAATGAGGGGAAAGAAAAAGTTCTCTCAATGTCTCAATTTGTGTCATTAAAAAAATTAAGGATGGAGGAATGAATGATTAGCAAAAGCCTGTTTAAGGGTGTTGACTTCTAAGAGAAGACCGTGTTGCGTTGATTGGAATCTCCCACTTGTTCAAAGAACATGAAATCCTGCAAGAAAAGCACATAAGACATTAAACCTGCACTGTGTCCATACAGAACATCATGGCCAATATAAAACAAAAATTTTCTTGGGTGTTTGATATAAACGCATTGTGCTCTCCATTACATTCACAACACATCAATGTTGAAACTCACAATAAGGAAGGAAGCTCCCATCAGAACGGCTTTCATTTTTACATCCAAGTCCATGGGAAACTGGATGCCGAAGTTGTCCGTGTCAGTAAATGCCTCCTTAAGTAGTCCACTCCACTGCTTACTGATTCGACCAATGGGCTTTCCTCCATCCTTGCCTGTTAGCTAAAGAAACAAATATGGACATAAATGAGAATAGGTATAATTCAAGTTTTAATAAAGCTGTAAGATCAAAGTAATGTAACTCTTATTACTTGTAAAACTTACTCATTGTAACATTTTTTTTAAATTAACAGGTTACTGCCATTTGTGTTTACACACCCTATTCTACTTACTTATTTTCAGAACACAAAACATGTTAAAAATCAATTACAAATGTGTTTTAGCTTTGGTTTTCTAAAAATGTAACATGTAAAATGCTCGATGTGTACCTCAAAGTTAACATCCCCACAGCAGTTGCAGGCTAAGCAGGGCCCCTCCAGCTTCATTACCGTCTCCTTGTTGGCACCCTTGATAGAGAATTTGGGGTAACAGGGATGCCAGTCTTGAGACACATACCCAATAGTGGTGCCAGGGGGTGCCTGCACTTCCATCTTAAGAAAATCAAATACATATTATTAAAAGTTGCAGCAGAGGACATTTAAGAGGAAGCAATTTAAAGCTCAGATATTTTATTTATTTTGGCTTTAAAACTGTACATGCCTTAGAAGAATCGTGGAAACCATTAAACATCTCGTTTCCATTTATTACGGTAATATCATGTGTTATTTCCTGATTGCGGACAGGAAAAAAATCGCTTTACTTTAAAGGTGCATGCAAATTAGTAGTTTAAACTGAATTTGAATAAGAATGATAGTAAAAACAGATTTAATATTTAAAGACAGATTGAAAGAACAAAAAAACAATCTGAAAACAAAAGAAAACCAAATGGAAAATAGCAAATCCTAAAACACAACGACAATTCAGACAAACCGGAAGAGGTAGGTATAATTTGTGAATGGAATTCTGCCCACTAATTGGACAAGACATCCGTCACTCGACATACAGGTAGCAGAAAACTGTTTATCTAACTCATTTTATTTCCAGTTATTGTAAATAGAAGACACATTTAGCCTGTTAAAATATCTCTAACATCAGTTGACCCTGAGACAGTAGATTTCTGTAGTACCTATTAACAACTTAGATTTTTTTCTCTGCAGACATTCGGGAGAAAGCCATCTTTGAATTTACAGTATGGACAACATATTTTACGCATTCAGACAAACACAAATCCACTTTTACCACAGCAGCCTGCTAAAATGACAGCTGTCTGATCCAATCAGCTGTAAGAACTACCTTTTCCAGTTTGTTTCCTGAATTGTTTTCAAATTTGTTATTTTGTGTAATAAATTGTTATTGTGTTTTCTAGATTATTGTTGTTTTCTGATTAGCTATTTTGTATCGTATATCGAATTGTTTTTGTGTTCTCCGATTTGTTGTACTTTTGGGTTTGTTATTTGGTTTCCTGAACTGTTGTTCCCTCTTTAAAATGACTTAAGTATAAGTATATTCAATTCATTGTGGAAGGTACGTGTACAGAGCCAATGAAATGCATTTTTCGCATATCCCATCTTAGTAGGTTGGGGGTCAGAGTCCAGGGTCAGCTATGATACAGCGCCCCTTTAGCAGGAGGGGTTAAGGGTCTTGCTCAAGGACCCAACAGTGGTTGACTTGCTGGAGGTGGGGCTTGAACCCAGGTGTTTCTGGTCTTCAGATTAACAACTCAGCACCTCAGAGCCACCCTGCCCTACTTGCATAATATATAGTAAAAAAAACGAGTACGCAAGGCAAGTAGTATGTTTAAATCCTTAGTGTGTGAAAAGTTCTGAATGATCTGCTACTTTCGCATGGGATTTTGAAGTATGCATACGATAGACACAGTTAACTATTAAATCTTCATTTTAGGCAACATCAATTTCATTTCCTTTTTCATTTAGAATTTATTTATTCAATAATTTGGGTACATTGACCATGTAAAATTATTTTGGTCTTTATCCTTTCAAAAAATCAGTGAGTGAAACCAGCTAGACTGGATAAACTGATTGCAGGGATACGTTTTAGTTGATGCATTTTAAGTAACAGCTATTAAAATAAATATTTAATTATATCTAAATTTAGTAACTAGATTGCCCCCTATAAAGCTTGTTAAAGCCTTAGGTACTAATATAAAATGTTTAGACCCAATCAGACTGCAATTTTTTGGGTTCTGTACTTACAGTACAGTAAACTCATACCTCTTGCAGGCAGCAAGGAAACCAGCAGGAGGCACATCGAAAGGGGCGAATCAGCCGTATGACCTCACGATCCATGTTGTCTTGTATCTTCATGTCAAAGCTCCTAATGGCACCACAGCAGTTGCGGGTGCAGCAGTCATTCTTCTCTTTGGCCTTGTAGACCTTCTGGCCCATGCTGTTTTTAATCTCGTATTTATTGTTGGTCTCAAATCCAATGAATGCTGCGAATTAAATGAATCGGTTTAAAATAATCAGACTTGAAAGGTAATTATAGTTTTTAATTCGACATTGAATACTTCTGCTTAAAAATGTAATATGTGTTTGCTTATTGTAATTATGCAATTCCTGTGTTTTTCTTTCCATTGTCGCATTCTAAAAAAAAATTTTGGAAATTTTTCTGACTCAGCTCACAATGTTTTTAGAAAACATCCAGGCTAAGCATCGCATAAACAAACTCACCTTCCAACAGCTCAACTTTCTGGTGAATCAGGAGCTGGTCAATCTGAAATTTCAGGTAATCATGCTTGGTTATTGACCAAATAAACACAACCAAGAAAATAATAAAAAATGAAAATAAAGCAGAACTACCTGCGTTAAATATTCTAGACCTGGTGGTACGCCTACTGGCACTGATAAAGGTGTGACTGCATTCGAGCCAGCAGGGGATGGAGCATTACCTAAAAAAACACCAAAACATCACATTGAATTTTAACCACAAACTCCTGAAACAATTCCCTCTAGCAGATTAATTAGTTCTATATTTGTCCCTTTAAAATCCCATATATGTAGAATCCCATCTCAGAAAGAAAGGGCTCTTTATTAACCAGTAAAGCACCCATAATTACCCTAGTACCCTTTGGTTGCAGTAGGTTCATGTGTGCTGTTTATCTAGCATTTGTGTGGTACATTACACTTTCTTACGTCAACATATTAACACATTAAATCTATCATAAATCAATAATATATAAATCGATCATCTAAATAAATTTCCTTTTTGATATTTACCTCCATATGGAGACATTTGGATTGGTTGCTGTGGTGGGCCAGCCGGGCTGGGCTGGTACATGACTGGCTGATTTGGGTTGGGTTGGTAGCCCATATGAAATCCTGCAGGTGGAGGCGCGAGACCAGGATCTCCGTAACCACTCACTGGGTAAGGTTGTACAGAGTCACCCATTTGAGGCATAGGGTATGATGACTGGTATGGGGACGGATAACCTGATCGAAAAGAGTAAAAATAATATGACTTTTAATTTAAAGAAGCAAGTGTGTCATTGAGGTGTTACACAAACTATGTAGCTGTGTAATACTCAGACAAGCAGAACAAGAGGTCAGTAAGTTTATGAAAGAGGATGTAGGAGTGGAATTTCCTCATATCTGAGTTCTATTCTGTGCCAGACCTGACTGGGTTGTGTAACCTAACTCGCTTGATTCAAATTCTTAACTAACAATGAGCTAAGTATAAAACTTCAACCTTGTCTATTTAAACTGGGGTGTGAGTCTTGTTTGTCAAAACTCAAAGAGAAGCGCAACATTTCCACACAAAAAATCTCACAAAATCTACATGTGTTAATGATTTGAATGATGAAATGCTGAATGCATCATTTAAAATGTAAAGACATTTTTCAAGATCCTTTACACAGAATGTCCTTTTTGACAGCTCCAAGCTGCCTAATCCAAAATACAGTCACAAGAGCACAATAGCGTTTAACATAAGCCCTAATGGGGCAGAATGCAGTTGGACGAGACGAGACTGTTTCCTCATTGGTGACAGGCTAAGAATGACACAGCTGTATTGTTCTCTTAAACTGCTCTTTTAGAGCTGGTTTGGAAAAAAGGTTTTGTTCTTTATAATTAAAACATTATGTAAAACATTAATGTGTACTGTGTGTTATTTTAAAGTCACAATGGAAACTGAACAGATGAGATGCTTGAATACAAATATAGTACGTGGGGAATCAACACACACGTTTATTTACATTGGCCTACTGGTTCGTTGTCTCACCAAATACAAAATTTATAGACTATATAGTATAACTTAATTAACTTTAAAACGTATTTAGTGCTGCTCACTTTACCCTTCATGGATGAATTTATACTGTTGTTGAGGGCAATTCAAATCACATTCAAATCAATGAGACTTAAAGTTACGTAGATTTGTGGAACAAAGCAGTGGTTATGTACATATATATGACTCATTCCAAAATTCCACATAACGTAAATTGTATTAAATATTTTCAAATAGCAAAAAAATTTTAACAAGTTTCTGTGTACCAATAATACAAATTTAACATAATATCAAAAAAGCAAAAGAATATTTATTTAACTTGTCTTGTCAGGGATCACCACAAAACCAGTGCACATATTATAAAGTAGAAAGGTCACATGCCACCCGAGATAATTAACAGGAACTATTTACCTGGAGCCGACATGTTTCAGCAAGATGCGTAAATACACTTCTTGTCCTTGTAGAGACTGGTGTCTGCACACAAAAAATGACATTTCTTAATAGAAAAAATAATAACAGATTAAAACCTATTTAAAAATTATATACATTTCTTTCATTGCCAGACATCTGAGAATAAAATATAGGGATCGTGGTACAGAAAATATTTAGTCTACACTTTTTATACTTTTACATATAAGATGTAGGAAACAGGAACCACTAATCAAATCCATAGCTTTTGCTAGTCAAATCTTTGGTTTTTGCTAGTCAAACAGGTGATACTATGTTCAATAAGGATTTACTTATTAATCTGTACACCTACTACGATATTAGCAACAGTTATAATAGTTTAATTAATACACTTTGCCTTTAAGTAGGCTAGTCATGAGAAAGGGAAATTATTCGTAAGTAGGCCAGAAAAGTGTTTCATTTATCCTATTAACATTTTGCCTTAAAACAGCATGAGCAGGATAAATCATGGAAGCTCATTTTAATATAAAAAGGCTTTTATTTCAAAAAGTATATGCAAAACTATTGGCTGGTTTTTATGATAAGTGTAGAGTGTTCATTAGTATAAATTGGTCAACACAGCTAAACAAAATTGCCTTATGTTCATTCATTCATTCATTCATCTTCTATACCCGGTTATTCCCTAATTCAGCATCACAGGTATCTGCTGGAGCCAATCCCAGCCGTCTCTAAAAGGGCGAAAGGCAGGAGAGGTACATGTTTTTGGACTGTGGGTGGAAACCAGAGTACCCGGAGTAAACCACTGCAAGCACAAGGAGAACATGCAAACTCCACTGCCTGGGAATCTAACCCCAGCCTTCTTGCTGTGAGGCAACAGTGCTTACCACTAAGCCACCATGCTGCCTTTGCCTCATGTTGATCATTGTGATTTATGTTTTCCATCACATTCAGAAGTGGATTCTTCTAACTTTTAAAAAGTGACTAACAATCCCAGTCTCATGTAGCCAGACCTTCAGACAGACAGCAGAAGGTCTGAACTCCAGAGCAGCTTTATTAGAGCAGCAATTTTTTTATAATCTGGTCGGCGCTATTTTATTTATTGTTCTGCTGTTGAAAAATGCTTAAAAATTGTGCAGGAGATAGACCCAGTATGATAATGACTAATAAATAGCTAATTATAAAATATACATATTAGGAGTAGCACTAAAAAAGAAGAAATAAGAGTGAGCTAATTATGATGTAGGAGAAGGAAAAAGGAAAAAGAACAGGATGGTGTGCTATCAAAAAGGTTTACCAAAATATAACTAATCATAGAAGTGTGTGTGCACAAATAAAAGTAGTGTAGTTGTAATACAAAATCAGAAAAACACAGACACAGTGGTACAGAGTGGAACAGGTTTATCGGAAAGCCCCATACGCTAATTAAGTGGAATAACATCAACCTCGTCGGCCGTGTGGCAGATAGGAGGAGAAGGGGGAATCAGACTGGATGATGAATCGTCAGAGAAAAACAACGGTGATGGCCTTGGGGAGAGAGGCCCAACGAACCCGTTTGACCAGAATGAAGGGCCCAGCACTGTTAGTGAGATCCGGAGGGATCACACTGTCAGTTTGGGTTCCTACATCACAGGTTCGAGGAGAAAAAGTTACACGCACAGATGAAGTTTCGTTGAGTGTATGTAGATGGAAGAGACGATCCAGAAAAACACTGATTTCCCCACTTAGACAGGCTAGCTGAGAATGCCACATTCGTCTGATGTACTCTCTACGTTCAGTAGTTAAGCGGGCTAGAGATAAGAAAGGAAAGTTAATTGAGTACCACTGGTCATGGTTTTTCAATTTACTTACGCATTGCTGTGTAGAAAAATATTGCAGAAAGTCCACAAAGTGAAACAAGGCCTCGATTTGTGTGCAGAAGGTGAACAGGTTTATATAAGAACTGTTGTTTTTTTTTTCAAACAAGAGGTCAGCGTTCGGTTTTAATGGTAAATCATTTTTGAGGATGGATATCTTACAAAGATAATTAGTTTTAATGGTAAATCATTTTTAATGAGGAGACTGCACCTTCAAAGGCAGTGTAACTCTGGGATAAGGAAAAAAAAGATAAGTTACATTTACACTCAAAAAGGTTGAAAAATAATGGGAACTTGTTAGTTAAAAACAAAAGGGGGGCTGAAATTCGGCAGGTATAAAAGGGCAGGATTGACAGTAACTCTTTGCATTTGCCTTGGTATTGTACTCTGTTACAGAGGTCTTTACTTTGCTTGTGCCATTTATTGCTGAACAGATTGCCTTCTGTGAATCCTTTGAATGCTTGATGACTGCAATAAATTGGAGTTTTTTGCTCTTCTCACCTTGGACTCAAGAATCTTTATTTGTTTAAAAAAGTTTATTATTTTCTTTGACAGTTTGAGTTAAAACATAGTGGTAATTGACTCAACACGAGGCACCCCTGCGAATGTGTCTGCTCAGAGACGGGCTCTGAGTTCCTTGTCTGTTTTTGCACTCTCCAGAGCAGGGGTGGGCAATCTCGGTCCTGGAGGGCCGGTGTTTTGCACAGTTTAGCTGCAATCCTAATTAAACACACCTGAACCAACTAATGAAGGTCTTGCTAGGTACACTTGAAACTTACAGGTAAGGCAAGTTGGAGCACCATCCCTCCACGACCGAGATTGCCCACCCCTGCTCTAGAGTAATGTTTGTATTGTATTTGCACCAGGTTGCACACATGCACTTAATGTTGCTAAGACTTAATTTATTTTTTAGTCCTTAGCTCTGTGTTGTTCTTCTGCTAAGTGGCTCTTCTTTGTTTTGTGTAAATTCTGTGTTGTTTTGTGTAGCACCATGGGGTCCTGGAGAAACGTTGATTAATTTCACCGTTTAATGCATCTGCTATATATGGTTGAAATAACAATAAAGCTTTTTAAACTGGAACTTGAACTATTAGCCAAGAGGGTGTCTGACTGACAACCAATTTGTATGGCTTCATGTTTAGAGGCATAAAAATGTGCAGCTGATGTCCCAACAGAACGGTGTGCAATCATAGATAGATCAAGTTAATAATTCATCATTATATGAGGGTATAGCATAAATGTCAATCCAGAATTTAGCTATTTACAAGCAATGGAAAAAAATCACACATGTCTTCTGGAAACTTGGTAGAATTCAGAAGTGACTTTAAAAATCCTGAAAGTGTACCATATGCATCATATAGCGGTTCGTAGGCTTGAGATCTGAAGTTGCCAAGTTACAGCTTCTCAACCCTGGTCATGATGTTCCTACACATTGTTCATGTCATGTACCGCAGCGCTTAATTCTGGTACTAATTTAGTTTGATCTTATTTGGCAGTCACAATAGCACATAAAGGTTAACAGATACTTTACATACTACAAGCCAACATTACACAACCCACTGCAAACAAAATGTCCGTCACTGCACTGTCAGGTGGAGCTCATAGGGTCAACGCGGGAATTAACACGTGTTTTTATAGGCGGGAAAAAATGAACTATTATTGCTTACTCTGTGTGTGTGTGTGTGTGTGTGTGTGTGTGTTCGATGTTCAACCCAACCCATCTGGGGTAATTACAACCATTCCGGATAAGCGGGAAAAACACAGCACTCATACAGCAGATGACAGATGTTAAGGCTAGCAAGATACATTCTATTAAATGCATTTGCACAATTTATACATTAATAATAAATAATAATTTTATTGAATTTACGAATAACAGGCCTGAAAAGGAAATGAATGAATAAATATCTTATAGAGCGAGTTCATCGTGCATGTCTAGGTGTTGCTTATGGGATGCTGCCAGCTTGTCTATCTGTGTAACACACGACACACTGACAGTTCAGATAACTCAATGCCACTGTTACCTCATAATGTTAAACACGCTTACCGTTTTTTTTTTTTTTTTTAAAAAAGCATTCAAATTTGCTTGACTAAAAAGCTTTCTATTATGATATAATGCGTGTCTGAACATGGAAAACATCTCCAGACACAAAAGCATGGATCCATCAAAAAAAAAAAAAATCCCTAATGGCATTGAAAGCAGAAAATTAGAATAGTGCAAAACGACGTTGGACACAAAAGTTCAAATCAAGTTTACTAAATACATTCTAGTATTGTTTTGTTTATATTATATTCTTGTATAATGTAAATGTAATATTTTCGTTTGACCAGCAGAGTTTTCCCGGAAAAGCCAGACCTCCCCCAAGGGAGACTGACGGAACATTTCGCTTCTACATACAACTGACATGTCTGCTTTTATTTTAAAGTATATTACCGATCCAATAATAAAAGAACTTACCGTTTAAACTTTTGAACTGGTTAAAGAGGTGGTGAAAGAGAAACCTGCTTCTTTGATTAGTATACACGGTGGACCTGAGCTTGACCGATAAATACTCCGCCCAAACAAGACATTTTCCCTTTTCCATCCATACGCCCTCCGGTTTTAGTCTACACCTCCGTTTCTGACGTGTTTTACATGAGAAAAGTCACCGAACTCTAATTACCCACTACGCAAACAACAGCCAACAACAACAAAAAAAACACACTTATTTACTTCGTCAGTTAATTAACAAATAAAATAACGCGTTACACAGTAAGCGCTTTCTGTTGTAGATGAAAACTAGACATAATTGTACAAATGCATTTAAACGTGGAAATAACGTCAAAAAACCCCCCTAAATCTAGTTTATACTTTTAACCATTTTTAACCACCTTAATTAGCGAAAAGTGCGCCCTCTCCAGGACGTGGTGTATATCTCCTGGCGGACGCGCCTACATCGACGTTTAACCTTAAACTAAATTTAAGTTAACCTGATACTTTTTTTCTATTTTTGGGTTTGAGGGGGGGTGCCCCTCCCCCCCAAGCCAAATTCAAGCCTAGTTAGAGAGAATAAGAACGAGTGTGTGTGTGTGTGTGTGTAAGTTGTTTTTGGGACAGGAAGTGTAGGTTGGAGAACATGAACAATAATTCACTTCTGCTTGCTGGCTCCTGGCATATCATCGATACAAAATTCAAAACTGTCTTTATAAAAAAAATAATTTAACTAATAGTTGCTGGTATGGCATCATCAAATCAAGTCGCTCTTTATAAAAGTTTCTTAACCTTTTAAAGGTCTCATATATTTGGTATATACATGATAATATGGCTAAAATATATATGGACATGTGAACTATATAGAGTTGTTGGACATCCAATCCTATAAGCATGAAATATTATTATGAAGTTTCCTCTCCTTTCCGTTCCCCCACAGCAGAAACAGCCCTTGAAAACGCTTTCTACATGATGCTGGAGTGTGTCTGAGAATGTGTGCCCATCCCATCAAAGGAGCTCTTATCAGGCTCTTTGTGGGCAGAGGAAACCTGGCTCAAATTCAATATTCCAGTTCAAAGGTATTCTGTGGGGTTAAGTAAGGGCTCGGCATCCAGGCCACAGAAGTCTCTCTAAACTAACTAAATTGTCTTTATAAGCTCATTTTGTGAATAGGGACACAGACATGTTAGGGCAGGGAAATTAACATTTAAACCTACAGAGGGTATTTTTTATTAGTGCCACACAACAAAATGAATTACATTATGACCTTCAATGCAAAAGCATTTAAGTTTTTTCAAAGTTATGAATTATTGTAGGTTCATGATCTCATGAAGTGGGACCAATGGTCTGAAACAGTGTCAGAACAGCAGAGTCACTGACTGTCTTTAAGAGATGATTGAAGGCCCACCTGTTTCTCAAATACCTAGCACTGCATTAATTAATTAATTAATTCATTCATTCATCTTCTATACCCGCTTATCCCAGCCTATCCCAGCTGTCTCTGAAAGGGAAAGGCAGGAGCAGTACACCCTGGACAGGTCACCAGTCCATCACAGGGACACACACATACTCACACTCACTCCTATCTGCAATTTAGAGTCACCAATCAACCTACCATACATGCTTTTTAGACTGTGGAAAACCAGAGTACTGGAGTAAACCCACGCAAGCACTGGGAGAACGTTACCTAGACATTCAAGTATCTATGCTACTCTTCTATCAGTTTTTGAGGGTTGTTACTTTTTTATTTTTGTGATCGAACATACAGTTCGATGTATGTGTACAGTACACAGTATTGAGCTCTATACTCAAAACACTTTTGTACGTTGCTCTGGACAAGAGCCAAATGCTGTAAATGTAAATGTTAATTAGGTGGCTAGGGTTAACTATTAGAGAGATATGCGAAGAAACAAATTCTATGGAATAAATATTTAATAAATGTTCCTCTGCAGTGCTTCAGACCACAAGGCTTTAAAGTGGACTTCACAGACATATTTTTTTTTTGCACTGTGCTACAGCAAGGCTAACAGTATTGTAAAGACCCCACCATCCTAATTACAATCTCGTCCAGCTTCTGCCATAGGGTACAAGGTACCTGAAGTATCAAAGCTCACTCTGTCAGATTGTTCAGCAGCTTTTCTCCCTCAGGTTGTGGGAGCCCTAACTCCAATATCACTTCCCCCATCTAAAACCTCATACACAACCATACCACTTGAAAACATGAACATTTCACATACACACCCCATCCCCCCACCACACAAAAACTCTCAACATTCCTGTTTACATGCAAAATTCTGGGTATGCTATGCACAGGTGAGTGGGCTATACAAACCACCTGTAATAACAGTCTCTGTAAATACATAAGAAACTTCTAGAAACATGCACTGCCACATAGAGTTAATAAGATAATATATGTTTACATATCGCTTTGTACAATTTTATGTATATTTGGATAATTTAGTATGTAGCATGTGGTCCTGTAAGACATGACATTTCATTCCCTTACATGTCCACACATGACAACAATAAAGCTTGACTTGACTTGATCACATCTGGGTGGAAATAAAGGGAAAATGTGTTCATTAAAATTTCACCTGTATTTCTGCTGTAATACACAATGCACAATGCTTTTTAAAAAAGCAAAAATCTCTTTTATCCCTCCCAAGACATGTCATGATGTATCTCTATTGGGGCAAGGAACAATAATGTCATGTTTCTTTCAAAATCTGAGATGGAAGATTAGTGGTGAAGAATCCACAGGCCTCCAAAAATCTAAGGCTGTTCAGAAGCTGCATCTGAGCTGGTAACCCACCAAAAGCTGATTGAGAGCAAGCTTGACTTTGGTTTTAGCAGCCAGCCATCATCAACCTAAAGCTAGGAGTTTAATGAGGTTTTTTCCCCCATTGTCCATTAGCAAATGGTTAAGACGGAGTCTGTGCCCCAGTCAGCACGCTTCCACTCAGCCACTCATGCATCTTTCTCCTATTTGCATGGGGTGAGGCCCATGTATACATGCACCGTTGCGGAGACTGTTGTTACCCTGCCGGTTGTTAGACCTTGTATAAGGAACAGCTGTCACTATACAAAATAAAAGATCTCTGTACAGCCATGGACTTTACCCTCACAACTACCAAGTGCACTGCCCAGGCAATTGGACAATTCCTGGTCATGCTCCAGAGGCACGTATGGCTGACCCTGTCTAACCTAAAGGACTTTGACTGATAACTCCTCCTTAATGCTCTGATTACTCCCTCCGACCTTCTCTACACGCGCCCCTTTTAGCACTGACTGAAGCCTCAGGTTCTGCCCAGAACATGGAGGTATGGCAGGCTGCGTGTTTTGATCATACATGGCTGCATCAAAGCTCTGAGCCCCTGGCGTTATTCGGATATGTTTGACCAGGGAGTTTCCATTGGTCGTGTGACATGACCTATTGTGGTTATGACAGATGCATCAGTAATGGGTTGGGGAGCTGTGTGCCAAAGAGCTACAGCAGCGGGATGCTGGTCGGCTTTGCACAGCCCGTGGCGCATAAACCGCTTGGAGCTAGAAGCAGTGTCTTTGGCTGTAAGTGATTTTCTGAAACTGGGGCGGAGACATGTACTGATTTATAGTGACAAGACATCTGTGGTATCAGACATAAATCGCCAAGGCAGAGTGCATTCTAGAGCTCTTTATTTTTAAGCGGCAAATTTTCCCAAATCAGCACCTCTCATTTATCAGGGTGATGCACATCCTTAGCTGCCTGAACCAGGGAGCGGACATGCTTTTGCTGCCCCACTTCCTGTTAGAGTGGGGATGTACTGATACCACGCTGGCTGACTGACAAGCTAGCTGCTTTCCCTCTGGTCAAGATTCTGCCTCTGGTGCTAAAAAAATCAGAAGAGTAAGAGCTCAGTCATTTTATTGGCTCTGAATTGGATGAACCAACTTTTGTTTCTGGTTCTGAGGCAGCCACAGCCCCACCCATCAAAAAAGGATATGCTGTGTCAGGTGAGCAGTAGGATATGGCTCCTTAGCTTGAAGCTCTGGAATCCCCATGCTTGGTTGATTTAGGGTTGACAAGTGAGCTAGATGCTCTGTATGCTCTTATTACTCTGCAAGAGCCTGGAGCACTTTCTACTAGGTGGTTATACAACCTTAAGTGGACTGTTCATGGTTTGGTGTCATAAATCATAACTTAAGCTGGTAAACTGTGATGTGTTGGTTTGTGGTCAACCTTTTACGAATAACCCTGGCACTGCTGTAGTCCTCTGCATTGCCAAATTTAAAGGAAACGTCTCATGCTTTTCAGCAAGAGGTGGATATCAGAGTTCCTCCATGGCTTCTGATTAGGAAAGGGTTTCCCATGTTTGAAAGTGGTGTCAATACATGTGTTGATATAGTCTAGTACAGATGATGCATAGATGTTAAAGTCTGTCTGTATGTCTGAGGTGGCAGTGAGTCAAACATGCTCCAGTTAGTGTCTTGTAGCTGTTGCTGAAGTAAGGAAATGCTCCTCTCGGGCCACCTCACTGATGGTTTTATATGTTTCAATAATGTTGTGTTTTTGGGTACAAGAACGAAAAAAAAAATGATCAGACTGACCCAAGTGGGGAAGGAGAATGGCCCTGTATGCCTCAGCAATGTTTGTGTAAATATGGTCCAGTGTATCCCATTTAGTAGCCCAGGAAACATTTGGGCAGTTGGAGGAGTGGTTGTAGGCCCCAACAACAATTATAATGCCAGTGAGATGTGCAGTCTGTTGCTTGCTAATAGCTACATGCAGTTCTTCCATAGATTACTTAGTGTAGCATCCAGAGGTATGCATGCTGCAGTCACAACAATGGCTGAGAATTCTCTCGGAAATGATACAAGGGTCTGCATTTAATCATCAAATACTCTAGATAAGCTTAGCAATGACTTTTAATGACAGTCGGGTCTGTGTACCATGATCTGTTAACATAAATGCGCAGACCTCCTTCACCCTTGTGATTACCACGCAGTCTACTACCGATCTGTTTGCGTGTTTCTGTAAAAAAAAATAATATTACATTCATTGATCTGGGTTTTTTTTTTGCGTTGTAGCAGTCCGTCTATTTTATTCACCAGAATATTTATTCATTTATTTATTGTTTATATATTTTTTATTTTTTATTTTTTTAAACAATAAAAGAGACTATTTCCCCCCGTCAACACGGAAGTAGAATTTGTAATACGGAATTACGTCGTTTCCGGCGTCGACACTTGTTTTGGGGGGAAAGAAACATGGAACCCTCCACGAAGGCGTGTCTCTTGTTGGCTCTTTCTGAGCACAGAAAGCTTATGAACAGATACATAGTTCACGTTAATGAAGAGTTGGAGGAACAAAAAAGGCGCACGAGGTACTGCTTCCATGAATTAGTTGCTGTGTTTGAATACTGAATGAACCGATTCATGTGTTTACCAAAACATCTGCGTTTAAATATAAGTAACCGAAATCAACATCCGGGTTAAAAGTGCTTTTCTTCATGAAAACTAACCGGTTGTGACTATAGTGTTACTTTGCGACAGGCTTTAATAGTAAGTAAACTATATTCTGTACATTTTTACTGACTTTTTTGTAAGTGTGACGAGATAAGATTTAGAGTTTTAATCACTTTTGGCTGCATTGCAAGTCTTGATTTTGTTGTACGAAATATAATTTCATATTGATTAAAACTTAACTGCAGACATTTAACATTACGTTAAAAAAAAAACTACAATACTTGAATTTCCTTCTGTATTTACTGACTTCACACAGGGGGGATAGTGAATAGTGGCAGGATGTTAGAAATGAAGCTACCAGGCAGAAGGCAAAGAGGAGGTATAAACGAGGACATGAAGTTAGTGGGTGCGAGTGAAGAGGATGTAAAGAATAGGCTTAGATGGAGACGGTTGATTCGCTGTGGCGACCCCTAAAAGAGATGATGATTTACTGTCTTAACACAAACAAATAGGTTTGTCTTCTTACTTATGGTACTAGGTTGTGTCCCAATTTCCAAATGTTCTGTGATAAATGCTGGCTAGAGGCAGTGGTGGCTCAATGGTTAAGCTGCTAAGGTGTTGATCCAAAGAGCCCCACCACTGGCAAGCCAACCGCTGTTGAGTCCTTGAGCAAGACCCTTAACCCTTCCTGCTCCAGGGGCGCTGCATCATAGCTGATCCTGCGCCCTGATCCCAACTTACTAAGATGGGATATGCAAAAAAATAATTTTACTGTGCTGTAAAGTATAAGTGGCAGACATTTATTTATTCATTTTTTATAAAACTCAGAAGAAATCATATGACGTATTGAGCAATTACATTATGTACTTCTTTTATAAACGTCTCAAGGTTTAAGACATGTTATCAATGTTTAACCTTCAGATAATACAGACTACTTGTTCTTTTAGGGTAGCAACAGCTGCTATGCTCCACTCACCACATAAAGTAATCCTGAAGACTGAGACCAAATGGGAAGCTATGCCGAACAGTGAGGACAACAATTTTTTTCATCCCTACAAGGTCACCAAAAGACAGTTCGATTTTCTCCTGATTGTGCTGCAGCAGCATGGACTAAGACGACAAAAAGCCAGAGGTCAGCCGACTGTACCTGTAAGAATGAAGGTCTTGATGTTTCTGTGGTACATGGCGAACCAGAATGGCTTCAGAGACATGTCTGACAAATTTGACGTTTCGGAGTCAACAGCACATAAGTGTGTTTTGGAGGTGCTTGCCATTTTTTCCACTTTGGGATCATCTTTTATCTCTTGGCCAAACGCAGGTAGAAAAAAAGCGTCTTCGGCTGCTTTTGAGAAGCTGTGCGGCCTCAACGGAATCATTGGCGCAATTGATGGGTGCCATATAAAAATAAATCGACCAAACATAAGAGGGGGAGACTACATGAACAGACAATCATATTATTCTGTACTCCTTCAGGGGATTGTTGATGAAAAGGGGCGATTTATTGACATATTTGTTGGACCACCAGGCAGAGTTGATGATGCCAGGATGTTGAGGTCCTCCAACTTTTATGCAGACTGGCAGGAGAAAATGGGTGAATACAGATTGCTTGGCGACAGTGCATACACTGAGCAGGCTGACCCGTTCATCATCACATCAAAGGCTGATAATGGGGCCCTAAATGAAGATGACCAGCTTTTAAACTCCAGGATCAGCTCAGGGAGGATGATTGTAGACCAAACGTTTGCAAAAATGAAGTGCAAGTGGAGGCGAGTAAGGGACCTGCAGAACACCCGCCTTGAGAACGTCGTGATGATTATAATGGCAGCTTGTTTTCTCCACAATATGTGTATAGGTGACAATGAAGCATGTGAGGAACACCTACAAGACTGTCCAAGACAGGCAGATGACAATGTTTAGACTAAGTTTACAGTTCTATCACATTTGGGTACATGTTTAGTACAAGTTGATACAATAATTACTATTAAATAAAATTGTACGTATGCTTACATAAATGTGATGTTTCTGGATTAGCTTGCTACATTCATAAAGTTGACTTCCTCATCACATTTTCTTCTTGTTACAGTCTACATTTTAAGGGGTAACTCAATAACACTGACTTGTGGTTTATATGTCTGTTTTGGTTTCACAATCAAATAATAGTGAGTTACTCTAAAAAAAAAAATCTGCATTAAGACAGCTCTGCTCCATGTCCAGTTAGTTTTAAAATTTATTAAAAATCTGTTGCCCTTTGCTGGTATGTTTGTAGTCTATCTATATTTGTACATATATCTATTCATATCTATCTATATATTTATAACTCTCTCTCTCCCTCTCGCTCTATCTATCTATCTCTATCTATCTATCTATATATTTATAACTCTCTATCTATCTATATCTACCAATTTATATCATTATTGACAGCATATTTCTTTCATGACAGCAGTATAATTACATTTCAGTAACAGAAATAAAAAAAAAAAATTTTTATAAAAACAATCATGTTCTAATTGTGTGTACACAATTCACAAAACGTGCATTGTTTAGGAAAATACATTAAATACAGAATCCATATTTTTACCAAAAAATTAAAAGCAGTTTAACAAAAATATCTATATAAATACTTCAAGGTCAGATTGATATATACACACAAGTTGTTTTTTTCCCCTTGTCTATTGTATGGTTTGCATAGGCTCAACTGTGTAATAGGGACTCATTTTGATTACAGAACTAGTTCCGTGTATTATTGGTAATTTTCCCCCTATATGTTCTTATAGTTTTATTAGCATGTTTTATGAAATACTTGTTTGTTGATATACTGGAGAAAAGCCAATCACAGGCTTACCAATGTGGGCACTGCAGGACCAGTGGGGGAACAAAAAACACCATACTTTGTAAACAAACATTTTTTACTTCTTACTTTTAGAATGAGGTCAGTAATTTAACCTATAGAACAGGTAACATTTATTGATGCAAACCCAATTTCTACCACTTTTTGGTAATAGTAGAAAACAAGATTTAACAAAGTAAATTTATAATTTGCACATAACTACATTGGTCGTACACTGCATTGCTTAAGGTTAGCCTAAAAAGACAGAAAAACAAGGTCTACATTTTTTCCAAGAATTTGCACATTAGCTCCTCAAACCCTTTCTGAGCAGATTTCATCTGTGCCAGTATTTCCTCATGACGACGCTGACTAGCCGCCTCGGATTCCCTTAAAAAGTCCAAAAGAGTTGAGTAGTCGTCTTCTTGTCTTTTCCGTTTGCGCAGAGGTTGTGTTGGTGAAGCTGCAGGTGTTTGCCTTGCTACAGACGAGTCTCTCTGACAGTCCATACTAAATGTCTTTCGTCTACGCCCCACCACCCCATGCACTGTGCCAACAGGGGCCAAGTCAATGTCATGATGGCCATCCAGCAGCTCCTCCATTTCGGTGAAAAACTGAAACCGGGTTCTTGTTGGACTGCTTACACTATTATGTTCTAAGACTTTCTTGTATCCGTCCTCGAGTGTGTACCATTTTCTAGCCACCTTACTTGGGTCAAAGGTCTCCATAAAATGTTTGGATAGTTTATTGGCCATATCCACCCACAAGTTTTTTTTCTGGCCTTTAGCAGACTTCAGTCGGTAATTCAGCTCCTTGAAAGTTCTAGGTAAACCTCTGCCATCTGCCTCCAACTGGCTGCGGATCAAATCAATAAGAAAGCGTGTTTGCTCTCTATTAAAAGATTCATTTGGTGGAAAGGTCACATCTGCAGGAGATGTTTCTGCCTCCAGGTTTTCTTGAAAAAAACCCCCAAAAACAGATACATATTAAAAAAAACAATACTATATTTAAACACGTTTTATCCTTACTATGATTTATTGCTCTTATGTAGAACAGTACTTACAATTTTTACAAATGCAACTACAGCTAGTTTTTTCAGCACTTTTATTCATACAGAACTGTATGTTTATCTATGTTTAATCCCCAATGGCAAAACTATTTACTTCTAAAAATAAATCAGAATTAGAATAGCTTGCAAGTGAGCTTTAAAATTATATTAACTTGCATATAAACATCTAGAGTCTTGAGATATGATTAAGCGCAAGTTGAAATCCGATAGAGAATGTGAATCTACATTACGCGACAGTGGATCACGCTTGTTTTTATTCCTGAACATCTGTGACTTGCTGGAGCAGTTTTTATTAAAACCAGTGAAAGAAAATTATAATACAGCGTCAAAACACACTTAACGAAAAGACGCATGACCTAGTATGGCGTCGACCAGCAAGATCATCCAGAATTCAACATTACGTGATCTTAGCTTCAGTTTCTCTATACAATTAACAACTAATTGCAAATCATTAATATGCATGCTGAGGTCTGTCCTAAATTGCATAATTCCATACTATATAGTGGGTGAAATTGAGCATACTTAGCAAGTATGCGGAATTCAGTACATGGAAAGTTCCCGGATGACTTGCTGTGTCTGCTTTTTCCACTCCTTACTCATATGATAAGTTAATGCTCCCGCGGCCTCGTGGTAGTAAAGTGTACATTGTACGCAGACTTTAGAACTTGGGCAGGAGTAGTAGGTCATCTGGGAATTTTTGTGTACTGTAATTTGCATACTAAGGATTCAGACCTACAACTTGCTTCGCACGCTCAATTTTACCGACTATATAGTATGAAAGTATGTGATTTCGAATGGAAGGAATTTTATTTATACTACCTGCAACTATGCTATAAGAACATCTTTTTTTTAACAGCCGGAAAGTACATACTAATTGAAATGTAGTACATACTTTAATAGTTTGCAATTTTGGACAGACCCCGAGAGTATTATCCACAGCTAGCCTTAATACCAATACCTTGTGTTAAATGCGTAAAGCGATAAAATTCTGATGGAGGAGGGATTGCATGAAGTAACAAAATGAAAAATTGGCCTGTTGTTCAGGGTTTTTTCCCCCCTGATCGACTGTATGACTTGCTGTAGCGGTTTTTAGTAGCAGGAAGCAGTGAAATTTTCCAAAATCGTAAAAGAAAGTCATAACTCTTCATCAGACACACAAGCAGAAATGATGCGTGATCCTCCCAGTATGGCGTCCACCTACAAGATTACCCATAAATCAACGCGACATGACGTCGGGTTCACGTGCTTTATTGAGAAGAACGTTTTGGCCATGCTGCAACTGTGGAGACGGTGCATTTGTGTATGTGTTATTTAAAAAAAACTTACCGGTAACATAGACTGTTACTCTCTCAGTCATGGCGTCGTCAATGTAGCATGTAGTAGCTTCGCGCGCTGCCTGATACAGCTGCTCATTTAGAGCTATGCTCTTCTGAGAGTCCACGAAGAGAGTCATTCCACTGTCTGTCGAGACTAAAGAAACACATAACACAGTCACTGTCCACAGCAGCTGCGGTCATTTATAACAAACTGCATGCGACATTTCTGAAATGCAATACACCAACACCCGCGAACAAGAGGAGCGTTAGCAACAAGCTAGCCGGCAGACGTTAGCATTGTCTGATGATAACGCTGATGTCTGTCCTGATTTTAACCGCGACTGGCATGGTCAGTGTTATAGATTTAACCGAGTACCGCGTGTATGTCAACAGCTATAATATTGCATTTAAAAAACAGTAGACAATGACCACTTTATTGCGTTCGACTTACCTCGGAAGTAGGAGCTCGAAAATACGTCATACGTTCAACCTCCGTGTGGTTACCCGATTCGCGCCTCAGCGAGATCTGAATTGCGCATGCGCAAAGATTGTTTTAAACGTTTATACTCGATTGTAGCGCGCATGTGTGTCGTTATAAGATTAAAAACTAAACACCCTCTCTATTTGGAATTTTTAAGTTTTACACATTTTATTCTCCCCTATTTTAAAAACATATTTATTAAACTATACGGGATAGACTGACAGTTATATACTAATAGGTCTATAAATATTTAGTGTATAGTTATAAATTAATATTTAATACTTTTGTAACGTATAAGCTAATTAAATAAACTTATTTTACTTTTTATATGCAAAATCTCTGACAATAGATAAAACTTTAGGTCTGTATTAGGATTGGCTGTTAAATTAAGTTTTGACAGTTTTATAACCATAAAAGCATTTTTAAACCGATTAGATTTTTATATAGTAAAGCGATTAAAATCTTCCCTTTATTGGTGTTTAAATGAAATATACACTATTTGCATTTGAAGCAACTTTTAAAAATATAATAACTCTATCCTGAAATTATAGTTGTGTCTCTACTGTCTAAACCCTGTGTTTATGGATTTTCATTCCAACCACACAAAAGCCACAACTGCGTCTATAAAAAGCAAAGAACAGCTGATTAACCAGTTTGAATGAATCAGTTGTGGCTTCTGATAGATTCAAATAGAAAACCTTGTCACCGCCGAGTTAAATCTCATCTGAACTCGAAGCAAAAATCGCTGGAGTAAGTGCTTCAGGTAGAACCACATGAACCACCAGATTAAGTTCATATAATATAACTTTCTATTAAGAAAAAGTTGACATACTTGTATGACTTTTCCATCATAATCTGTTGCTTTCTAGTAAATTCGGGTTGAAATCAGCGTTACAAATCTAAAATTACAAATCAAAAACTCACAACAAAAAGCTAAATAAAAAATATATATACATCTTTCATAAAGCAGATTTTTAATATAAAATAATTCGGATTACCTTTGGCCGTCCGCTGCCATATTATGCTGACGTCAGCTTTGTTTATGTCAGAGAATATGGGCATGGTGGATGTTGCCCGCCCTCCCGAAGTGAAATTACGAGTTCATTGAACGTTCAATTCCACTTTTTCGTGTCGAAGGTCGGTTTGCTCCGACTTCCGAGTACAATTAATTGCACAATTTTAACGAATTTGACAGACGTTATTAGTGAAAAAGAGCGCCACCTGCAGGCCGTAATATGTGTATTGCACACACTCAGACACAAGAAATCTCCATCAGAACATATTGACGAAACTGCTGGAAAAGGGCAGCGTTTGACAACTATATTAAGCTTATATCATGTAAGAAAGCAGTGATACGGTATTATAACAGCATCATGGACAGCAGAGGCCACTATGAACAACTTAACACAAATCCACAGACACTCTCAGAACTCACACTGACCCACACTATAGCCTGTACATGCAAGTCTGATTCACATTACACAAGATCAGTTCAGAACTAATTGGAAACATTGCAAAGGAGGAGACTCATGAGAATAACTTATTGGCAGTGGTTAAATTAGACAGGGGCTAATTAATCACAGAGGCTTACCCTGTTATATTTTATTTACATATTCATTCTTACTTCATACTTCTTAATTCATCCTTACTAATTTAAGCATTGCTTTAAGCAACAGTATGTCAAAGTTTCCACAAATCTTCAATAACGTCATTAAAAGGACAATATGTGTAATGTTTATGCTCTTGCCTGTGTCAATGGTACATATGGTCCTGTTTAATTTATTTATTTATTTTTGCACTCGTATTATTAAGAGAATACTGTTTGTTTCCTTTTGATGAGTCGATCTATGATGTGCCAAACGGAACAAAACTAAATTTAACATCGTGATGAGAGTGAGTGTGTGTTATCTTTCATTTCGTTTATTTAAGCGGAGTAAATTTAAGTAGAAATTATAATTTAGATGTTCATCTCACAGGTCTCTTTTGGTCTTTTATTATTGAGTAGATGTAAGATTTAAGATTTCATGTTAAGAAAGAAAGAAAGATAGATAGATAGATAGATAGATAGATATTAATACAAAACACACACACACCCTATCATTTGAATATTTGTAAACAATTGTACACAAAATACAGAAAACAGCATAATTTATAAATATTAATTTATATACACATGTATAAAAAGGTTTTATTTAAATGATAGGACATTCATATTATGAATCCTGAACAATAAATACGATAAATGGTCTGACTGGGAAAAATTGCAAAAGCTAATAGACAATAGAAGAAATAGAACAATTTCAGAGCTTTATATGATCATTTAAAAGTATATTCTGCACAAACAAAAATGAACACATTGTTCCACAGCAAAGCAACATTAATGTCATTGTGATATCAAGCACAACAATTATATAAAAGTGCCATGTAATAAAAGTATTATTGATCAGGATCTTAATAAAATTATTTTTAGGATTGAAACACTGGATCAGGATCATTTTTTTATTGAAACACTGTTGTTAAATTTTAGTTGTGCATTTTGTAGATGCTGAATTGCAAAATTCACAAAAAGTTATACTTCAAAATATATAAATGTATACATACAGGACGTTCATTCTTCAAGAAATACAAAAACAATTATAAGACATACAAGTTGTGTATTAGCCCATGTATAAACCAGTATCAGGCATTTATGGAATCATCAGTTATATTAGTTCTTCTGGACTAAGTAATAAAATGTGATCTATAGGAAATGCAGTCTGAGCTAGACATGCTCTACAGGCGTATTCTGTTCTATATTTGGCACTGCTAATAGTTCAGGGTACTTATAGGGCAGAAACCCGGAGGTGGGCGACGGCAGAGATGATCGTGGTACCAATTAGAGTACTCGGCGCCATGTATCTGAGTTGAGATTGTGTTGACAGAAATCTGGGCGGGCTTGGTGGGTATTTGTAGTACACCAAGTTTATTTACACCGTCCTTTATCTGTCAACGGCCTCTCAGTGTTTGGTGGTCCCACTGGCCAGAAATAGCATTAATTAGGACAGGGAGGGAAAAGAGGAAGAGAGAAAACGTGTGGAACCGCTGGTAGGCCATCAACGAAGATCTACAGGGGTCTCGACCTCTCTCAACTCTTTCTGTGTGTACGCTTGCCAGTATTACTATCCCCTGTGGATGATAAGGATTGAATCCAGCGATGAAATTGGCAAGACAACATTATCAGATGCTGCAGACTGACCACACACAGAGTCATCCAGCTGCGCATCACATTGCGCTTTTATAAGGTGTGCTCTTTTAGTCGTAAATCGTAAGATGTCTGAGGTATAAACGGACAGATGAGGCATGTGTAAACCAATTTTTTAAAATTCTTTACAAAACAATCTTGACTGATTTATCTCTGCCTATTTTTGCTTGGCTTTTCTCTCCATTTCTGTAATATGTACAGTCACTGAAAGATCACACAATATAATATTAACAGAGTTAAAAATGCCACAACAATTTCCAAAATCTAAAATTAAACAAAAAAAACAACACTTTACTAATTGTTCAGCTATGCATTTTTCCCTGCAGTTTTATAGTATTATAGTATAAAAACCATTGATTAAAATAAAAATGTAACCTAACAATTGACAGTTAGATTCTTTACCTAATCAATACAATATTATTTCATTATACATCTAAAGGTAGTAATATAAACATACTTTTTAGTAAACTAATTTTGTTTTGTTTTAAAAAACATAAAACAATTAAACAATCCACAACACAATATATTCATTAAAAATCTCTTTATTCTTTGTGAATACTATTATGGTGAATTTTTTACAATAATAATAATTTACATTATAAAAATAAAGATTTTTTTAGAAGTGCCTTCAAAACCTGTGCCACAATTGAAACCATCATATTATACAATTAAAAAAAAGACAATTACCAAAATTCTTCAAAAGCTTCGGCTAGGGCTTAGATGCATAATAGCTCAGCGAAAAGGGCTGGAAAAATTAGACAAAAATAGACAAATTAAAAAAAAAATTAGTTGATTCTTGGTGTTTTAAAAGTTTTAAAATAAACTCTTAGGCGCCACCCTTATAACAAAAAGCCTTTTAGGAAGGGTTGCACTTCCTTAAAGCAACCCAAAAAACCCTACACTTCAACAAGCATAAACTTCAACAAGCATGATTAGAGCTATATTTGGAATATTTGCCAGGCGAGACAAAAGGGCAGTGCATACAAAGAGAAGCCCCTGATATCCAATTCAAATAGATTGTGGTGAATGATGACATCATTTACATTTTTGGCATTTGTTAAGCAGCTTTAACGAGAGCCATTCATATTTTTAGCATATTTGTGTAACAGAGCATTTGGCGGTTGAGGGCCTTGCTCAGGGGCCCAGCAAAGATAGCCTGTTGGTGCCAGAAACTGAACCCACAATCTTTTGGTTAGCAGCCCAACACCGTTAACCACTGAGCTACCACTTCCCAAATCATAAATTCTTCAAATAATATTTTGTAAATATTGGTGTCTAACAGGACTATTTTACTATTTAATTATTATCCTAATTGTTATCCTAATTCTATACCCTGTCCTACACTTAAATACCTGCAGAAAGGAATTACTCACTTATGTTCCTTGCCGGCATTGCCTCTGGCTTAGTGACTAAGTTAAACTGAACTGAGTGTTTTGGTGAGTGTTTACTATTGTCCTTGTATTAACACACTATTCTACTGTTTGATTCTGTAAAGCTGCTTTGAGACAATCTCTGTTGTTAAAAGTGCTTTATAAATTAAACTGACTTCACTTCCAGTCTTTAAATTTCATCCTGTACTTTACCAAGTTGTTTGTTGCAATGATGCATCATATTCACTTCTCTACATCAACTATAAACATGCCGCATGTTGCAGCACTGAAACTAAATTTTACACTGACTAGTTTTTTTTTAAAACTAAATTAGACTAAACTAAATCGCTTTTTGCTCATTTTAATCAAGCTTTTAAATAAGTGATGGTTGATGTTGATTGTCGTTAATGTTTATACCATTATGATGTTTAGGATGCACTGTGTTCCTATTTAATTGTTCTGGAACCAAATTGCAATGTCCTTAAGGTTGTTGTTTACTAGCTCGCTCTGATTTGTGCTTTAACTAGGGGGTGGGTGAGTGAATTCACCTCACAGACAGACCCACACACACACACACACATTCTGGCTATAATCATCCTGCCATCCTCTGAACATATAAACCCACCCTGTCTTTAAGTCTACAAATACTCAATGCTCACTGCAGACCTACAGAGGACAGCATCACTCTGACCAAAAAGCAGCTTTCCTTCTGCGCACAACTTTCGCAATAAGCTACTGACAAGGTAAAGCTTGGAACCAGTTAGTCCTCTTGGATTTTTTTTGTCTTTTTCGAAATGGAAAACACATGACTATTATTAATTCTTGCATTTATCTAAAAAGAGAAATCATACTAAATGTTTTGTACATGTGTTTATATTGATTTAAAGCAATATGTTATTGCACTCTATTTCCTGCAGATGTTGTTACAAAGGTGTTTTATGCCCATCTTGGCTCTGGGCTTTCTAATGGATGAGGTGTATTCATTCCTGTTACCAGACAGACTACAGCTGACCAGAGTAAGTTTATGTATCACTAATGTATAAGTGGATAATGTATAATTAATCTGTATATTTATTAATAAGGAGTCTTGTTTTCTCATCTCCATTTGTCTTCTGTAGACCAGCCACAGGTCGGGTCGGGATCTCTCTTCTCACCTGTCTGAACTCTCTGATCTGGTAGAACTTATTCCTGATAACGGCGGGGAAATGACCCGTGACTGGGAGCCTAACCCAGCCCGAACATCGACTAGCTTTTCCCTCCCCGTGGAACGCATTTCAACACCTCACACCAACACACAGCATCACAGAAACAAAGACAAGAGGTGAGGAGAGCAGTGCAAAAACAATAGGCATCATACTGATATGCTCAAGTTCCTGAGAATAGAAACGTTAATGCTTTTGGCTTTCTTTAAAACAAGTACACTAATAAATAAACCCATTCATTTCTATGTATATTACTTTCCTTCCTGTAGGCTGAGAGTAACAGTTCCTTTGGATCGCATTGGTAGCTTATACTTACCAAGCAGAAAAAGCAGAAAGGTAAGTATTATATAACATTCACTTTTTTTTTTACAGTTTATATCCAAAAATAGTTTTTATTACGCACACATACGCCATGTTTAGACACACCCTAACAACATTTTTTTTCCTTCAGGATGAGCCTGAGGAGCAACGAGACTAGTCCAGCTTGACTAATACTGTAGGATTCATGTAGCATACAGGCTGGATGTCATGGGACAGACTAAGCACATTGCACTGGTTCTCCGTAAAATTTAGAACTGACCTTAAGATTCTTTTTTTTGCATATAAGACATTGTATAATTCTGCGCTGGATTATATTTGTGATCACATTTGGTTCTTAAAATCTTGTGATCAGTTACTTTTAATCTGTCCCCAATTTCTTCCAAAGTTCTCTGACCGGATGCCTTACTGAAGACTTATTTTTACTCTTTAGCATTTAGACAGTGTGTATGCATTTTGAAGAATTTAATTGGTGTTACATTGTGTTATTTGCATTTACATACTTTGTTTTAATACTTTTTTACTGGAAAACACTTGGCCTAACTACAATTGTGCTTTATAAAATGTGCCTTGCTTTGCTAAAGCCTTGTCTTGTTTAAAAAAAAAAAACAGCTAAGAAAGACTACTAACTGAACCCCTTTAATCTAGACTTTATATGTTTGTACTGGTATTTATCAGGTTTGCTCTTTTTTAAACTATTTTTTGTCTATTTATTGCTATTTAAATTTACAGTGTAGTTGTAAGCAACTCTACAGACACTGTACCATATAAAATAAAAATCTAGCAAAACACCCTGATGTGCGTCGAGTTATTGATGATTGACAGAAAAAAAAGGCAAATAAAAACTGAAACTTTGGCTAGGATAACCGATAAAGAAAAGGCTTTATTTCTGCAGGTACAATTAAAGAAAACCTCAGATGCCAAAAATATAACATTTGCTTGGCTTTTCTCTTCAATTTCATATTATGTACAGTTCTGAAAGGATATGATATTTACAGAGTAAAACAGAAGACATGGGGAAAACTAAATTAAAAAAACAAAAAAAAACCAAACAAAAACAAAACAAAAACAAAAACAAAAAAAAACCAAAAAAAAACAAAACAAAAAAACAAAAAAAACATGCCACAACACTTGTGGCATAAACTCTTCTGTACACGATTTGGTGGGTCTGGACACCGACTAACTCAGATTGTACGAGATCTTTACCAGCTCTCGGGCAGGAGATTACAACTCAAATTCTGCTCCTCCCAAAAAAAAAACAACAAAAAAAAAAAAAAAAAAAAAAAAAAAAAAAAACAAAAAAAAAAAAAAAAAAAAAACACACAACAGAACAAATAATTACAACTATTAGTTTTGGGAAGTTGAGTGAGACTTTACACTCAGCTGGCAGTTGCAAAGCTTTTAACCATCGTTTGTCTCTAACATCCTTTGAAAGTGAATTAATGAAAATAGTTTAACGCAATTTGAAATGGCCTTGTACTCGGTGAAAAATCATTTAAAAATGCAACCAGTCGAAATGTTTCAATCTGAATGTTCCTATTTTAAGTCCAACATGTCCCCCACACAGAATGATCTGGAGTTGATAGTTAAGTGCTAGTTAACAGTTAATAAACAGAACTGCCATTGTGCTGGCATGCACTGCGATAAAAAAGAGCTAATCACTTAAAGACTACCTGTTAATATAGAGCATCACAGATCAGAGAGCAACATTGATATTCTTGTAAAAAAACAAAAACAAGGAACGTCCCACATACAGACCATTTCTTCATGTGAAGATAGACAGGTCGCGGTCGTTTTAATGTATCAGAATACACAGTCAACTTTTAAATCTTGTACAAAGTCAGCGCAAAACCCCTGATAATCGGACTGCACTGACAGACAGTTCGCTGATAGCGTTGTTAGCAAGTTTGCCTACAACCATAAAGTAATATCTATTTTGATATTAGCTGTGATTGTCAAACGTGAAAAACTAAATGCGTCTTAAAAGGACATCCCAGTTCAGAAAGTGTTATTTCATACTGACAGAAACAGACAGAAACTTTGAGCTTTCGTGGAGTTAGGCAGTGTCTCTAACTGTCTTTTTTATGGCCTGATCGCCTCGCTTCCCTGCATTTGTGACAGTAAAAAATGTCTGGGACGTTGGACTTCTTGATTTTGACGCAGGACAGATGCACCCATATGCTGCACTGGTTGCACTCGATCATGGGCCGCCCTGCAAAAGGTTTCCCGCAGTAGCAAGTAATCAGATCCCATGAGTCGTCACCTACAGAATGTGGAAAAACAAAACAAAACAAAGCTTAGGGCTATGGTCAATTAGCAGTCATGTGAGCAACATTAAAAAAAAAAAAAAAGATTAGTATAGTAATGATGCAAAAGTTTGGTATGGTAATGAGGCTAAATATTAAATCTGCATATTTCAATTTAAATATTTAAATAAAAATCTGATTTATAAACACAGCTTAGCCATGATCAAGAGCTAGCTTTAGGTGCAGCAGTTGTGTGTGTGTGGATAGCCGCTTGTCTCAATACACCAAGTAAGAATGTCAGAGCAAACCACTGAGTCAAAACGACTAAAAATACATGTCAAAATCAGCTACACTAGCAGGAAGGTTTGTCGGGCTTAACAATAAAAAAAACCCCATACAACAATGAGAGTAATTGGAAAATACTATTGATCATGGAAAGAAATGAAGAAACCAAGACCACATAAGATAATGCTTCAACAGCTAAGAATAAATTTCACAATACACTTTCCACAGTCATGGTGCAGATGAAAGCTAAGGTTTCCGCTTCAACTATGAGTGTAACTGTTAATAATGAGGTGTAGGCATTGTACAGAAAAACAAAGCATTTAAAATCAACAGTTGTAATTACGGCTTGGACACTGGCTCGTCATTAAAACACCAGTAAATCATTTCCTCGCACCGATTACAACTCTACAGTCATAGTCAAATTTACTCTTATTTTATGTCAGTCTAATTTACCAGCACTAATCATTCCACGTGCAATGGGATCTCCCCCCCCCCAAACACACTGGAGAAAACTTATTACACTTTTGTATCATGCATCCTTTTCTTTACTTTTTACTGCCACTATATAATTAACTGCTATTGTTGACTAGATAAGAGTAGATTAAATAAATAAATAAACAAACAAACAAACTATTAAGGACATCAGATCATGGTTTTAGACTGGCAAGATTCTGGCGCGAAATTAATTTTGGCCAGCTGCAAACAGTCTTTCGATGATTGGAGAAACTGAAACCGGTTGTGTACATTGCCTACACCTTACTGAAACCTGTAGTGTCTATAGAAACTCCGGGACAAAGTTTACACTTAGAAAAACATTAAGCAGGATTAAACCAATTTTTAAACTCCTCAAAAACTTATTCTGTTAACAGCACACGATTCTGATGCTTGTTAACACTTTCAAGTAAGGATCTGATTTCTCATTAATAATTACCTATAATGTTGGACAAGCTCACGCTGCAGTTTCAAACAAATCCGGTAGGGGGCAACAGCGTATAAATATTTTAAATATTTTATCAACAGTTTGCAATGAATTTCCTACTGTTATTCACTGTCAGTAAACTGTTTCATTATGACCAGCATATCAGTAGTTTAAATATTGCATTTTGTTGTATTCTGAGTGCATGACAGTTTTACTAAAGATCCCAAATAGCTTTCAATAAATAAATAATAAAAAAAAAAACATTGCACTTTAGTTGTTTTTAAAGGTTTTGCTATAAATCCATATAAAGTTTGTGAAATCAAGCCCTTGAAAGTCATCTCGGGCTGAGCGATATGACAAAACCAAAAAACAAAAGAAAACACTGAAAAACATTTCCTCGATTACAACAAATAAAATATTTTCCCCCTTATTTTTTAAATTATTTTTTATTACACTGTCAGCTAGATTTTAAGGACAGTCAATGTTTGAGCTGTCCACCATGTCGCTTCAGCACCACTGACAGGACAATGCAGATTCATGTGACTTTACACACAGTAGAACGATTTTAATGGGAAAGAATAAAAAAATTAAATAATAAATGTTTGGTTTTGATTACTTTTGAGATTAATTGACCAACCCCACAGTAGTTTGTAAATCTTCAATTCAATTTTCTAGTTATATAATAAACCACTCACCTGACTCCACCATAATATCCTCATCTGCAATCCATGTTTCTCCTTCACTGGAGCTCATTTCAGCATCTCGGCTTGCTTCGTCACGCTCACTTTTCACCAGGTCTGTTCTCTGGGACTGTGGCTCTCTTGGCTGACCCACATGCTCCTCCCCATGGCCAAGTCCAGTCTCAGAGTCTGTCTCGCTGAGTGCCGAGCTTTTAAACTTCTTGAGGCTTTTGGGCTGCTTGGAGTTTTTGCTGCGTTTGATTCTGGCTCGCTTTTCCCCACTGCTACTGCTGCTGTCACCTGCACCTGAGCCAACAGAGAGGCGCTTCAGCTTTTTGTCCTTCTTGCGCTCTGCTTTGCAGCTTGTTTGGCCCTTGTAGAGAGAGTCCTTTAACCTCATTTTATCTAGCAGGGTGCTGTCGGAAGGCAGGCGTTGCATGGTCTTGACACTCTTGTTGGCACGGGCTTTTTGCACAAAAGTGTGAATGGTGTGTAGATCTGAGCTGCCATCACCCCAGCTTGCAGACATATTCGAGCTGGCACCACCTCCTACGCCACCTTCACCTGAGGTGCCAGAGCTGTGTGGAGAACTGGAGGAGACTGGAGACCATGGTCTTTCCTACAGAGACAATACAAGACACTCGTTACAAGGCTGCAAGTCTAGAACAGCAAGACATGTGGTAGTAATTGCTCAAATAGATTATCAGAGGAGCAGGGTTTAAGCCCCAAAACCCACCTTGAGCATGGCCCTGTGCTAGTAAAAGATTATTTGCTTTCAATAAGTATTATAACTTAGCAGTCTAGTTTTAAAACTATATATTAAAAACAATAGATGCCAACGAGACACTTTTAGACAACTGCATTTACTCTAGTTTCATAAAAGTCGTCATTTTTAACAACTTAGTACAAACCGTTTTTAGATACAATAAACGCAGTACAATTAGTGTCTATCAGACCGCCAACAGTTACAGTACTGTATAAAAACTCACCTATAAAGCAATTCAGACATTTCCAACAAATTCATATGCTAACATGAGGGAAATGCTACACAAAAACAAACAAAATAGCCACCGCACTCATTTGTCATTTTATTTTGAAAACCACATCTAAATGCCATAAATAATATGACAAACAAGTGCAGTGGCTGTTGTGCTTGTTTTTTGTAGCATTTCCCTTGTGTTAGCACATATGTTGTGTTTCAGGCTCAAATTCTGAGCTCAGCTTCTGCAACATTCATAGATGTTTACTGACATACCAGTGTGTCTGGACTACATATTTTACTGAATTTGTTGAAAATGTTTTAATTAGTTGCTTTATAGGCGAGTTTTTATACAGTATTGTAAATGTTGGCGGTCTGATAGACACAATTGTCACTTTTTTAAGGGCAAAAAAGTATGCATACAATGTACACTTTACTATCCTATGAGGCTGCGGGAGAGACAACTTGTAATATACTGAAGTGTTGGAAAGCAGTTCAGTTTTAAGTAATATAAATATTAAGATATAACTTAATTCTCCTGCTGTAATGTTGCATGTATATGTATATCAAAATGGTGGCTGTCATACGTCCAATTTTATTTATACCAGCTGTTAACTTACTATAACAATGTACTTGTTTAACAGTTGGGAAGTACTTACTTAAATGTAGTATCTACTTAAGTATTATGCAATTGCATAGAGAACCCTAGTCACCAGTAGGCATTCCTACAATCGGTTGCCATAGTAACAGTCATTAGTGGGTGTTGCGACTAGCAATGCATTTTCCACAATAAAGCAGTTCAGAAGGTTTAAAATTAGTTGAGAATAATTACAAATTCTAAAGGCAGATGTTTATGTTCTTTAAATATAAGATGAAGGGGGAAAAAGTGTGTATTTTTCCTCTGATCATGTACACCCTACTGTCTTCAACCCAGCAGGAGTCGCTAAAACAATTTGCTCTTTATCTACAAAAAGTCCACTACATGTCCACTTCCAGTCACCAATGAGTGATGTTGCTTATTATACCAGTTCTTGATGGAAATGTGTAACCTGCTCTCTCTTCTGTGATGTGTAAATGTTTTCTTTTTATGCATTTATTTTTTTTATTAAAGAGGTTGTCATTGTTTTTCTATCATCTTTAGAGGTTTGCTGTATTCACAGTTTTTACATTGTATTTCTTGAATGCGAAATTTTCCCGAATATACATAACTTTATCATGAACAGTTTACAGAAATGATTTACATTTACCTTTCTGGCATTAGGCAGACACTCTTACCAAGGGCAACTCACATGTTTGGTATTCCCACATTTTTTATTATTTAATGGTTGAAGGCCTTGCTCTGGGGGCCGAGCAGTGGCAGCTTGGTGGTTTTGAGAATTGAACCGGTAGTGATATGTGGTTCTTTATTTCAGAACTATAAAAATCTCAGCAGCTTTTAAGTAAATGCGCATTACATGAAAGTTGTTTTGCGTTTATGCTGCTTGCTTAGTACACCCTGCCATCACTTTACATCTGCACCCTACAACTTGACTTTTCTCAATAGAGACTTTGTCTAAAATATCATCATTTGACAATGTCAACATAGTGATTTTTACGTCTCTCATGAAAGCTGGGCACCAGAAAGTTGTGGTGGCTGGTTAGTGGGATTCAAACCCAAAACATTCCATCTGGTAGTCAAACACTTTACCCACTAAACTACCACTTTCCCTGTTATTTCAACATTTTGTGAATTTTTTTTACTTTACAAAACCCGGGAACAGTTTAAAAAAACCCCCACAGAGTTTGAAACCAGCTCCCACACAAAAGTCTCCTGCGATCGTTTACACACACTGACCTCTTTCGGAGATGGGATATAACCAGCGTACGCCAAGACAAAGCTACAAAACTTGTTGAAATCTTCCACGGTCCTCTTTCGTCTTTCTGGTGGCTAAAGAAAAGTGAAAAATATTATAGTTAGAAGACATTATGCACTTTATAGCACCGGTGATATTAAAGGGTTAAACGCGTTCTATAGTTTGTGCAGCTTACCAAAGACTCCGTTTTGCGTTTCAGTAATGAATCTGTAACAGAGAGTGAGAGAAAGCATGGGTTGAGAAAGATTTTTTACGCTTTATTTGTGCGTTGTATATATTTTTATTTGTTTAGGCGTGTGCGCGGCGGCGTCGTTAGCAAGCGGCTACACCCGGACATGCTAAGCAGCACACACCGCACAGTTAAATTTATTTTCGACGACGGTTACTTAAGTTTTACTTCAGGTAAATTTAAGAACATCGTTTAACAATTTTACCTAAAAACCAAGTCTCGGTATCTTGGCGTCGATTTCTTTCTATCTGCGAGTCTTCGTCGAGATAACACATGGCGAGAGTCTAAAGAGCCCCAGCTAACGTTACTACCAGTCGAACAGCTTTTATAACTGAACACAAGGGAAAAACCGTTTAACTGTCTATTTCAGTTTTTTTTTTAACAAACAACAAACAAAACACAAGTTAATCTGGTGAATTTATCTAGCTAGCACACCTGCTAAATCGAGCCTGACAATAAACGCTAGCAAGGTTAGCTTAAGAGACCAGCCGAACAAGTTCTCTTTTTATATAGTTAATAAAAAAAAAATATTTTTGCTGGGAATAAACCAACAGTGACTGAATTTAAGAACGTGAATAAATAAAGACGCGTGTGTTTAATTAAACCGGCGCAGAGGGGAATTAAGAGTTGAGAAACCGCCGAGCTGCTAGCGGAGTCTCAGGCTAAAGCTCCATTCACACCGCGGGTCAGTTGATGATGCTAATCGGCGTCACAGAGGACACCATTTTTATGTGACCGTTGTAGACAAACACGATTATTCACTGTGGATATTTATTGCGTGTCTGCTGAGTTTAATCATAATATTAACGTCGAATTGACGACACATTAAGCAGTGGTGTCCAACTCAAGGTTTCTATCTTTAGCTAGCAAGACATTTAACCAACGCGAGCACTCACAATAGTGAACAAACTACAATCGCGGATTTAAAACATCTCATAACACACGCATTACACGACCAGTCTGTTTAAAAAGAAATCATAACTCGGTTAAACCCGATGCCGTTTCTTCAATTTAGCATAAACCCACTACGTGGCTAATAATAACTGGCTAACACACTCATCAGTATATTACAGCAACAGTATTTGTAGCTGGATTTATCGTTTCTTTTACAAAATGCATCAAGATTTCTTACCTTGGTGCTCAGACATTATTTCAAGCATTGTCACCTCAGCGATGAGGTCCTTTCAACTTCGGTGGCACTAAGCAGCAGAGTTTATTTACCGGCTTGTAGCTAGCAAGCTAAAGCTAACACTTTTCCTTCCACACACGCACCACAAAAAGTCGATTTTTCTCTTTTGTAGCCTTGTAAAAATGTCACCGAGCGTTTTCAAAAGGCCACGATTTCCATCCGAGTTCGTTTTTTGTCAGTGTATCATCGATCTGCTTGAGCTTTAACTAGCCAGATACATTTTTCGTCCCATGGCGTTGCGTAAATAAAGTGCAGCTCGAAGCTTCGAGTGCGCGAGCATCCTGCAGCTCCTGGCCGTGGTCTCGGCGATGTTCGCTTTCTTTATTTAATCACCGATCTCTTCAAATTACTCAAGTTAACAAAGATTTGTCTTTTTGTTCATCAAAACTGGAAAACTTCTCGAAACTCGGTGTATGCGCATATCCCTCGCCGCGCCTCCCTCAAGCGGTCGATGTCAACGTTGGACAGAAAAGCCCCTTGCGGTTTTACTCCCACCCTTACAGATCCGTTCCCCATGGCATTATGGGAAATGTAGTCTCGTAAACAGCGCGAAAATTGTTTTCTGTAAAGACTTTGGACTTAAAGTTGCAAAACACTTTACAGAGAGTCAAAATGCAAAAAAAAAAAAAAAAAAAAAAGATTACACAAAGTCTAATATAATAAAGCGCCAAATATATTCTGTACATGTACAATTCATTGTGGATAAATTGTCAAATCTGATTGGTCAGTAGGTGCCTTACGTGTACAGACAGTAGTTCCGGCTGTGACGTAACAATGCGTTGATATTAATGCGCTCGTTGTAATACGCTGTTGTTTATACAGTAGCCTCGCTTTCACAAGGAAACATTTAAATGCTTTGTTAAAACTAAATCGAAAAGCTTGCACATAATGATAACTTATATTTATAAAAATCTCATTTATCGTTTTTTTTTTGGGACAATCTATTGCTATTACTATTGCACAACGGGCCGGACTCTACAGGGTGGCCAGGGTGATCCGGTCTGTCTAAGAGGAGAAAGTAAATGGGATAAGAGTAATCACATGTAGATATTTTATTCTTATTATATTTTCCCGATTAAATGTATATTATAGAACAGCATAATTCTAACAAAAATGATATCTAAATTCTCTGTACCAACACTGATAGCTAAGTGAAGTAAAGGCTTTAATCTAATGGTCTGTTGATAGAATGAAATATTAGTAACAATGGTGTTATAAAAGTATAACAACTGACAAGAAAACTTCACTTAATTTTTATGTAGTTTATTGTCATTAAATATTTTTGTAGATAAAAACTTGTTATACAACAATGTTTTACATTTTTGCATTTCGCATGTTAACTTGTAGACAATGATCTTTTTTCTTTAAATAAGAAAATACAGTAATATAAGTGGACAAAAAAGCAAACATATAAAACAAACAAAAGAACAATAAGCACACATAAGAGAATAAATTACAAGACACCTATAACTAGGAATGAAGAAAATAAGTTTTTAGCAGCTATTTAAAACTAGAAATTGTCTTAGCAGATCTGGTACATAAAGGCAATAAGTTCTAAGGTTTGGGGGTCGGCCTGTCGGAAATCTTGCAGCCAAATTTTTAACCATCTGTAGGCTTGCCAGGGCTTACTGTCCAACTCCACTTTATCATGGATTTTTAGCTAAGAGTTTTTTCTTGAGTCAGTCTCACAAAGTTGCTGACACAAACTTTTACTAGGGAAATCTTAAGCTAAGATTAAGGATGGGGTTGAGCTCCTTGGTGTGGACTATGTTAGCATGTTTACACACAGCAATTGGCTAATAGGGGAGGAGTCACTGTCTGAGATTGATTTAGAAAAGTATTGTTGAGTGTGGGCAGCACAGTGGCTTATTGGTTAGCACTTGTTGCACCACAGCAAGAAGGCCCAGGTTTGATTCCTGGGCAGGGGCCTTTCTGTGTGGAGTTTGCATGTTCTCCCTGTGCTTGCGCGGGTTTACCCTGGGTACACTGGTTTCCTCCCACAGTCCAAAAACATGTATGTTAGGTTGATTGGTGATTCTAAATTGCCCATAGGAGAAAGTGTGAGTGTATGTGTGGTCCTGTGATGGACTGGTGACCTGTCCAGGGTGTACTCCTCCTAAAAGATTTTAATAATGCAAATATAAAATATAAAGGAAATATAAAGGAGATAGTATTACAGTAATTTAATCATTAAAAAAGCGTGTTTTTTTAACTTGTTGCTCAACAAGAAAGAAAAATATATAAACAAACAAACAGAGGAAAGGTGTAACCATGTTTCTTCTCTTGTGTGAGCACCACTTGCTTGTCTGTGGTGTGTTTTACTCCAGCACACGAGGGGGCGATGTGCACAATAAGGTCACATTTTAACACGTGTAGCCGAAGAACACTGAAACCACACATTGCTAACGAGTTTGCAAGAAGGGAAAGAAGAGGAAGAGATATAGAAGCAAACCAGCAGGTTTTAGTTCAGTGGTCTGTATAAACGTTTCAGTCTGAAGTCACGATGCTGTCCGAGGTGTTACAGGAATTAGAACCGGGAGGATTCGTGATTATTCGAGGTGATCATATAAACATCCTCCTCATCAGTATCCAGCTGTTACTTTATACTGTCTAAACATCATAAACCTGTGTGTGTGTGTGTGTGTGTGTGTGTGTGTGTGTGTGTGTGTGTGTGTGTGTGTGTGTGTGTGTGTGTGTGTGTGTGTGTGTGTGTGTGTGTGTGTTTCTTCCCCAGATACTGCTTATTATTCGGGTCGACGCCTGGTTAAATATTACATAAATGGCGCCTTAAAAAGGTAGGGGATGGCATTTAAGGTATGCAGGGTTATCTTTAAATATAAATATTTCTTTCACTATATTATGCACTTTGTTTTACACATTTTATCTTACAATAACACGAACAGACAGATTTATAGTATGTGAGTTTTCTACAGCACTGCCTGTGGTTGTAAGAAAAATTTACAGAATGGTGTGGAAAAATTAATTCATTAAAGTCTTATTTTGGTCTATTTATAGCATTAATAAGTTAAAGGGGAAGGTGTTGGGCTGCTGATTGGAAGATTGTGGGTTCAATCCCTAACACCACCAAGACTGGGCCCCTAAGCAAGGCCCTTAACCCTCACCTTAGTTTAGATTTTTAAATTTAAAAAAAAAAAGAGAAATGTAAAAGGCAAATGTCAGTCAGGAGTGTAAGAAATTCTTGTTCATGCTTTGCCCCCTAAAATCCTGTATGTGTACGATATGTGTGTGTGTGCGCAGCTTGTTCTTTTTAATTATGCCATCGATAAAAGCTTGTGATGTAATAAATTTTGTTTGCAGAAAAATCTAATGTCATGACCAACTGCAGATTTAGTTGTTACAAAGATTGTTTATAACATATGTATTGTGCATCTTTGTAGAGTCTTTTGCAGTATAATTGGTGTTTTTTTTCTTTTTTTCCCTTTCCTTTTTTAGAGGGGAAGCTGTCCATGTTTTGGGGTTTGAAGTTCCAGAGCAGAAATTGTGTGACAAACTGGACAGCAGTTGCTTGAATTTGTAGGTCTTTTTGTAGGTAATAGAAAATTGTGTATATAGTATACAGTATGTTTTAGTGCAAGACAGCGAGCTTTCACAAGACTACAGCTTGTTGGTTTTCTTGTGATAGGCTCCACTTTCAAGATGTATACACTGACCCTCTGGGCTGGACCCAGTCATCATCGTCATCATCATCATCATCATCGTTCACAGTGAAGCATTTTAGCGCAACAAAAATCACACAGCTCCTTCAGCAGAAACAACATACCAAAGTTTCGGTACTTGTGATCGACTCTCTGTCTTGTGTTTTGAGACATCATGACCCTATTGTTGTCTGCCAAGAACTTCAGAAGCTCAGTAAAGGTCTGTCATTTAAGCGAGTAGTTTAATTCCCAAACCCTCAGTTTTAATTGCTTAGCATTTGGTTTTTTTGCAGTTTAACTTGTATTTGAAATTAAATGTTAATTAAATTATTGAGGGCTTTTAGACAGATAAATGTGATTAGTGCCTGCAGATATTGTGCAGTTTATCCGGTATGTTGGCAAACATATAAGCATTATTTAATGTTTATTATGAGACCATGGAAGACTCCTTAGTTTATGTCGAACAGGAAAAAAGCCATTATTTGTCACATAGTATAAAATAAGTTGTTTCTTTACATAATCCAGTGTAATAAAAAAATTGGGTCAGAGCATGAGGTCAGCCATGATACACCCAAAACTTTATCTATTGCCCGATTATGGAAAGATTTTGGCTGACACCAGTATTTCTCTCCTTGCCAAGTAGGAGGCTCTGTAAGGAACATTGTCGGTCTCCTACATGCGGATCTGCATCAGCCAGGCATCATAGGAGCTCTAAGCCACTTAGCAAGCGCTGTGATTACTGTTAAACCGGTGAACAATGCACGCTATGCTGTGGCCAAGATATCGCAACGCAAAAAATCAGGAAAGGTCATGCAGAAGGTAATAAAAAATTCAAACCCTAATGTTTAATCATTCAGTTTATGGTTGTATAAGTTTGTATCAATAACCTGACTAAAACTCTCTTTTTATACTTAAGGAGGAGTTTTTTAGTTTAACAGAAGACTTGACACTATTATTGGAGACTAAACCCAACCAGTCTGAACCTTCTCAAACAGCAGACTTGCACATAGAATCTAAGGTGAATTTCAGTATTTGTTTCTAAAGATCTTTTTCTCTCTCTCTCTCTCTCTCTCTCTGTGTATATGTATGATCTAATATATATATATAGATATATCATATTATATATATATGACAACATACATATATACATATACATATATATATATATACATATATTATATATATATATATATATATATATATATATATATATATATATATATATATATATATATATATATATATATACATACATACATACATATATATATATACTATATATATATTATACTATATATATATATATATATATATATACATACATACATACATACAGTGGGGTATAGCGAGCTGTCCATTTTATTTTGTTTCAAATCACTAGATGGCTTAAAAACTCCATACATCAGGTTTTAAGGAAACAAAAATGCTTGTACCAATGCTGATGCGCCAAAAGGCAGTAATTATTACAGTATATGCAGCATTTTTGCTCCGACTATGACAAACATTGACTTCATTTGCTTTATCCACAAGGGCAGTGTCACAGTTTCAAATATGATTGTTCCAGTGAAAAAAACACTGACAACTACAGCACAGAAAACATTTTATACAATTGTCACCCTCTAAATTTGTGCCAACACTTTATGGAAGATCCATATACTGTGTGTGTGTGTGTGTGTGTATATAAGTATAAAACCATTTTTTCTTCTTTCTACTTTAGGTGGATCCAACGTCAAACTTGACATTTAATCTTCGCTTATCTGAAACTGAAAAAGAGGCAAAAGAAAGAGTTGCTCTGCCCTTTGTCTTTAGTGAAGAAAAGTAAGATATATGAAGTTTAAACTTGCTATTTGGAAATTTTTAATTCTGGTGTTAACTTTATTTATTTTCTTTATATTTGAAGGGCTGTAGGTAGTGCTTGATATGTGTTAAAAAGAATTCTTATAATGAATGTGTATTATCTGAAATATGTAGATAAGATTAATGGGTTTTTTTTTTGCATTCTACGAACAGAAAGTCTGCTTTTTTGAAACATGGCCGAGGTACTGGACGCATTATGTATGAACCTGATGCCAATGATGACTTTGATGAGGAAGACCCAGATGATGACCTTGATGTCTAAAAGGACCCCTTGAAATGTTGTTAGAAGCACTGAGTCTTTTCTGGAGACCCGAGCTCTAAAACAAAAATATCTATATATTTTTAGACTAAAGTAATCATGTGGTCTACATGTAATTCTGTGGTAAAGATGACACTTGTGAGGGAAACAAGAATTCTGCAATTTTTGTTGTCTTTTTTACTGTCTCTTCAGAGGAACTGGTTTGTCATTGTAAATGGCTGCATCCCAAACTAGCGTACAAAACATCATGCTAAATAGTAAAAATTTAGCACAAAATGCTAAATGACTACAGTTTATAATCTGTTTTTTTATTTATTTATTTTTTTATATGATTCTGACACAAGCAGCAGATACTAATGCATTTCTCAGATGCCACAGACTTAAAACCAAGTGTCTCCCACCATACTTTATTTTATTTGATATATTTATTGTTTTTCAAGTCTACATATAGTTAAATTAAATAAAGTCTACAGTAGCTACTGTTCATGTTGGTTTAATATATGATATTATATATGTATTAAGCTGATTTCTGAACAGGGAGATGGAATAGGGGTTTGCTCCTTTCCTCTCCACGCATCTCCCCACCTCCGGCAAGTCAACCACTGTTGGGTCCCTGACCAAGACCCTTAACCCGTCCTGCTCCAGGGGCATTTGCTTGGCTCTGTACACGTACCTTGCACAATGACAATGAATTGATTATTATTATTATTATTATATGATTTGTAGTCAGAAAGGGACATTATTAATTATTTTAATTGGCAGCTATTTTAAATCAATTCTTCAATTTAAAGGATTTTCATGATTCCCAAACGTTTGTGTTCCTTGTCATTGATTGGCTGTTCCTAAATCAGGTGCTAAGTCTGAATAAAAAATAAATGTATAAAATTTTTTTGCTGTGTGATTTCTGCACTGTCTGTCATCAAATATGTTTTTTAAAGCCATGCATTAGAACACCAAACACTGTTCTGTTTCTTTTAGTTCTGTCAGGGAATAGCAAGCTGTTACCTTGTACATTATTGGGGATGCTAACTGCCTGTCTGACTTTTCTTTTTCTTTTGTTTCTGACATTTGTTCAATTTACAAAAGTCAATTTTTTGTCTAATAAAATAAGTTTCTTCTACAGTTATTTATAATTGCTACACAGTAAATTACAAACTGTCCCATAAATATTTCCTTTAACTGCCGTTATCTCTGTTGTGTTATTTGGCTTTTTTAAGCTTATAAATGTTAATTTAATTAAAAAAAAACCCCTGCCCTTTTATATATAAGAACGATATTAATATATGCTAAAATTCTTTAAGGCTTTCTAATGGTGTTCTTGCCTGTAAAGCTCTTGTGTGGTGTGACGTGTATAAGATTACATAGTATTATTTGGATTTTTTTTTTTCAGATAGAATTTTTTATTCTATCTGTAAATACTTTTCTTACACAATTAAACAAAAACGAAAAAAAAAAAACAAGCCCAGGTCTGAGGTGAACTTTGACGGAAGTGACGGCGGTTTGACTGTGGCGACGCGCAGCTGTGTTCCGGGTTTGGTTTGAACTGTGTCTCGGCTTTGACTCTTCAGTAACTGAGCTGCACCCTTCAGTGATGAGGAGGGGAAAAAACAGCGTATTTATCGCCACGTTGTTTGGATCATTTGTGTTCTGGTTGTGGACTGGACCTCATGTCACTTCAACAAGTCTGCTGCTCCGCGTCCTCAGCCGCTTCACACATCCCTAGCTAATCGTCTGCTTTTTCCGTTTGTTTGTTTGTTTATTTGATTTAAACATTTGGACATTTTTAAAATCCAAACCGGCTTCGTTCACTAAAGACAAACATCACATCTGCACTTTCCTGTTCCTGGATTTTACCGGTAAAGATTTCTGAACAGAGATTAATGTTTACGGGCTTCACTGGAAGCTTCACGTTATAAATGATCGCTCGGATCTCTTAAGGTTTCAGCTACCGGATAAGTGATTTATTACACGGCGTGTCCAGACAGGACTTCTCGGTGTTATGGTTGACATGCTAAAGACTCGTCAGTGTCTGCTGTGTGTCCGCACTTTCTTCGGCGTGACGTCCAAATTATGGAGTTTATTTTTGTACGTTCTCAGGAAACCGCTGAAAACGGTATGTAACCCAACGTTACCGGAGAGTCGCTTAAAGAGCGCGGCTGATATTTTTTTACCACACACACTGCAGTTTTAACCTTTATGCACCTCCATGACTTAAAGTTTACAAACAGATGTAAATGCCGCACCTGCACCTGTTCATATCGATTAATGGCAAACTTGGGCGAATATGTGGGAAGTTTTTTTGTTAACTGTAACTTTCTATCTGTTATTAAGTGTGTTAAAGTATTTCTCTTTTCTGATTGGCTGGAATCCACATGTCCCGCCCATTCTTAAAAGTAGAATTTAATTTTAATTCTGTGTTCAGATATAAATTTCACACACGGCTCGTTTATCTTTATGTACATGTTTGCTGTGATTTATAAAATAGTTGATGGAGACATTTTAGTTTATATACATTATATTAACAAAACATTTCATTTCTAAAGTTTTCACCTACAGAAAACAGCATGTTTATGAACTGCAGGCCTGATTCTGTTTTGGAGTTTTGGGTAAAAGCCATTTAATTGATAAAACCATAAGATACAAATGAATGTCCCTGACCTTTCTTTAAAATGTACATATTAGATCAAAATTAATATATATATATACACAAGTTAGACTACAAATAATTATTTTAGTAATTATTTAATTTTTTAAAATTTATTATTTTAATCATTATTCAGTAACACAAAATCTTTTAAAAAGCCGCAAAATAGTAATTTCACCTTCTTATGCTATGGTTTTTTAGTTCTATTGCTCGTAACAGAAAACTGACAAGTCTTCTGTACAACAAGAACATGTAACTGTATAATAATTCTATTCAATATTGTGATATTTTGCTCATTTTTTAATTAGGCCTTACTTGCCATACTGCATCAGTGACACTTGATGAAAATTGCAGTAATTCTGTTTTTTTTTTCTTTTATTAAAATATGTTTGAAAACATGAAACTGGTTACGGTTTTTCTATTTAGGCTGCATGTAAATGCCATGTTGCTGTAAATAGACATGTTTTGAAATTGTGTAGTTTTAGAGTCTTTAGAAAATGATGCAGTCTCTGACTTTACTTTCTAACTACCCTATATTGGCTTTTGTTGTGACAGGAAACACTTAAACCACATCAGTCATGTGTATTGTGTGTATATACCCACATTAAGTTCTTTTCTTTTATTTTAAAACCAACTTACAGAGTTAAAGTACTAAATTCTCGCTGTGTTGATTGCTTTTTTGTAAATTGGAGCTCAGCCTCTTCATCTATGTGCATTATGGGCAGGTTGGAATGTCATGAAGAGATAAAATGTGCGTGAGTAAAAAAGGATGTGAAAACCTGCTTCAGCAACGACACAGTCTAGATCCCACGCTAAACATTGAGTGTGTAAAGATTTAAGGTTTTATAAGTGTACTATTCTGTATAACAATTAGTCTGTGTTTGTCTGTTTATAATGAGTTTTAAAAGCAAAAAATATATCTATAAAAACACTGTTAGCCACTGGCTACTGGATAATAACACAAAAGCTCTAATGTGAGAACACTGGCTGGCTGCCATTTCCTAGCCTACCACCGACCTGCATATGTAATAACTGCCTTGGCAAGAAAATAAGGTTTAAAAAAAATCAGTCGATAATAGTATACCAGAAAACTTTTACTCCCATTTGATTCTTTACAGTGTCATGCCATTTTCTTTGTTCTGATTGGCTGTGACTTCAGCCAGTAATATTCTTTCATGTAGGGTGTAATGACATCTGACATAACTGAGACTTGACCTACAAATATTCTGCCAATTCTAAACCTACAGCCAAAAAGGATGAAGTGGGGCCCCAAGGCAAAATAAATAGATGCGACCCGAAAATAGTCTAAAATAGTCAAAATATTTAAAACTGACCATCATTTTATCTGTACAATACAATCTTGAAGATATAGTACAGTCTTAATATTAACTGATTGCCACCTTAAAAATGGCGCTTACGTGCTTTAGCTACAGCAAATGCTGTCACGGTCCTTAATTAACATTAGTGCCAGTGCTGGCAGCCTCTCTTGGTTCACTGTGGACACTTGGGTATGTTTTGATCAGCTTTGAGGCAACGGTGATGGGAAGTGTTGGCAGCTGACGAAGAAACGTTTTTTCCTTACAAATCTAGAAGTTCTAATTTATATAATGCATCCTACACTACATAACACTAAATAATTCATGCTTTTAAGTACAAACCTAGCTAACCCATTTCCCTGTATTCCGATTAGTAATTGGACTATTACTAGTTATTCATCTCGCAAATAATTAAATGAAAATAAGATTTATGTTTAAATTAACACAGCAAGCATACCCAGTGTAACGCGAGAGGGGACCCCTGGTGGGCGGGATGCAGATATATTTTTCCATGTAATGTTATTGAGCTGTCGGACGCCCTCTCAAAATGCCACTGCCTGCCTTGCCTGCCCAATTGCTACCCCTCTGCCTACACCCCATACTTAGAATTGTTCAGGCGGCTTGCAGGTGTTCAGAGACATCGAATTTTGTCTTTTGAAAAATACCACGCAGCGAAGAAATGTTGGACACTACCAAGCAAATGTTGCAGCCAGGTTACAGTCAACAATTCTTACAGACTGCTGTCAATGTATTCAATATGTGTCCAGCCACCAAACACCAGAACAAAACCTCCATTTTTAAAATGTCATTTACCCTGGCTACCCCTAATGTTTACCCGCTGCATTCCCACTAACTCCTGCCCTTAAAGTTATATTTAGGTCCAGAGAAAAGAGTTAACGAGAGAGGAAACAGGGGACAGAAGAATAAGCATCTCAGAAATGTAACAAGGAGGGACGACTTACATTTTTAACATTACAGTTGGGATCATGCCACTTATCTTTGGCTATTGTGTCATTTTGTTTAGCCCTGTATTACTGACTAGCAGGCATAAACACATGGGCACATTAGAAAAATGTTTGTGTAAAGGTAAACGAAATCTTTATTCATCTTCAAATAAATCCCAGCAATGGGTTGATTATTGGACTCATGTATGGTAGCCCACAGTGTAGAGGTTTGTGTATTATCATTGCCTTTTGCTTTTTTTTTTAAAATTTCCTGAATATCAACAGCAGTCAGACATTCAATCCCTCTGCATTTATTTCTTCAAAATGATGAATCTGTTCGAAATGGTGAAATTAAGTGTGAGAGCGAGCAGTATTTCCCAAATCATTAATATGCGAATTACAGTATGCCAAAAGTTCTCGAAGAACCTGTTTCTACCTGAATTTTGAAGTATGCATACGATCTTCGCTTTACTATCCCACGAGGCAGCAAAAACTATGCGGAAGTGGAGTAAAGTTACGACAATAGTTGTAACTGCTTGAAAAAATATATTGTTTTCTGTACTTGAAATCTGACCGTTTACCATCATACGAGTTAAACGTTATCCAAATTAAAATTTGCACTGCTGTGACGCTGTGGGTCATGTGACAATATCAACATGATGAAATTTAGGTTATACTTAAGTAATTTACAATTCCGGTGCCTACAAATGTGATGTCATGTACTGAATTCTATTTAACTGCTTTTGTTGTTTTTTTTCCCCCCCTTGCTCTCTAGATAATCCAATATCAGACGGTGCGTTATGATATTTTACCCCTGTCACCGTTATCTAGAACCAGACTTAGTAAGTATCTTTTGTTTTCCAAAATTGTGAAAAGCTTTACAGTAACCTGTGAACTTGGGACAATAATCATTTTGAGACAGGTTTTTTTTTGTATAGACAGTCTTAATTAACGGCTTTGCAAAAAAAAAAAATTCTCAAACTTCAGATTTTGAGTGGCAAAAGGAAAATTTAGGAGGTACCAGACCTGAAGAGGAAGCCAGCTTTATATGAGCGGCACTGTGTCTAGGTAAAATACTGTTTGCTGTAGTTGTGTTATAAAAAGGTATCCTCACAGCCAGCCTTACAAAAATCAGTCAAATCCATAATTATTTTTAATTTAACAATAGTTTATTGGGCACGCATTAAAATATGCACATAATTCAGATATAAATAGTAATTCAAGTAAAGTAGATTATAGTCACGTTTTCTTAAGTACACAGTCAAATTGTTTCCTTTGCATCCTCCAGCATAGGAGGTTGGGTTAAGATTGTGAGGTCAGCCATGATATGGTGCCCTTGAAGCAAAAAGGAGTGGGAGCCCTGCCCAAGGGCCCAACAATGGCAGTTTGGCAGGGGTCAGGCTTGAAACTTAAATCATCCGCACAACAGTCCAGCTACATTTATATTTACATTTTACATTTAAATTATTTAGCAGACACGTTATCAGAAAAACGTACAAAAAGTGCTTTGAGTTGTATTGCTAAACAGATCAATGCTAAAAAAATGTGTAACAAACCCAAAAACTGTAGAAGAGCAACTTTTTTTATATATTGAAACGTCAAAGGGTTACCATTCGAGTTTCATTAAGTGTACTGTTTCTGACTTGTCTTTTCCTTTCTTTATACATAGTATTAAAATCTTAGATAATGAACAGCTAAAATGAGCAGGCAACTGATATAGTCAGTCTCATAGTAAATAAAGCAGTTTATAGAGAACTGAATACCAAATTGTTGATTTACATGTAATAGAAGGCTTTGTTTTTAGCAGTTTTAAAGGGTTTGCATACAGAAACAGAAAACTTTGTACAATGAATGCATCAGTTTCTGACCAATGTGTGTTTGCATGTTTTGGCAGATGCAGTAAAGCGAAAGATTCTGGTTTTAGACCTTGATGAAACTTTGATTCACTCTCATCATGACGGGGTTCTGAGACCTACCGTGCGGCCTGGCACTCCACCAGACTTTATCCTTAAAGTAAGAAAGGCAGTATGTTACATCAACGTGCTGAACAACTTCAGGAAATATTTAAAACACGGACACAGTTAAGATGTTTAAAGAATTATATTGTTTCAGTAAATTTAAAAAACAAAAACAACTAACAAAAGTAGATTGTGTAAACAGAAACCTAGCAAATGTCTATAGTGCTGCAAATTTCTTTCTGATTTTAAGAATTATATATATAATACTGTCTAAATAAATTTAGTGAGCTATACGATTTGGAATTATTTGGCTACACGGCTCATGAATATACTTAAACAAAAATTTACATGTGTAATGTGTTTATGTTATGACCTAACTACATTTCAAATACATTGAACTAAAAGTAATACAAAATTATTATTATTATTTCAGATTCTCTTTTAACATTGGCCACCAAGCACCAAAAAATAAACTGAGATACTGAATTTTGGAAATGTGAGCATCCAGAACATTTTCTTTCACATTTTTACAGAAAATCACTTTTAAAAAAAATAATAAAAATAAATAAATAATAATTTTAGAAAAAAATTATATGTATATATGTATATATGTGTATATATATATATATATATATATATATTATATATATATATATATATATATATATATATATATATATATATCTCTCTCTCAGTAATACATTGTTCTTAAACAGATAGTGAAGCTAAACTACCCATAGCAAACCATGTCTTTATGGATCTGGCTTCGTGCCTAAGGGAATTGTCATGCTAGAACAGGTTTGGTTTCTTTGGTTCCAGTGCAGAGAAATTAAAATCCTAGATCTTACAGAGACGTTTTTTATAAATGTGTATTTGTGACAGCAGTTTGGGTACGACTTTGTGTTTTAACGATCAGCTGTCTTAAATTCTTTTTATACACTGTCGAATTCTTGCCTAGCTTTAGGTGTATAATAATTATGTTTTGAACAGATTTTAGCATACCCTAGTGCAATTTTTTTTACACAATATCAGCACTCTGGTTTCTCAAAGCAGCCCAACACTAATTAACACTAATAAAGCTTTTATACAATCCCCAACCTCTCCTTTTTTGCTGTTTTTCTTAGGTCGTTATAGACCGACATCCAGTAAGATTCTTTGTGCATAAAAGGCCCCATGTGGACTTTTTCTTGGAGGTGGTCAGTCAGTGGTACGAGCTTGTAGTGTTCACCGCTAGCATGGAAATCTACGGATCTGCAGTAGCCGACAAGCTGGACAATAACAAAGGCATCTTGAATCGCAGATACTACAGACAGGTGACTGTCTGAAATGGCTATCTCACTAACATACACTCATCAGATATTTCTATTTAAAGCACTATAAGGCCACAGTGGTGTAGACACCGGGCTAAATTTAGCCCACACTTACATAATGTGCACAGCAAACACGTCTTTATTCATATGATGGAAGCTCTTCTGTACCTGCCTAATGGACTAGATGCACACAGAGCGATGAGATATTTCCCAGTTTAGTTGCTCCCCATATTATACCGCACAGGTTTATTATTATTATTAATTATTTTACTTAACTCATCTCAATAACAGGAGACACATAATGTGTGTAAATGAAGAGGGAAACAAAACACAGTTTCTGTGAATCCCAGCACTTGGTGTACATATTTAAATATCGATAAATATTACAACACACTAGTGTTTTTTAAAGCAAAGTTCTTCAAATGAAATATGTATTTAAAATAGTCTTTTGGGCACCCACATGCACAGTTGCGCTAAAAAATCTTTACAATAGCCTTCTGCAGAATTACATACGATTGATCTGACTCACAGAACTTGTCTTCTGCACCCGCAGGATAACTTTCCCTTACGCTCAAATTGTTTATAACTAAGATTGACAATGGCATTAGCAAATTTTTATATGATTGACATAAAATAGCTTACAATAGCTTTAATACAATATTAAACTATAAATATGGTTGACACCCAAGTATCATCCTGAAAACAGGGCAAAAGTCAAACACATTACATTGTTCTTGATGTTACATTGATATAAATAAAAGCAGATCATTTCTTCTTGTGTGTCTCTTTTAGCATTGCACGCTGGATCTGGGTAGTTACATTAAAGACCTTTCTATTGTACATGGCGATCTTTCTAGTATAGCTATTCTAGACAACTCTCCTGCAGCATATCGCAGTCATCCAGGTAAATATTTACTGTCTCATGACTGTCGGCTTTGTTACTTGGGTCCATTTCCTTTTGAAATATGCGTTTTTTACACCCTACAGAACAGTTTTACATCATGAATGATTTCTTTTTGTTCTTGCAGATAATGCAATACCTATTAGATCATGGTTCAGTGATCCTAGTGACACAGCACTTCTTAACCTTCTGCCAATGTTGGATGCATTACGGTGAGGATTGCATGAGCAAAAAATTGTAGAATAGCGTCACTTTGCTGACAACTAATAAAAAACTTTTCCTTCTACAGATTCACAGCTGACGTTCGGTCCGTCCTTTGCCGAAACTTGCACCAGCATCAACTTTGGTGATCGTCTCAGTAAAAGACATTTTTAGCATTTTCCCATCCAGACTCTGCCTGTCTTTCGGACAACACGAACATGAGCATGTAATCAAGTGGAGATTCAAACCGAATTTCTTTAAGGATGTCAAAAAACCAACTAGGAACATGTTTAGCCCTGGTGTTTTTTCTGTCTACAAACTGAGCACAATTGCAGAGACCTGAAAGAACAGTTTTATTCATACAGTGCCATGGTTTTATACGACAGACTTTAGAGAAGTCTGCATTGCTCAGGTTAGCGGAGATGAGTCTTCTTTCATCGCTGTGAATATACGGATGAAGGAAAACATCTGTAATTTGGTGTCCTTGTTTCTGCTTCTCTTTTTTTATTCTCCTGAATGAAGTCTTTGTAACGATCAGCTTGGGAAAGTGAATGTCGGCGGGCGTTTTTTTTTTTTTTTTTTTTTTTTTTACTTGTTCCCCTTTTTTTTCTGTTTTCTGTGACGGTACTTAATAGATAAACATATTTTAGACACAAATAGTTTTAAACATAATGTTGTATTTAAAACTGATAAAAAGTAGTTAATCTAGACATCCTTAATACAGTTCTTGGTCCTTACAAGGTCCTCGTAACAACACGATATATTTTTTCTTCTTTTCTTTTGATTAATGTAAGGATTATTTTTTTGACGGAGACCCCAGCAGCCCGTCTACATCAGGTGAAATTGAATGTTATTGGGCTTTTCTTTATGTGCCAAGGGTAAAATGTTCGGTATTTAATGATTTATGTATTAATTGACATTTTTAAGTTAACAGTGTGATAGGACAGATATTTGAAGTTTTCCCCTCAATCTTTCTCATTTTTTTATCACATCAAATATTCAGTGACTTCTTTTTTAGTTTTCCTAGCAGGATAATTTGTGAGATACTTTTAGAGAGTTTAAGTGTCTGGTACAAACTTCAGAAGCAAAAAGGCCACATGCATTTATAAAGACATGCAAGGAATGACTATTGTGTTGTAAGTCTGTGTAAATGTACTTAAATGTTCTCCGATCTCAATATATTTTATTTTTTGTTTTTGTTTACCCGTTTGATAGTAAATGAGAATATGCACAAGTCTCAGGGCAGCTTCCTTGGACTCCAGTCCTGAGGTTAATAAAACACATGACATTGTGAAGTTGCCTGTTTTTTATTTCCTTTTTATTACTTATTAACTTTTATTTGAGCTACAAAAACTACAAAAAAGAGCAATATATACAGAATGTACTGACTACAAATGTGTGTGTGTGTATATATATCTATATCTATATACATATACATACAGTAGATATAAATAGTATATACATCATTATAGGACACAAAGTTGAACAAAATGTAACATGAAATAAACAACCTTCCTTCCTGACAAAAACAGAATGCTGGCTGGAACAAGTTCCACTAAAAAACAAGAAGCAAAGGTGACAAAGTCTCTAGAGGATCTGTATCAAATTTTCTTAAAAAAACATTCCAGCCAACTTCATATAAAAACAACACACAGTGTATCCAAGCCGATTACAAACAAGAAGTAAAAAGTAGATGTTTAAGACTTTCCTGCTATTTATAAAATGTATTTAATTTTAACACTATATTTTGGCCACATAAAGCATTTAAACTGTTCTGATGTGGCTGGAAAAAAACCCAACAAAACAATTTGTATTTTGTATTTGACTTGTGTCTAGGAATATTTCTGTAATTAAATTGCCCACATGAGTAATATTTATTTATTTATTTAGATGTTGGGCTAAAAGTAAGTAAATGACAGCTGAGTTGGGGTAGTCCAACTTTCTATAGATAAACTGAAGAAGGAATATGCTGATATTATGACCCATTAGTTTAGTTCAATGTTACACTTTTTAAAAAAAATGAGGTCTAAAATTGTGTCATTTGTGATGTTAGTGGAATCAAACCTTAATCATAAGTGACTATAGATTATAGTCAAAGATTCATAATAGAGTCTCACTACTGTCCAATGCAAATGCAGTTGGCATCTAACCAGAATTGCAAATAGTAATGTATATACTGTATATAAATATGTAAATATAAATTATATAGTGTGTATATATAAATATGTGGACTGCAAGTTTACAGTCTTACAAGGTAAAAGGAGCAGTAGTGTAAATGTATAATGAGGTATAAAGCAATGCAAATAACATCATAAGGTAGAAATACTTAGGATGTTCAATAGTAAACACTGTAAAGTGCAATATAATGGCAGGTGCATAGTGCAGGGTTTTATTTAGAGGTATTTAATAAACTGAGTTAACGCCAGAGTTTGGATTTAGGCAGGCCTACAGCTGGGGAAGAAAACTGTTGCTGAGTCTGTTGTTGCGCCAGCGAAAGCTTCGGTAGCGTCTACCAGATGGAAGAGGGATATAGAGTCCATGGTTAGGGTGAGAGGTATCTTTGCCTATGCTATTCACCTTATTCAAGCAATGTTTGTGGTAAATGCTGGGTAGCTGAACACCAGTGATGTGATGACCAGTTTTGAAGATGGCCTTCTGTTCTGAGGCAGTTACGACTATACTTTCAATAGGACACTGGTCAAAGTTATGCAGGATGTGTGTGTATGGGGGAAGGTTTGCTTTTCTTAGTTTTCAAGATTAAAAAAAAAATATTATGATATGTAACATAAATCAACTTTTTACTACTTCTGCTATTGCCTAGGCTGTGCAGAAATAAAACAAAAACATCTGGGTCAAAGGAAACGTGTTGATCAGACTTAAACTGGTGTTCTTGTGTTGTTTTTTGCCCTGACCATGGATACAAAGTTGCCAGGTACGTATGATGACTCGTGCGTAATACCAAAAAAAATAGCCAGTCCATATTTATACACTGATTTCCTTTAGAAGTATAGTAATTATACACCAATAATTCCAGGAGTATAAAAACATCTTTCAGTCCAGAGCGTGGTGACGCTGCATTATTTGTGTTCTTTCAATGTTTGTAGGGTTCTTCTGTTCGTTCTTTTTTTTCCAGATGAACACATTTAAACGCCTTTTCACACGTCAATACAGAGGAACTGGCAACCCGGACTTCCCGCACCACCCACTGATTATGAGAACAGTATAAACACCGACCTAACAACTCTTGTAGCTTTCCGCGCTTTAGGAGTTTACAATGTGGGCCATGATAAAGTAGTACCCAAACCATTAACTAAACAATAATAACTTAATTACTTTAAACTCGTTCTTATCATTTTTTTTTAAAGTGGAGCTTTACAGATAAAATACAGTTTTAACAAACCTCTGTGAAATGTAAGAAGAAACAATGTTTGACGCATGCGTTGTTGTTGTATTCATCCGCGGCAAAGCATCGTCACAAAGCGCAAGCTAGTTGGATTGTCTAACGTTGCTATTGAAGATTTACCTTCTGAAGGCGACATTTAATAACATCTCATTTACATTAAAGCTTGTGAAACACAGCAGCCATGAAGTTCCAGTATAAAGAAGAGCATCCCTTTGAGAAGAGGCGGTCAGAGGGAGAGAAAATCAGGAAGAAATACCCGGACAGGGTTCCTGTAAGTAGCTGGAATAGCGAAGCTTGCTAACAGCTGATCTGGTTAACCGACGAAACTAGAGCGTGTAATCCTAATTTAAATACACACATACACGTATTATTTAGTTGCTTAAATATAAGATGGTGTGTGTAAAATTTGTTTAGAGATATATTGACTGCGTCAGTCATTGTTAAACGGTGCGCTAAAAACTGGAGTAGTTAGCATCCAGTGTGCTTGTTTTTAACGGTGTGATCGGACACCAAGGACTTTAATCAGTCGGATAAAATTTAATTTGCTGTAAAACCAGGTGAGACATCTATGGAAGGAAGTATACAAAATATAGAAACGTTTTAGTGACACAACCTTAGCTGTTTTTGTGCTGTGAGGTTATACTGTGTAAGAGCCAGTCATGCTAGCTGAGGTATCGTTATGTGACACGCCGATGTTTTTGTCCCTCTAATCGATCAATATAAAGATCGGATAGTAACAGCGGTATTTTTAGGCCTTTTTAGGTTGTTTGCATAATTTAACAGTTATTGTAGTTGATTGGTAAGATAAATAAGGATTAAATATATACATGTACGTATTTAAACCACTGTTGTCTCCCTGCGGGTTCTGTTCCTCTTTCTTGTTTAGAGGATTCTTTCTGTTTGTAGTTCCATCACAGCCGAGAGAAAAACCGAAACCAACACTGATTATTTGATCGATAAGCGGGATACGGAACCGATATACATATATCGATGCTGTTGTAACAACAGTACTGACCCTAAATATATATGTTTTTTATTTACTGCTTTACCCGTAAGTGCCGTTGTCAACACGTCTCTCCACACCATGGGATGCCATGAATTAAAACAAAACAGCCACAGTACTTCGATGGATCAGATTTTACAAAACCGATAATTCCAATAATCCTTGAATATCGGGAAAATATCAGCAAATCACTATCAGCGCGATGTGATGATTTAACCTGTGTCTTCAAAGAGACTTTAATTTGAGCTCCATTATAATAAAAAATGTTCTTTCTTTGTAAGTCGTTAAAATGATTTAATTAAAGGCTTACTGAATAAGAATCTAAATGAAAGGTTTTTGTGTGTTAGGCAAAAAAACATTAAAGTAACAAAAGACTGATAATGGTATACTAGAAAATGTTAGTAAGCAGCCTAAAAAGTGTCTGTTTCCCCAATTTTTGTCTGATTTTCTACTGAATAAGACTTCCCAAACATCATCTAATCCCACATGAAAACCTTAAAGCATGCAAAAAGTAATAGTAATAAAAATAATAAACAACAAACCAAAAATATGTAGAAGCATTAATCATGTTCAATCAATTCTTAAATGCCAAATAATTCTAAAATGATTTGTTTAGCAAATAAAAGTAGAAATGGCTTTAACAATATAAAAAGGTTTAGATTATTACACATAAGGCCAGAAATAAATAAAGCACTACAGAAAAATTAAACTGGACACTTGAACAAAAAAATCACTCATCTTTGGTTAAATAGTTTACAAAACAAAAATACATAAACGAATCTCAGAAGTGTTCTTTTTTCCCCCTTTAGACGCTTTGATAACATTTACAATCAGCCATAATTTAGTGTTGGGCAATGTTATTTATATTTTATATTTTACCTCTTAAAAATAGTAATTGAGTTACATTTTTATAATAAACACAATATAATAGGTTAAATAAAATAAATTGACACTAAATAGAATAAATTATTAAACTAGTCTTTTTACGTCTGTTAGTAGTCACTTTATAAAGTCACTCCATATTTGCAAAAAAGTTGAACTTTTGTTAACTGTGTCATGCAGCTGGACACACATGCTGCTCATGTCAGCAGAAATTGCTAGCTGTTAATGGAAATGAACAATGAATGTCTTGTTGTTGCATATTGCTGTATTTATAGCAAAAACCAAATTTCAAAACTATCAACAAAACTTTGTCCGGAAATAGAGAGAAATTGTATACGACATTATATTGTATGAGCTTATCAGTGTAACATGTTTACAGGAGCCAAAGGGTTTTCAGTGTCCTGTGCATCCCATATAGACAGAGATAGCGGGGGATGACTACTGGATGTACTGTATGTGTAGGTGGTGAAGAAGTAATACATTAAAAAGCCACCAGTGATGTTTTCCTATTGTACACCAATACAGTTTTTTATGGCACTTTAAAGTGGGACTTCACTGATTTGGACTTTTCCCTGCCTCATCAAATGGAGAGTCGTTTTAATCCAACATCCTGTTTGATTATAGGAAAAAAACAGGTAAGGTTAAAACGGATAAGGTTAAAAGGTTAAATTGGGCATTAATGAAAATGTAAAATTCACAAGAGGAATTGAGATGTTGATTTACACATAAGCCATAAAGCCATTAATAAATAATACCAGGTAACTGTATGAGATCATAGCGTGTATTACAATATAAAACGCAGTCAGTTTCATTCATCAGTTCGTTGTTTGTAGCAACTAATCCTACACATGCTCCCAGGGAACCTGAAGTCTATTACAAACACATGAAGAATGGACATGCTGCCAGCCAACATATACATGTTACACACAATTTAAAGAATCAGCCTCCAGCGTATGGTTTTTAAACTAACGTTTCCAGAGAAAAGACTAAGCGGCCTTTCCTGTTGAATTATTATTTATTTCTCTAAGACATCTCATCCCATCCGTTGAATCTGAACCACCGTGACTGTTTTAATGCTGGATTATTCTATCCTATGTAAACGATTCTGCTTTTTGTTTTGGCACCAGGTAATTGTTGAAAAAGCTCCCAAAGCCAGAATAGGAGATCTGGATAAGAAGAAATATCTGGTCCCCTCAGATCTCACAGGTAAACGATGCAGTGCACTAATCATCTATTAGTAGATTCTTTTCCCTTTTTATCATGTACATATAATTTACCCTCAGAGAATCTCTACATAGCTGCCAAATGAGTATCTGAGAGGTTTTTGGCTGCAGTTTAGCTTATGACGTTGCTGCAAAATAATTTTCTCAATAGCCAGACCAAATCGATTACACAACTTTGTCCTTTCTGTGTTTTCTCTGCAGTTGGCCAGTTCTATTTTCTCATCCGAAAACGTATCCACCTAAGGGCTGAAGATGCTCTATTCTTCTTCGTAAACAATGTCATTCCTCCTACCTCTGCAACTATGGGCCTGTTATACCAAGTAAATCCTGCTCTTTCTTTCGTCTTAAAGAATAAACCCATGTGCTCTTCATATCTTGCGCTTTTTAAAATAATTTTATTATATTTTTTCTCTCTTTTTTTATTTTATTTTATTTTATTTTTTTAGGAGCACCATGAAGAGGATTTTTTCCTGTACATTGCTTACAGTGATGAAAGTGTGTACGGCAAATAGAGCCAAAGGGAAATGACCTTCCCCACCTCCTTCTCTTTCCTTTTACAAGAGTATATAATATCTACCCATATCGGCAGCCTAGAGTTCAGAGCTTCTGACATTAAATGCACTTTCACTCTTTTCTGTATTTCAATTTCATGGGATTTTTCCAGTCTGTTGGTTTTGGTATTTAGTCATTTACTACATGCTCATTTTTCTTTATATAGCTTTTTTTTCATTTTTCATTTTATAGTGGACCCGAGGCTGATCCTGATCATGTTTCACTATTTGGCAGCAGTAGACTATCAGAAGGAGCTTAAATTGTAAAAATAAATTGAAATTGACTTTGTGCTTCACTAATACGAGGGAATTGTTTTCCTAGTGCTTCTATGAATGGATACTAAATATATATTTTGGGGCATTGCACATTTTAAGTGCTGCTAATGAGCCGTTAGTAAACTCTTTCTCCAATAATTCTTTCACTATAATCTGCATATTTAAAGAGAGATATTGTACCTGGATCACTCTAGGTCATTTAATTTGAGCTCTATCTTAGCTAATTTGTTTAGCTTTTTTTTTTTTTTTTTTGAACTCGGTATTCAGCTGCATTTCTGATACCCTTAACTTGAGGTGACAATATAAACTAAACATAAATAAAACATTGTCTGATTTGTCCTTTTTTTTGTCACACTTTACTTGAATTTATTGATTCACAGTTAATTAACATTTAAGTACAGGAACAATAGTCACTGTAGTCACACTCATACATCCAGAAATCAAAGCATTGTCTAATACAGTTTATTGTTTACGTGACCGCTGCTTTAAATGGCTCAGTTTGTGGTTTGGATCATATCCTAGAAACACTAAGAGGTTAAAATACACACCAATACTTTGCTCAACACTATTCACACATACAGATAAAAACAGTTGGAGGTGTTTGGGAGTTAAGAGGAACTCACATGTGCGAAACAGAATTAAACCACGGAGCCCGGAAAGTGTGAGATGGTAGTCTCAGCCTCAGACATCACATAGACATCTGATGCATAAAGCACACAAATTCTGACTGGATTCTATGTATTTTTGTATGTTGTTGTATGTTGCATTTTTTAACCATTGACTCTGCTTCAAAGCCATCATAATACTTTCTTAATGGAAAAAGAAAATCTTTGTGTTTACCCTCTGTAACAATAAGACCTTGAGAGGATTAGTTAAATGCTGGAATTTTGCAAATAATGTAAAGTTAGCATTTCCATAAAACAGAATTGAACCAAAGGAACTAGGATTTGTTGTTTAACATATTGGGAAATCAAAGCAGACCTTCTGCTGTCAGTCTGAAGGTGTGGCTACATAAGACTAGTCAGATGACAGCTATTTATTATGACGGTCTATAAAGTACAAGGAAATATAAAAGTAAAGGCACGATGGGTAAATTTGTATGGAATACTAGCTGAAAGACTTAAATCCCACAACACAGGACAGAATATCCCACTGAACAAATTTCTTTAATTCTTAAGTCATTTCCTAGGGTTAGAATGCATACAGTTATACTGACAGTATATAACATGCCAAATGACCATCACACACACATGTGGCTCCTCTCCTACGTTGCTGTCATATTAGAAGAACCAGGATTGTTTAAAATGGTTGTAGAATTGTTTTTTTATGGTGTAGACCTGACCTCCACAAAGCCCCTGAGCTTTATAGGTACATGGTGTATTGTGGTTGGAATCAGAGCTGGCTCTGGGCGTGAGCACATCTGTCTTGCCCACTCCATTAAAATTTGCTAAAGAAAAGGGTATGCAAATAAGTTTATTTTCTTTTGTACGACTTGTGATTTGATAAATACAGTCTGAGATGGGTATTAGCTGTAGTATTAGTTGATTAGCTGTAAGTAATGGTTACATTAAAATTTACAAATCACGTTAACATTTTAAAATTGTGTTAATATTGACTTAATAAAAATATGCCTTCTTAACCAATCCCAAACAAGAATGTCAGTACAACAATATTTTTGCTATTCCAATATTTTATCTAATATATATATATATATATCTCCTAAATCCTACTTGGATACTCAACAGCCTAATGGACAATAAGAAGTAGAGATAAGTTGCTTTGGATAAATGAGTCTGGTGACCCCTGATCTATCTATCTGTCTGTCTGTCTATCTGTCTCTCTCTCTCTCTCTCTCCAGGTTCCCTCCCACAGTCCAAAAACATGTATGTTAGGTTGATTAGTGATTCTAAATTGCCCATAGGAATGTGTGTGTGTGTGTGTGTGTGTGTGTGGGGGGGGGGTGGGGGGGGGGGGGGGGTCAGGGGGGGGGGGGGGGGGGTGGGGGGGGGGGGGGGGGGGGGGGGGGGGGGGGGGGGGGGGGGGGGGGGGGGGGCGGGGGGGGGGGGGCTGTGATAGACTGGTGACCTGACCAGGATGTACCCCTCCTGCCTTTCGCCCTTTCAGAGACGGCTGGGATAGACTCCAGCAGATCCCTGTGACCCCAAATTAGGGAATAAGCAGGTATAGAAGATGAATGAATGAAAGATTTACCTAGTGTTTTCAGTTAGGCTGCCACCCTAAAAAATACAGCACAAATCCGATTCAATATGTATGAAACACGAAATGGACTACAAAACCCAACAACGCCGTCTAAAACATCCGGTGTTTAGCTTCTTGTTTAAGAAAAATAAAAGTCCCGGATATTAAATACCATGGAAACGCCACGCTACTGTAGCTGGACATTACATCGCGTACATTATGTACACACTGTATAACCCGGCTTAAAGTGTAGAAAGCTAGTTTATTAATTTGTTCACTAAAGTTGTGAATTATCGACAATATTTGAGCAATGCCTCAGAAAGCACTCCGAGTGGTGGCCAAACTTTACGTCAGCGCGGTAAAAACGGGTTTTGTAATTCTATTTACTTTACATTGAATAAAATATACGCCTATATTTATGTCATATTTTTGTTATCTAATTATTTCTATACATAATCTGTGAAAAATGATGGGTGACATTGTACTGTTTCTTAATAGAACAAAAAAAAGAAACTATAATAAAATAATATATAAAGAATTGAAGGTAAATCAGAGAGCTGGCTGATTTGAATGTGAAAACTTATAATATTAATATTCGTATTTGTAAGTTGAAAAGATGAATTTTTTTACACACACACACACACACACACACACACACACACACACACACACACACACACACACACACACAGAAAACGAGTTGCAGATTAATAGTTACAAATATGTAAAATGACACAGAATGACAGACAGATGGTGCAGTTTCCCTGTTCAACCACAAGTCGGCGTTTACACTCTTTCCGATCCTTTGACTAATGCTAATCTTCTGCTAATAAGAGTTTTACTACAGATTTTCCTTCATATAATTAAAATGATTTAGGTAATGCTGTAAAAATAGCTTTGTACCATCTGTGTTAAGTGTACTAATGTATTAAAGCACCACTTACGCGCCCTTGCTAGTGTGCTACATTTCTACACAGCCATCTGGATTACAGATCATATTCAGTGCTTTTAGGCCACAGGTTTATGCACTGGTTATGGTTATGAGTTCTCAATTGTACAAGTTAGGCTACTAAACACTTCTACATCCGAATATTTAGGTGTCCTGCCCTGGAGTTCACCTGACAATGAAGGATGACATTTACCTGAGTGTGTGTTTGATGAACCAATACAGAGTGTCCCAGTGTCTACCGGCTGTGTTTCCCTTACTGTTTAAGACGCAAATGACATTTGACAAGGTTATATAATTAAAATATTATGATTGTTGTTATTATTATTAATATTTCACTTATATCTTTGATTTGCTTCACTTTATTTGCAGATATTTAAGTATGCCGGTGATCCTGCAGATGTTGCTGAAATGTTACAATGTACGAAAAGAGCTTGTTTATTTTCTATACTTTTATACATTATACGGCCAAAAGTTTGCAGACAGCTGACGTCTGCCAAATGTAAATATGCTAGGGTTGTTGATGTGGAAGAACTCGAATGTCCTGTGCCTCAACCCCACTAAACACCTTTAGGATTAAATGAAACATTACCTGCCCCCCAAACACCCTCATCTAATTGTGCCTGATCTTACTAATACTATTGTGTCTGAATAAGGGGAAATTTCTAAGGACAAGCTTAATAATTTAGTGAACAGGCTTTTTAGAATTGTAAAGATTAGTCTTGGTTTATTGGACTGAGACAAAATCTGCAACAGGATAGTTAGCGAAACATAGATATTTGTTGATCAGATATCCTAATACTGTTGACTATAATTTGTATTATTAATACACATTGTGAAAACAAATGGAACAATTCTCACATAAGAATGGCTGTTTTTTTTTCCTGCAGGTGAAACCGTTAAAGTTGAGCTCATACAGCTGATACCACCAGGTAAAATCTGGAACATTATGACACCTAATACAGAATGGGTTACTTTAAGAAACAAAAAGTAACAGTGTGGTGCATTTCGTCTTGTTGTGCAGTTGGGGAAGTGTTGGCTGTATACGAAGACGATGCTAGAAGTTTTCTTTTTCCAGAGCCAAAACTGGTGCCTTCATTTACAGGAGGAGACCGTGAAGTGCTAATGACAAGAGACCCTCATTTTCCTGTAAGAAAAAAAAAAATAATTAAAAAAATTAATTTAGCATAGAGGGGAAAAGGGTGTAAAGTCTATTTTATTGTGTTACATTAGTGAAAGTGTAGGCAGTAACCTTTGTCAAGGGTCACTATACTTCACAGTAATTTCGACAGGAATGTGAATTATGTCATTTTATTCGTTTGTTTGTTCCCTCTCATATGTTCTTCATCCTGGTCATCTAGGAAGGAACCTATTACTGTGCAATTATTAGGTACAAATAAAAAACATTTAAAATAAAAAAACCATGAAACTGTAAAAGTGTCAGCAGGAAGACAAAGTCTAAGGTTTTTTGTTTTTTTTTAAAAAGGAAAATAAATTGAGATTCTGTAAAGTAAAAAAATATATTTAAATACATTTCAGTGCAACTTTTATTTTGAAGCAGCATGACTCACATAATTCAATAAAAAATGTATACAAAGTGGTAGATCAGTGGTTAAGTTGTCAGGGTTCAATTTCCAGCACCACCAGACTGCCAGATTGAGCAACATTTTAACTGTTCATTTGGATTAAAAAATAAAGTGAGATAAAGGTAACTCGCTTTGAATAAGGAGGTCTATAAATGTACATGTATGTGTAAAAAAAATGTGTTTGATTAAGGGCATTGCTTTTTTTACCCATAGGGTATTTCTCCAAGATTAGAGTTCTCTACCAGGACAAAAATCAGCGACTGCTGTGAGACGGATCTTCTTCAGCGTGTCCCTGTGGTATGGTTCTGCCTTTGTTCATGTAAAACAGCACAAGTTCTGTATCCTCATGGATTACTAGTTTGAAGTATTAACAAAAAAATTAGCAAATTCTTCCAGATGTAAAGACTGTTTCTCTGCGCCGTGCAATCTTACAAGCACAGAGATGCCCAGGATCCATTCCCTCTACCAGATCAGGAGATCCGGGTTCAAAACCAGAAAAATACTGAAACTGTTAATAGACATGTGTGCCTATAATTACACAAAAAGTTTCTTTATCATTAAAATGTTATTCTGTTTTATCGGTTTGCACTTGTGTGGTGAAAAGTGTAGTGTCCAGCAGAGGGCATAAAGTTCAATACAGTTTAGAAATATTTACTAGTTCATTTTACTATGTTTATATGTTATTATTTTTTTTATACCCCAGAGCTCATAAAACAAAAATTGAAATAAAAACTTTCTGAAAACACAACATTTATCTCAAAATCTCAGAAGAAATAGATTTCAGGTATTAAAAGTGAACAGTCAAATTTAAATAAAGAGGCTATTTTGTTCAGTTAAATTTACACAAATTACTTACTATACTGTATTTTTTAAAGACTTGAGACAAGAAGGAGAACCAATACAATTAGCAACACAATAACATAGTATCAGGCAAATTACAGGCTTGCCAATGTGGATCTTGTAAACAGACAGTACATCTTGAAAAACAGCAACACGGTGGTGGGACGGGTGTGTAATAGATAAAATCTTATCTGTTTTTCTGATAAGACTCAGATTGACTTTAACATTATCTGATTGTTACCAGGGAAGTCTGTCTTGTGCTGTCCTTACCACAGAACAAATGTGGTGTTCATAGTTAGAGCTTTGTACAGGAATCATCTCAGATATGCATACGTGTCATGATTTGTGTCTAAATAGCAGATTGGGTGCAGTGCTGTGCTTTTTTTCTTCAGGTAAATATACATAATTATAGGAATCAGTTACTTATGTCTTTGTCTGGTTTAGAGACAGTGGCCACAAGGGAGATACAGAAAGCAGAGTTGGAGGTAGCAGAGCTGAAGATTTCAGTTGAGGTTCTCTTTGAAAGTGACAAAGTTGGAAAGGATTAAAAACAAGCACATCAGAGGGACAGCTCATGGACATTGGGGACAAAGTCAAAGAGGGCAAATTAAGATGGTTTGGACATGTGCAGAGGAGGGATTGTGGGAATGTTGGGAATAAAGTTCCCAAGGAAAAGAGAAAGGCCAAAGAGGAGTTACTGTATATGGATGGCATAAATGAGGACATGAAGCTAGTGGGTGTAATTGAAGAGGAGGCTGCAGAGTATAGGGCTAAGATGAGGATGATGATTTGCTGTGGCGACCCCTGAAAGGGAAAACCGCTGAAAAGAATAGAGGTGGTAGCTCAGTGGTTAAGTTGTTGGAGTGCAAATCAGAAGATTGTGGGTTTGAGTTACAGTCTCACCAAGTTACCACTGTTGGGCCCTTAAGCCCCAGTTACCAAATTCTGTAAGTTTGTCAAACCAAAATCAGTAGCACCAAAAGGAGTCAGGCTAGTACTCATTTCCTTCTAGCAAAGTTTGTAGAGTCACACAGCCAATCATTGGCAGCTGTGTAAACTTGACCTAGATTTATTGTGCATTATACCACATGTATATAAGCCTGCATCACTAGCAGCAGGGGTGTCGCTAGCAATTCTGTGCCCTTTGAAAGAATATGTTACTTTCAACAAAAACATTAATCAATTAATTTTTAATGAACAAACTGAAAAAGAGACAAATCAAGTGAAGATACATTTGTCTTTTATAGTTAGTTGATTTATAAGGTTATTTTATGCTACACTATTGCCTATACAACACATGGTTATGTAATGAATGAAATGCAAGAGTCAATACAGTTCTTACACAAGAAATGCAAAGATGTACATCTGATTATGATTGCATAAGCGTGTGTGTGTTTTATTGTCATTTCAACCCTAATCTATCGCTGATGTAGTTTGTAGTAAAATGAAATGACCTTCCTACAGGGCCATGGTGCTACGCACAGACGCTAAGCTACATTATGTTACAATCACATAAAGTGTAGGCGTGCAAACTTGTGCAAACAGTGCAAGATAATGGACGGTGAAGGACAGGAGACAAAAACATACAGTATCGTACACTACAATACTTTACAGTACAGTAAAGCAGTGTATAGGGCAGCACAGAATATTATACAGTTCTGTAGAGTGCAAAAGTGTGGATGCTTTTGTTATGGTGTAAAATGTTGTTGCTTTTGTGTAGCAGCATTAAAAAAGGCATAAAAAGAAAAAGAGAAAACTGCAGTGGGAGTGCAGTTTTGTGTGTGGATCAGTCCAGTCTCTGGAAATTAAGTTGTTTATTGGATGATTGTAAAAGCCTAAGTGCTTCATAATCTTTGGTAAGGTTTTACATCAAATAGTTAAGCAAAAGCAAGAACAGCATTACTGTTAAACTCGGTCGACGTTAAAAAATAGTGTCACTAATAGTGTAATAATTTAGTGTAGTTGTATGCCTATGATGAGACCCTGTACTGTACGGCTCCTAAATCTGCATGCTGAGGTACTGAGGGTTTTAATTGATTTGATTGGTTGTGCCCTCTTTTTAAATCTATTCAGTGTACGTTTATTCATTTCCATAAATAGAACACTGTCAACATGCAATGTTTCCAGTCATAACCTGCAGCTACATGTAAACTAGCCTTCTGGCTCATTTTAGTATAAAACCTTGTGTCCCCTGTAGGCAAATCCTGACATATTATTGAACCTTCTGTCTGTTTATTGTTTCAGCTTGCTTATTATAACTCTTCAGACACAGATGAGCTCCTTGCCAACACAGAGGAACCACCCTGGTGTAATCATCCATTGGGACATGAGGGATCTCCCAGCTCCAAAATAGCATCAACGAAGCTGGATAGGTTTGTCACAATAAATGTGTGTAGTTATTATAAAAATTAAATGTTACTCTCTCTTTCTCTCTCTCTCTCTTATTTATGACTTTTGTTTCTTTAGTTTACATGATACTAGATTAAACTACTGTTGCTCTGGTCAGTACCAGGAATTCGAGTTATTAGGGTGTTTTGGTTCTTCAGTTCTGGACAGTAGAATAATAGTAAATTGCTATTTGGTTATTTCCTTTTTAAAGGACCCGTAACTACTGTAAATGTAAATGCCTTTATTTTGTCACATATATTTTTTTTTACAGCAAAGTGAAATTTGTTTCTTCGCATAGCCCATCTTAGTAAGATGGGGTCAAAGCTATGATACAGCGCCCCTGGAGCAGGAAGGGTTAAGGGTCTACCAGGTCTACTTGGTTTTCAGATCAACAACTCGGCACCTTAACCATCTGAGCCACCACTGCCCCCTGTAGTATTCCATATACCGTTTCAGCGTCGACATGGCAATGCGTACACCTGCAGTAGTCACACTGCAGGAAGTACAATGTCATGTGTGGATTATATTTGACTGCATCATCGTTCAGAACACATGGGATTTGGATAGAGTGAAAGTTTAGCATTTGCACATTGTTTTAAGACCTGTTACCGTGTAAACATTTTATACAAGTTTAGAGAATTCAGGTGCAAAAAACAATCACGTCTGTAGCTTTAACAATTAAAAGATTAATTGTACTTAATTTATTATACGGTGTGATTTTACGATTAGAAAAACATAAAACACTGTTTATTTCATAGATTATTGTTTTATTCTATTTATCTATGGTAAATTCTTCTATATTGCAATATGTATTGAAAAAAACCCCCAAAATTTCTCAACTTCAGTGTTTTCTAATATTGTGCAGCCCTAAACTGTGTTATCTGCTCTAGTGGAACATTTGGGTTTCAAATCACAAGAAAATTAATAAAAAATGGGTTCCAGCTTTTATTTGCTTACATTCACATCAAGAAATGTGAAACACCTTTTAGCATGGTTACATTTGTTAATTATATTATTATTAGTATATTAATTTACTGATCTAGATCAATAATGTAAAGCATGGATGGGTGTGGCAGAATAAATTCAGAAGCAAAATATTCAACTTACAGATAAATATACCCAACCTCAACCTGAAGGAGCTTCATCTTGCAGCCAAAACACACAAAAAAGAATTTATTAGGAGGAAAAAGTAAAAAATTAAACATTAAAGTTAAAAATAAAAGTTAAAAATGGACAAGACAATCACCAAATATTTACCCAACTGGGCTACTCTTTTACCCCTAAGAAGAATACTGAAGTAAGAAAATCAAACAAGAACTAAACTTAGCTGTAGTACAAATTTGGTAAAACATGACAATAGAAAAAAGCAACAGTTTGGCAATGTTTTTAAGTCAATAGCTTGATGCAATTATTGCAGGGAATTAATACTTTAAAATGTTTTTGTTTATGTGTTTGTTTATGTACATTATTTCACCTAAAAACAGGGTGGTCCCTCTCTAAAGGTGTCTCGTTCTAAGCTAGATTGTCCCCTCACACAGTTGTCCAAAGTTTATAAGTTAATAAGAGAAATACAGCATAAGTTCTGATTTTTACAGAGGTTCATACCGCAAAAAACTAAATTATTGCCTTTCCTTTAAAAGCTTTAATCAATCTGATCTCATCTGATCTCATCAGTCAAAAGCAATGTATTATTAGACTTAGATTATGTGGTAAAATCTATTAAAAGACACATTTTATTTCAACAGTTCTTTCTTGTACTCCCCAAATTCATGGGAAGCAGTTCAGGAGCGAGTGCGCAGTCTCCTGACCTCTCCGCAAGCTGTGCACAGACTGACATACGTGAGTACCACACACTGTCACACACTTATGCCATATTTGTGCCTCGTTACATGCTGTTTCCTCTCTGATGGCAGGGTGCAACTAAGTCTGAAAGAGATGAAGTGATGGAACGCAGGTCCGTATCATAATCCTTGACTTTCTGGTAAAAATGGCTGTCTGGTAAAAATGGCTGTCTAATATTGAAATTTTACATTATAGAAAGTGTTTTATAATATGATTTAGATATATTTCACATTTACCAAACACTTTATTAGGAACACTGCACTAATACAGGCTATGGCATTGCTTTGCTCTCCAAACAGACTACAGTAAGTTCCTCGTGGCATGGATTGAAAAAGATGTCCAAAGATCGTTAGGATTTCTGTCCATTTTGCTATGAATGTGAATCTCTAGTTATACTACATCCATACAAGTGATCTACTGTTGACTGAGAAGGTTACTAAAGAAAATTCATGCGATTCATGTAGCATGAATAAAATTCTGACGTACTATATCTTCCCATTTCGATACTGACATGTGACATATAACATCACAGCAGTATTTTGGACATTTTTAGAAGATGTAAAGGGAGAAGGTGTATTATTATGCTAAAAATAGCCATTAATAAAATTTATATTCAATATATTTGCATATGGTTAGCAACAATACTCGAATAGGCTGTGTTATTCAAGAGATGATTATTAATATTTACAGGCTCAAAATGGGCCAAGAAAACTTACCCCACACTGTTGCACCATCCCACCACGCTTTTTTTCTATTCCTGGAATGTCCAGTTTTGGTCATCTTTTCTGTTGTAGTCTGCATTATTTATTGCAATAACTGCAGTTATCTGTCTTAAATGTTTCTGCCTTTGAAAGCATCATAATTATAATATTTAGTTAAATGCTAAATAATGCAAAAATAAATTCCTAATGTAGCAAACAATGAAGCCAAAAGCAGAGTATCCACTCAGATTTATTGTATTTTATTCTTGTGTATTCACAGTATGTGAAATTATACAGTAAGCTAACGAACTGCAGTTGACTGAGACGCCGACATAAATGTGCTTTGAACAGCCTATACAATGTAAATTCTGACTTTCCATGTTTTATAGCAATCATATCACCACATTATCCTTTCAGTCTGGCTTACTAGCCCAAAGTTGTACATTTAATTAACTAATAACAAAATAAATGGGCATTTATTTACTAATAAATTGCCAAATTTTATAAGTGGACAAGGCAAAAAGGGTGTTAAACTTCCTAGAAAAGGTTTTTTCATTTTAGATTGTCAATGACAACTTGGCACACTCATTAAGTTCTCTCATCAGATTCGTGCAGGGTTTATTGTGAGATTTCCTGCCTTCTTAATACGCTTTGGACCATCACTTCTCTTGTGCAAAGGAAGACTGGGTACATTAGTGCTACTACAACTATTGTACAAATTTTCAGAAAAAAAAGACAGTCCATTACTTTAAGAAAGTCACGGTAGTCAATCTGAAAACTTTGGGGCCTTTGAATTCATCCCAGATTGAAACTGGCTCATGAGGAGCGTCACAGTAAAAGAAAACCAAAAGCTACCTCTACTGCAGTGGATAAGTTTAGAAGAATTACCAGCCTTATAAACCACGTATTGGCAGCACCTTAGACTACCACCTTGAGATAGAAAAGGTGAACCAAATGATAACTGTGTAATTTCCACTGTAAAGCATGGAGGAAGGGAGGAAGATTAAAGGTGGTTTGATGGTGACATTGTTGGTAACACCAGTCAGCATGATGGCCTTGTGCTTACCACGTCAACATATATATAGCACTATTGTGTTCTAGGCACCGCCCTTCTTCTCTATCTTACGTCACTTACTGTCTTATCCAGTCATTAAAAGCAAAATGGCCAAAAAACCTAACAAAGAAAAAATGAAAAAAATTTTTAACATCCTATCTGGATGGCACTTACTGGGGCTATAATTTTTTCCAGAAGGACTATAACCCCAAACACACCTTTAGATTATGTAAGAACTATTTGTTTAGATGGCGTGTGATGGAATGCTGGAAACAGTTGACCTCCGCAATCACTCAATCTCTATCCAATTGAGATGGGTTGGAAAAGAGTAAAGGAAAAGCAGCAAACAAGTATTTAACACTTCTGATTTCAGGTTCTTGAGGCAAACTGAGAGAATGCCAAGAGTGTGCAAAGCTGTCATCAATGTAAAGGGTGGCTATTTTGAAGAATCGCAAAAATAAAATCGAATCTGGGTCATATTACATGTTTTTTTTACTTATATAAATTATTATATATATTGTTAAAACAATCAAGTTAAAATATTTGAAAAAGAAGATACAGTATATAACCACATTAAATGTTTTCACGTTAATGGAAACATTTCTATTCTATTTGAACCTGTGCAAAGTGTCCCACTAGTGTTTTTATAGTGATTCGACACCTCGGGGGGAAAAAACAGTTGATAAACATGGAAATTGCTCCTCATGGGATTCTAAGAAAGTCGCCACTGATCCATAACTATAGCATGCTTTTGTATGCACGGAAAGAGGAGTCTTCTTGCCTTTATTCTCCCAAATCGATGGCATTATTATGTGACAATGGAACCGTTAAGGGGAAATAAAATGATCCAGGATTTGTATACTTTAAAGGCCACATCTGAGGTGTTTATCATATTGCTTCATGCAATACTTCATTAAAGATTAAAAGCTTACTTTATTCTGAAACATTCAATTTGGCACAAATTAGTAATCTATAGTACTCGTATTAAGCGCTCGGTCATTAGGCTCAGATTGATGATTTATGGGATCGGATGCTTTAAAGTAACCTGATAAAAAAGAGCAGATACAAGGCTGAGCAGTACCATATTGCTTTGTAACACTACAAGTCATAAATATGCTAGTTTTGTTAAGGACATGCTCTTCGTTGCAATACGTACAGTACACACAAATCCGCTTGGTTGGCACAGTAGAAATAACACCTATTCGACATACTTCTAAAGCAGAACAGATTGTTGAGCATTTACTTAAACAACGGTTAGTATTAAACCATTTAAAACCACAATGCAGGTAAAAAAAGTGTTTAAAAAGTGCCTTTGCAAATCTCTTGGCAACTGGACAACACATTTTGGAAGCACTCACAAAATTATTTTCCTCAATTCCATGAATGACTTGGCACAAAGTAAGTGTATACGGTTCAGCACAGTAATAGGGCAAATGTGGGGAGAGAACAGGAATGACAACTATTGATAATGTCGGCATTTGATCTTCGGTATGAGCCTCCCCCCGTTTGTAATGGCACTGATATCATTTTTTTATACCTCTACATTCTTCTAGAGGTAAATTAATTCACCCAAAACTGGCTTGGGACTAAAACTGTGAGGTCTCTGTAAAAGAAATGGCATCACTCTTGTCCACAGTAAAGCCACCATTGACGTAGGATTTCTTCTCGCACTCTTCGTCATCGAGAGTCGTCTCGAGAGCGAACGGATTGGCCACATCGACGTCAGAAGTAAGGTCCATCCTTTCCAACTCGCGCTTTGAAAGCCTCTGGACTATTCCAGCACCGTAGGCATCCCCGAGCACATTGACCATAGTGCGGAAACGGTCACTAAAATAAAAGAGTGAGGAGGAAGGAATAAAAGTGTTTAGTGACAAACTAAAAAATCAACAATGTAAAGAATCCTTAGTACACAAATATTATTTTGAACTTTGAAGCAGGCTAAAGTCTTCTTTTTAAGTGTTGCTTTCAGGATATCCTATTTCCTTGCTATTCCTTAAAAATGCTTAATGTTTAGTTCAGGCCATTTGAGGTTCCCCTCTCATCAGAGAGCGCCGGGTATTAAGCTCTAATTTCCCCCTCAGATGGCGACATCGTCTGAGGATTAGAAAAGGTTGGCATTCATGTGGTCCATTAAACCACCTAATACCAGCATCTAAACCCTAAACGGAATTAACCCCCTACACACACTTCCTCTGTATTAAAGGGTGTGAGAAGTAAAAAGTCCCTAAAAGAACTGAATTACAAAAGTGAAAAAAATATCATGTTTAACCCTTATATTGTCTCAAAAATATTTGATTTTGCAAATTTTGTTATGTGTCTCTTTATTGTCTCCTATCAATCATGCAGCAGTTGTACTACTGATTCAAATGTTTTATATTAAATAAAACCATATAAACCATAAAACCATATAATTATAATATAAACTAATATAACTTTGACCTAAAGACCACAGTTTCTTTTATATATTATACGCTTATATACACTTATTTCTTTCATTTACAGTACGAATAAACACTATAAACAATAAACAATCTATCACTTCTAAGATACTTCTATGTACGCTATGTGTAGTTTTCCAATCAGCCAAATATTTGGCAGCAAAAGGATGCCAAGTCACAGAGATATTCTGTACATGTATATACAGTGTGAATAATGGAGCCTTATTGACATATATATATATATTTTTTATATATATATATGATTGCCTAATTGAATATTCTTTAAATGTGCAGATGTTTGTAAAATGGACATTGTGTAGTTGTAAGCTAATAAATGGGCATCAAGACACCTTAAGTCAGTCTATTTTATTTTAAATTGGTTCACTAACCTAAAATAATGAATGACCTGAACTGAACGATTGTTCTTACAATTCTAAATAAAACTGTTGTTTTAGAAGAATTTAGATAAATGTAATCTGTTTAGTAATCCAGATACCCACATCAACCAGTCGACAGCCACAATAAGGGTGACATCACTGGCAGGAAGGCCCACTGCTGTCAGAACGATCACCATGGTTACCAGTCCAGCATTAGGAACTCCAGCTGCTCCGATGCTGGCTACTGTTGCTGTAATACTGCAGAGGTAGCATTAATTAAATTCCTGCTGAGTGTTCTGCTTTTTAATAACAAGGTTTAGATGATTTTAACAACATGAAAGATTGCTAAAAAATGACTCAGATGTCAAAGAAGTTTAACCCATACTTACCTAATTGTCACTATTTGTCCCACATCAAGGTCAAGTCCATTTAGCTGTGCAATAAATATGGCTGCCACTGCCTCATAAAGTGCTGTACCGTCCATGTTAATAGTGGCACCCACTGGAAGGACAAACCGGGTAATGCGTTTGTCAATCCTGTTATTTTCCTCCGCACATCGGAAAGTGACCGGTAAAGTCGCAGAGCTAAAGAAAACCAATTTTAATATATAACATTATCATTTTAGTTCTGATGTGTATATCAAGTTACATTTCTTAAAAACTAGTACGACTAGTGATTATACTTTAATCTTTTTATGGCCCACAAAATTCAGCTCCGTGTTAAAAACAAACAGATTTTACATGCAGAATGTTTCATCTGTCACTCATATACTTACAGCAGCGTCAGTAATATAACTACTGTCTGTAACTATTTAATCTTGCATAAAGCAATTACAGAAATACAGCAATTTTTTAAGCATTGTGGAAGCTGAGACTTACCTTGAGGAGATCATTAGAGCTGTTACTAATGCCTGTGCCATGCCCAGAGCAAATGTGAATGGATTCTTTCTTACAAAGGCGAAGTAGATCAGGGGCAGGAAAACAATAGCATGGATAGCAAGTCTGTAAAGTCCGAAATAGTAGATTGTTATTATTATGCCTAATTTTACTTTGATGCATGTTAAAGATTTGCATATTTAGAATTGCTCAGCCAATATAACATGAATATTTAAAATGATATTATTACTAATAATATTAATTAAATTGGATCTTTGGTTGTTTAGCTATAAGAGCACAGGTGATAAATGTCAATAAATACTATGCATAGTATCTGTCTGTCTCACTTTTTCTATCTATCTATCTATCTATCTATCTATCTATCTATCTATCTATCTATCTATCTATCTATCTATCTATCTATCTATCTATCTATCTATCTATCTATCTATCTAATAATTAAATTGGATCCGTGGTAGTTTAGCTATAAGAGCACTGGTAAGAAATCTTTATAGGTACTAGACAAAGTATCTGTCCGACTGACTATCTTTCTATTTCTCTCTGTCTGTCTAGAATATTGTAATATGACAGATTATGGGGACGTAGTCATTTTTTTGCACACCCTGCAATTTTAACAAGGTCATAATAGCACCTTATTTATGGTTTATCCAGTCATGTGAAAAAGGAAATGTTCTTGGTAAGCTGCAGCACTTCCCTATCCTCTTTCCTTTCCACCTCAGTTAGCTGCAGCTACAGAATCTGCTCACGGCTGTTGGGTCAGCAGCGTTATTCATGTCATTGGAAATTTAGGAGAGCAGACATTCATCGAAAGGTCTTATTACTGTATCCGCAGGTTGTGCAATTTTAGAAGTCCTTGGTTCTTATCTGGTCACGGACACGTCCAGCCAATATAACACAGTATCGAGGAGGTAAAATCTGCCGTGACTGCAGTACTAAATCCACTTCACTGACAATCAATAAAAGAACATTAGCATTTCAGCGGATTCTCACCCACTAAGCACAGTCACCATGTACAGGCCCATTTTTCTGAAGATATCCCAGTCATCCACCTCAATGATCTTAGCAGCAATCAGGAAGAGGATACCCACTGGCATGTAACTGTACAGTCCAAAATATAAACATTGTTACATCAGCATCTAAAACATGTTTATTTCGTGTTGAAGCATTACAGCAAAAATACTGACCACATAATGATTTGGACCAATCTCATAGTGGCCTCGTTTAAGGCGTCAAAGAACTCCAGGAGGATACGTCCGCGTTCCCCCATTTTACCAATGACCAATCCAAACGCAACACAAAACACAATGAGGCCGAGGACGTTGATACCATCTGAGTACGTACCTACGATTGTGTAGTCTTTGGTCAGATTCTGTTGAAAAAAATAGTCAAAAAAACAATTATACTATAGGTCCCATTGTTTAAAACCATGTTTTACCTGTACCTGTAGCAGTAAAACTGTGCTACACTCTGTACAGGCAAAAGCCAGATTTGCTCTTTACCTGTGCAACAGTTGCGATGATGGTAGTTAAAGGTGGGAATGTGGTTGTTATCATATCGCTAGTGTTAGACACAGGCAATTCTATCTCCTTGCGCTGAGTCTTGTACTAAAAAAAATAATATATGGTTAGTTTATTATTTAAGTTTATTTATTAAGTAGTTAATTCAAGAGAAACAAAGACAGGGAAGGAGAGCTATCATGTACCTGCTGAAAGCATGCCTGCACCAAATTCTCGGGAAACATATTCCTAAAAAATTAAAAAGGGACATAATTGGGTTTATATAAAACATTTTCTTTATGACATATGCATTTATTATTTTGTATTGAATCCTGTATAGCTCGTAGTGTGAAATAGTAACAATACACTGTAGGTTAAAGCAGGTTAATATAGAAGATCAGGTGACAAAAAATATGAAAAAACATGGGGTCACGGATTAAACGAGACAGATTCTTAAATAATAAGGAACTAGTTACCTAATAAGATCTAACAGTGTGTCGACTGTGGTGACATTTGGAGTGGATCCAGCTCGGTCAATATTATCTGCTGTCTGAGAGACTCCAGGTTTAATAGTTGTTACCAAAATAATACCTGTTGGGGAGATTAGGATGATGAGGAGGTGTTTTCTACATTCTTATTATTTAATGTGTTTGATGTATTTCTGTTGCTTACCAAGAATAACAGCTATGATCGTAGTGGAGAAATAGTAGATAACTGCACGGAGTCCAATGCGGCCTGACACCTCTGAATCCAGAGCTGCTACTCCTGTAGATATAAAGCTTTATTGTCATTTTCAAATACTGATTTTACTACTATTTAAAATATCTAATCTAAAATAATCTAAAAAATTCTATATTAAAATAAAATTAATAATAATTCTCTCTCTGCGAAGTTTTGGTTATGAAGCTCTTTACAAATGAGGAGCTTCGTCTTGTAAAACATTCAGGCTCTCAACCAGAAGAACACCTAGAGCACCTGCTCTGACGTCTCTTTCCCCACACCCTCTACCTTTCACATCTTGCACTTTATAACAGTAATTCATTCATTTTCATTTCGTTCATATAAACAGGTCATTATATTCATTCCTAAACAACATTGCCCAAAAGTCTTTCCCCTCCTAAAGTAATCCTATTTATACACATTTCTGGCATTTGGCAGATGCCCTTATCCAGGGTTACTTACATTTATGTTCCTTATACATTAGAGCAATTGGGGGTTAAGGGCCTTGTTCAAGAGACCAGCAGTGGTAACTGGGTGGTGCTGGGAATCAAACCCGGATCTTCCAATTAGCAGTCCAACATCTTAACCACTGAGCTACCACTTCCCTAAAGTAACGCTGCCTACAGCATTTGGAAGGCACCCTTACATTTATTTCATTTATAAAACTGAGCAATTGGGGGTTAAGGGCCTTGCTCAGGGGCCCAGCAGTGGTAACTTGATCTACCGATTATAAGTCCAACATCTTAACCACTGTCGTACCATGCTCAAGATTGTCAATGTACTTTTTCTTTTTATTATATTCATTTTTTTTCTTTGACTTATAATATTTTGTTCTTTCTATAGTAACATTTTATTTGTTTAAATGTTTAACATCTAACTCATGGGATCTTTTTGTACTTCATTTGATTGCCTATGTGATAAATAAAATTTGCATTTGAAATGACTAAGACCGCTCAGAGAATTGCCTAACAATCTATTTTTCGTTGTAATACTACTAACACAAATGAATTTTTGTGACTCAGATATGTCTGGCACACTGTTTAAAGCAACACAGTGATACGTTTGTGTCTTTGTGTTTGGGTTACATTATTTTTACCATATCAATGGTGTAGCCCATCTGACACCTCTGAGAACAACCAGGATGGAACCAGCACAGTGTGTTTTATGATTTTTTTAAAAAAAAGAACAGCACCGTATATAATGTGATAAGATAATAATTAACAAACACTGAATGACACAGCCCAAATTTTTCAAAAGGACATGTCCTTACTTGAATTGTCTTTACTGCAAGGTTTATTATTTAGAGTTTGCTTAAATTAACTAGGCTTTTCTTGATATGTGGTTTGTTCATGGTCGTTCTGTGGGTTATGTTTTATGTACACTCTGACTGATAGATATGTTCCAGCAGCAGCAGGTGGGAGTGGAAGATTTGGTAACAGTCACATTGAGATAAAGAAAAACAACTAGCATGCATGCATTTGCATACTGTCTAGAGGATAGTAAATAATTAAATGAAAACTTTTTTTTTTTTACTTTTAACTGTGAACCTTAACGGTGTGTTGCATGACTGCATTGATTTGTAACTTAACTTTTTTTTTTTTGATGGGAAAGGCAGTCAAAATAAAATGCTTTCATTAAAATATAACAGTGAGTAAAGCTTAACAATAATTTCAAGTAGTACTTGAAAATATAATGTATCTATATAAAAAGATATAAATATCCATTTAAGGTTTTTTTTGTGATTTTGAGAGCATGTTTTGCATTTGTATTTATACGTGTTTTTCTAAACAACTTTTAGAATTTTAATGAATAGGAGAATAGGATTTTAATTACTAATTAAGAAAAGCTGTCTTTCACAATATATTGTTAATGACTACTTTTAAACAAGAACTACTTTCTACCTCGAACTGAAACATTTAGCTCCTTTTATTATTATCATATAATTTTATTATTTCCAACACAGAATTAGATTGTTATCATACTGTTACCTGTTATCATGCTGGAGATGATTAAGGGTAAGATAACAAGCTTCAGCATTCTCATCAGAAGCTCACCAGGAAAACCAAAGTATTGCTTATCAAGTTGGGAGAGTGCGGCATATTCCCTTACTAACACACCCAGTCCAATTCCTGTAAAAACATACACACACACACACACACACACACACACAAACAGAACGTCTTAATATATTCTGTATAGTATAAAAATTTGTACAAACAAACAAACATTTCCTTTTTTTAAGTAAACTTTTGCTAGTTGGTTGTGATGTTAGTGATCCTAATTAAATTGTTAGCAAAAGGGAAACATTTACAGTGCTAATCTATTAAACTACATCAAAAACACTGCTACAATATAAAAAAAAATAAAAAAAACTCTGTATAATGATTCATTCTAAAACCCGGACTGATAAATATTCATGTGAATGAGTCTCCCACACTGAATGACTTTACAGAAACCACACTACAGTTTAATTCTTGGGAATTTGAAAATATGAAATTATGTGTAATTTATAATCATATGATGAGCCAAATTGTGACATTATCCTGAAATGGATAATGCTGATAACAGTTGGTGTTCTATTATTACAGGACAATTTTGACATGCTAACATTTTCGACCCATGTGTGGCATTTGAACTAGTACTTTTGTACTTTGTACTACAAAAACAGCATTTCTTAATTTTGTTTTTAATAATCTATTTTAAAGAAGAGAAATCCTTTGGAAGTCTGTAGGAAAATAATAAATATTAATAAAGTGCAAGAAATGTGGAGATGTTGCTATTCTAAACTCCTCAAATTAACCCCCCCCCCAACTGTAATTTTGTTTCCTTTTTATTCCCTTTATATAATGAATCATAAATCTGAAAGCTTACTGCAGTCCATAAACAAGGCTGACCTGCTGTCTTTACAACCTGAAGTCATCCTACATTTCCATCGAGACGATGATTGCTTAAGATGTTATGACAGTAAGATGACACAGCGGGTAATGATACTTGCCCTACAGGGACTCAGGTATGATCCTTATCTTAGGTGGAGTTTTTGCATTTAGTCTTTACAATTATTGTTACATTTAAAGCATTTGGCAAAAGGGTCTTACCCAAAGTGACTTATATTCACACCTGGGAATTTTTGGAGGTAAGGGGCCTTGCTCAAGGGCCCAGCAGTGACAGTGGCTGATTAGCAGTGCTGAAATGTTTATTATGTTTTTGTAAGGTTATAAAACATTCCAGTGGAGAGGACAGGTTAGAAAGGGGCCATAAATTACCTATAATCTTAGTGTGTATCCACACATATGATGGATTGATGATTCTACATACAGTATGTATCACAATTCTAAAATAATAATACTTATTGATATGACATGTTGAAATTGTAGTAAGAGAGTGTGAATCGAGACTAGTGGTTGAGCATAAAACAAACTTAACCATCAAACACTTGAGCATAATCATAGCATTGTTAGCCTAATATCGTCTATTTTAATTTAATTTGGCGCATGGACACTTTTAATAAATTGTCAATTTGTCCCTTGCAATTCGATGATGACAATTATGTCAATCACCTCATGTCAGCTTCAGCAGTCTTTGGAGATTAAACACATGGCTCTGAGGCACAATATCGTCTCAACAATGTTGCTGTGTGACACATGCAAACTGACGAACTGGATAGTATAGACAGAGAGATGATTGCTAAACAATTCAAAATTGGAAAGAGAAAAGCAGAAACACTTTTAGACGCTTCGAGTAGCTAAAAAATATTGAGTTAGCATAATCTTTGAGCCAATATGTTATTTCTGAGCCAGCTATAAAAATAATTTAAAATGTTTTTAAAAACCTGACGCTGAAGAATTTTTGTTTACACTGTTTTTCATGTTTATTGTTAATAGAATTTGGTGTCCTTACAGTGACATGTTTGTTAGATTAGTTCAATTACAGTTTATTTGCAACCATGTGGTGTGAGTTTCTTATGTCCTTCCTAAACTGTGGACCGTTGAATAAATAGGATGCAATACAATAAAATAGAATGTGTGTGCGAACGAATATTTTGATCTAAATCATGTTCAAATATTTATAGCAGGCAGGGTTAATCTTACTCTCACACAGGGTGTAGTAGCCTTAAACTTTTAGCAGCAATTTGGATTAATGTCATTTGCAGACGTGGTGTGCAGCGAATTTAAGCCAGAGAACCAATCAAAAGCATCCGAATATCACCGGTTTATCAACCAGCTTTATCAGAAGACATCATCAAATCAAAAAAAATTTATATTATTCAACATATGTTTTTAAAGAAAACAATTAGATGTTGGGCCTGCGTGGTGGCTTACTTTTGCCTTACAACAAGAAGGGTCTTTGTGTGAGTTTGTTCTTCCCTGAGTTTGTGTGGGTTTACTGTGGTTTCCTTCCCCAGTAAAAAAACATGTATGCTCGGTTGATTGGTGATTTCAAAGTGCCTATAGGTGTAAGTATGTGTGTGTGGTTGTTTGTCTAGGATAGATTCCAGCAGATTCCCATGGCCCTTATTAGGAATTAGTGAGTGTAGGCAATGGATAGATGGATGGCTATTCAGATGTAGTCCTATTTGTAATTTTTAGTATTTTCATGAGTAACAGTCATTTTATTACACATTATTTCTAATGTTTACAAATTACTGTTACACAAAATTTTGTAATTAAATTACATAACTAGTTGCTCCCAAACACTGCTTGTATGCACCTATTTATTCGAAAACAAGTAATAAAAGGTTGCTTTTTTATGTATCATTTAAGTCATTTGAATTAGCAGCATTTTGTGCTGTTCAGTGATATTATGCTGATTTTTAATGTTAGATGTTGACTTTAAAGCGCTCTCCAAGCAAATAGCTGCAATAAAGGATGGCTTAATCGCCAGCTAGGCAACACAAAAATGCAGAACTGTGCAACAATATGTCTTTATGAGGGCAATCAGCAGATTAAATCAATTTAGAGCTTCTAACAGTTCAGGCAACATGAAATCAGAACAGCTTGGCTCTTGCATCACACATACTAGTACTTCACAAAACTCAGTACTCACTCATTAAAGGATGCTGTTTGGTATATGAAATACGTTTACAATCGAATCAGACCATATCATGAATCAGACCAGATCATAAATGATGACACGTGGTGTTTATCTAAGTTACAATTATTACTATACAACATTGTCACAAGTTTTTTTTACCACAATGCCTTACAGAATGTAAAAAAAGAAAGAAAGAAAAATTGCATGGATAAGATCATATGTTTTTTATCATAATTATTAAGAAATTTGTTGACATAAAAAAGACAACACATGACGGTGATTTTTACCAACCTGAAATTGCACATCACTCAAGCGTCTGACATGTTGATAACATAATCACATGTTAAAATCAAAAGCGCTGTATGTGAAAATTTCGTAAAAAAAGATTCTGGAATACCAAAAATTATAATTTTAAAACCACATGACCATCTTTATGTGAGAAAATCTACATGTCAAAATACATTTATTTCATTGGTGAGCCTGATTTCGCCAAGTAGGGATTAATCCTGAATCAACAGTTCAATCAACCAATCATAACCATCTGATGTTATCAATGTGTGATGGCATTCCCTTCTTTTTCCACAAAGCCAGCCCCAAAAGAGGTACATTATTCATTCTATCTTTGTTTTGACCTTCCTAGTAAACCAAAATGTGATAATATAAATGTAAATAAAATACTTACATGATATGTAATATATTACAGGTTATACTAAACAATTACTTGTATGCACAGTTTATCTACTATGTGAGAAGATGTGACGGTTGTAATATACAACTTGCAATTTTTAAATTCCAAAAGGTTGTGATTCAATTAAATAAACGTAAGCCCTGTTTTACTATAAGAAAGTTGCTCTATTGTGTGTTTGACAGCATTGCTCTTTCAGAGCATTTTGCATTTAATTGTGCATTAGAGACTGATTTATTGTTGGATATTGTTTTTGTATTGTAAAAAATACACTATAATTTTAGAGTTTGAGTTATAAATACGTTCAAAGCTAAGATAAACAGAATGACGTACCTCCTTCGGAGCTGTTTTTTTGGACAAAGAAGATAAAGATTATAAAAATGAATTGAGACAGGTTTTGTCAACACACAGTGATGACATTCGATAATTATGATTGGTTGATTGAAATGTTGATTCAGGATCAACAAAGAATGTTAATCCAGGATCACATCCTACTTGGCAAAATCACATCCACTTTATTTCATTATACATTATGGCCCAATCCCATTTACCCCTTAGCCCTACCCATCTGTTTTGAAGGGGTAGAGTTGTCTCTATTCCCTTTTTGTTTAAGGCGTAGGGGTGGGAGAACGGACCAGATACCCTTTCAAACTAAAATTTTTTAGGACCACACTACAAACATAGGGGTATGAGAAATTTCCCAAAATACATTAGCTACAGAGGCAACATGGCCGCCCAAGCGACCAAGAAGCTTAAAAAAAAGGACTTTTCATAATTAATAATAATTTTAATGACCAACAATTATCTGTTTTATTACATGTAATGCTGTGAATGAAATGTTTTTTGTTTTTTTTTTAAAGTTGGTATTAGCTTATTACTGCATTTATGTGTACTGGTGTAATAGTAGTTTTTTATTTCTAAGGAATTTGTAAGGAGTTTTCTATCTCTACCCCTTTGGCACTGAGCCTAGGCGGATTTAGGCGTAGGGTTATTAAATAGAATTAGGATTGGGTCTACATAAGTGTGTCTTCAACAAAATGTTGCTCCAAAGTTGGACGAAAAGCGTTATCTAGAATTTTTTTGTATGTTGTACAATTTCATTATTTTCTTTACTGGAAATAAGAGACCCAAACATTGTCAGCTTGACAATCCCCTCGTGCCTTTAAAATTTACGACTTAAAAATAGTCCTCATAATATTCTTCACTGAAGGTAGATAGTTGGGTTATAAGTCAAACCGCACTGACTGTAATGAATCAGTGTCTCTATGATTGCAGCAGAAATATTTATGTACAGTTCAAGAGTACCTATGTAAGGTTTTCTGCTGAGGCAAGAATACACTGTTTTAAGTAAGTGTAATCTTTGGAGTGTTTATATGGGGCCACTCCCAGCTGGAGAGAGGGAGTCACTAAATAATGTGAGGAAAATGATCAAATAAGAAACCTCAGCTATGTGTGTAAACTTTTCTACATGTCATATAATACAAAAGTGTGTTGTAGTAAAAGTGTGACAACTGTACTGTTGAAGACAAGTTCATAGTCCATGAGAGGCTCACCTTTAAGATTAATTATGACAAACACTGGAGGTTAATGTGTGATATCCGCTAAATGTTTCAACAGCCAGTGAGAATACGACACCTTTCTCTCTCTCTCTCTCTCTCTCTCTCTCTCACTCTCTCTCTCTCTGTGTCTTTCTCTCTCTGCCTCTGTCTCGCTCTCATTTTTTGTTTCTCCTGTCTCTCTGTCCCTTTTTTGTCTCTCTTTCTCTCTTACGCTCTCTCTCTCTTACACACACTTAGACACGCCCACATATTGAGACCACAGAAAATCTGATCTCTGATTTATGAACACAGGCTACCCATCTGAAACCTCTAAAATTGCCACTGTCGTACATCACATGCTAGTTGTTGCAAAGACTGTAGTATGAAGCCACATTTTACAACAAAATACAGAGAAGACATATTAAGGAATCCGAATGTCTCATTTGCCAGCATTTTGTCAGCGATCTCTTGAACGATTTTCACACTACAGACTAACAGCACTCTGTGGAGACATAAAAAAAAAAACGAGGGAGAAGGAGAGTGCTGCAGCTGCAGAAGAATGGAGGTGCACTCTGTTACTGCACGCTCGCATGCGGCACACACAATAAACCCAAAGGAGACAAAGCAGCTGAAAGTCATGTTTTTTTGGCAATAGAAACCGCTCATCAGTACAGATCCACCTGTCCTGACTGATCTACAGACTTACCCAGAATCACGGAGAAGATGGTTGCTATGAGAACCCAGTTCCTCTTCAGTATGCCTTTCACATCCCTGCCTCTCCGCTCCTTCTTGGCCAGCATGTCTATGCTCATAGTCCAAAGCAAGGCACAAAGGCAAACAATCAAAGCAAAGGCTACTTGCCACCACTCCACTAGAAAGCAGTTCCACTATCTTGCTCAAAAGAGTGCACAGTGAGCGGATGAGCAGAGCAGGAGATTTTACACACGCAGACGGGGCGGCTTTATAAAGGATGCTGCTGTCAGTTCCAACAGGGTGGGGGTGGGAGGCAGGAGCAGTGAGCGTCAGTGAAGTGTGTGCAAAATGAGCATGTGTGTGTGGAGCTGCTCAAAAGGATTTGGTGCTCATGATAACCTTTGACCAGATGAACAGAACAGTCTGAGTGTTGTGCTTGTTTTCTTACAGTGTGATTATAGATTATGTTGTGGTGGTGGATATTTTGACATGTTTCACACAGCAGAGTGTTTATTATTTTTCTTGTTTTTGTAGGCAGTGTCTTTTAACTTAAAGAATGTTATCTGGGGTAAATTTTAAATTCCTTTTTTAAATATAATATTTTTGTTAAACAGATTTTAAAATGATGACGTGTGTTTGCTATACAATATAAAAAACCCAACCTGTAATTTTCTTTATCTACAGGCATAGTGATAAGGATAAATAACAATATGTAGCGTTGTTACATTAAAAGGTTCATAACAGGCCAATCTGTAAATATTAGATTGTAATTAATTAAATAAACAAAAAAAGTATAAAAATATTGAATAAAGTCACAAAAATTGGATTTCCCAAAACTGTCAATGTGCAGTAATGAATTCCGAAGGAAGAAATTATAGAGTAGCAAATTGTATGCTCATTTTTTTTACAGATACACATTTTGTGTACAGTCTTGTGTTTGAATTTATGACAAATTTATAACAAATCTAGGTTCAGTACAAATGTATTAATTAAATACTCACGGTTAAGTTGATTAGCTCAAAAATGTGACCCATCATGGTTATCACTGGCATGATTTGAATGTTGTCTTTTAGAGTACATTAAAAGTGTGTCAGATCAACATATCCAATCCACATGCGCCACTTCTAAAATAATAAGAGCGTTTTAGCCCTTTTTAAAAAAAACCCTGAAAATCCTCTTTTGTACCAGTTTTGTAATAATTAATACCATACATTCCACAGTGAAACCACAGTACAAAAAACATTCCACTTTATTACATGAAGGTTAAACATTAAATAATTTTGCAATGGCATCTTTGTTTAATTTGTTAGAGCAAGGTGTGTTGAGACTTTAACAAAATCCCACTTGTGTCAATACAATGCAGAATCCTAAAGGCTTGCAATGAATAACATCTAAAGCATATGCATAGCTGCAATTTTGTGAGAAAAATATTATCAAAAATAATGTAATTATTGTTGGGCCTTTTGTTTACGATGCAGTGGTAGTCATATAGTGATGAATACTGCCCCCATGTGCCAGAGAACGTGTTTCAAGCAGAAATCCTGCCTCCTTAAAGCCATTAATAAGCAGATTAACATTAAAGATGCAAAGGCATCCTGTTGCTATTTTACATTTTTCTCTTCATGATTTTACCTGTTATCTATTTCTGACTATAGAACTTCTGGTAAAAATCAATCAATAAATAAATTAGCACACTAAGGGTCTAAGGAACGTTTCAAGCAAATTTGGGCTAAAAGGGGCCAGCGCTCTCTAGTGCTAGATTTGACACAATTTCTAAATAATGTATGTTTGTTCAAACTTCTCATTCAGGAGACTTTTTGTATTATCTATTTGTATTTTACTACTCCTTCCCAAAATTGCCTAAAAACCTAAAAGAATAAGAAAAATTGTAAAATGGCCAGGCATACATGTACTGTACAGTGTTCTGTTTTGTATTGTCTGTTTTTGCACTCTCTAAGTTATTGTTTGTATTGTTTTTTGCACTGTATTTGCACCAGTTTGCACACATGCACTTTATGTTGCTAAGACAAATTATTCTTTGGTCTTCAGCTCTGTGTTTTTCTTCTGTTAAGTGGCTTTTTGTTGTTTGGTGTAATTCTGTGTTGTTTTGTGTAGCACCATGGGGTCCTAGAGAAATGTTGATTGTTTTTCCATTGTGTACCCCATCTGCTATATCTGGTTGAAATGACAATAAAGCTTATTGAACTTAAACCTAAATAAAATTTCTATTAATATAGAAAGAGAAAACTTTGATGCTCAAAAGCATGACAAGAAGTTAGGCTTTCCTCATACAGTCAAAGAAAACACACACTAGGTTAAAACAACAAGTTTATTCTTTAATATCTAAATGTATGGATTTGATTTTTAGTAATTGGTTTGTTAACGATTAAAGTGTGTCTGATTGTGCAGCTCACGGGCACAATGCTGCTTGCAGGTCTCATACAACTACAACTACTACTACAAATAAAAAAAAATAAAAAATATTATTAATATTGCATTATTAATATATATTGCATTATGATATAACTTATATTGCATTATGATATAACTTTATTTTATATTTAAAATTACTATTATTTGTCTGCATTTCGTTGTGTTTAGAAAGCAGTGGCAGTGATATGGAGATGTATACTGTCCCCGTGTGTCAGAGAACGTGTTGCAAATAAGGTTGCAAAGGGGCGGAAATTTTCCAAAAACTTTCCATGGAAACTACATCTCTAAAATTTTGGAAATATTCCAAGTTAAAAGTTTACCAGAAATGTATGGGAACTAACGTTTAGGCATAGGCTGACATAAAAGCAAAATAATACACATTTTAATTTTTACTTTGATTTATTGTAAAATTCTTTCAATAAGCAACAACAAAGCATAAATGTTAAATGGAAAAAAACATATTTCCATATGAATGCTGTAAAATAAAAGCGTCCTTACCCTTTCTACTACAAAAAGAAAAGTCCCATTCATGATGAAAGCATTCTCTCTAAATCTTCTTAGGTCTCTGGTTCGGTATTTTTTCTTTCAAACACAGTTCTCAATCGCTTATACTTTGACCTCATTAACATCCTCTATATCTTCTCCCTCGAAATCTGACTCTTCTTCATCTTCATTGTCCAGCCTTGTCGAAGATGGCTTTGTGTCAGTCTCAAAGAGCCATAGGTTTGCTCGGATTGCCACCAGTTTCTCGACTCCTGCATTGTTAAACCTGTTGCAAAGCTTTGTGTGTGTTTTTAAACAGTGAACGGTGGCACTCAGAAGCAGCTGATGTTGGTGGGATTTAAAAGATGACAGAAGCTACAGGTGCAGGGGCTTCAGATCCACAAAGTCCTTTCCACCAAGTTGATGCAGATATGTGCTGGCAGGATTGCCATATCCCATCACATTCCCAAAGGCCTTGCTTTGTACGGTACTTTGCTAGACTGCTGAGAACTTTGCCTTCATTAAGACCCAGGTGATGAGACATGGTAGTAATAACAGTATAAACACTGCTTATCTCTTTAAAAGAGAGTATGCATTTTTCATACTTTGGGTCCAGCATGTATGCTGCTGCATGTATTGGTTTTATGCAGAAGTCCTGGCACTTCTCCATCGCTTTGACCAATGCAGTTTTCTCTGCTTGCAGCAGCAGCAGAGAGGTGTGCAGTACAGTTTGCATTTCTTTATCAAGCTCAGCAAACATACATATAACGTCTGTCAAAATGGCAGTATCCCCTATGCTGGCAATAGCTGCTGTGATTGGTTTGAGGATTCTCAGACTGCTCGTCACTTTTTCCCAGAACACATCATCCAACAAAATTTTGTTGATGGCACCTTCAATGACTGGGATATGGCTATCTCTAGCAAAGACTTCTTCCCCTTTAGCAGATTGTCGCACATGATGACAACCCCACCCCATTAAGTGATGCTTGAAAGCTTAAGTGTGGTGTTCCTGTTTTTTTCTTTTTGCTTAAAAAAATAGATTGCTAAAGCAACATGTTTGCCCTTTACATGTTTTATTACTTGTTTCGCTGTCATGTACAGTGTGTACATTGTATTTAGTTCCATGATGTCCTTAGGGAGCCATTCAAAGGCATGGGCAGCACAGCCAATTGAGGTTATGTGAGGGTACGTCTGCTCAACATGCACCCAAGCAACCTTCATGTTAGCAGCATTGTCAGTCACAAGTGCAAAAAACCTTTTCAGGTCCAAGGTCATTGATGACTGCTATTAGCTCGTCACCAATGTAGGGGCCAGTGTGTCTGTGTCTTTGAGTCTGTGCTTTTGTAAAATACTTTTTGAGGGGTGGTGATGATGTAGTTAATAATTCCTTGTCCCCAGATATTTGACCACCCATTAGAGATGACGGAAATGCATTTTGCTTTGTCACTGGTTTGCTGGACCTTTGCTTGCACTCTGTTAAACTTTCTATCCGGCAAGTGAGTGGATAAAGCATGTGTAATGGGTGGTATGTATGCAGGGTGAAGAACATTCAGAATTTTTTTTCAATAGACGTTGGCTGTGAGCATCAGAGGTGAGCCGGATGCATACACTGCCCGAGCAAAACATTCAACAGCATTTTTCTGGCTACGTTTATCCATTGTGTCAAAAAAATCCCCTAATTCCCGAGTGACCAGGAGCTGACGAGAGAATGTCTGAATCGGAATCATTTTCACTTTGAATGGAAGCAGATGAACGCTTGCCTGGGGTTGATGGATTTAAACCCCGGGAAAACTTTATGCACTTGACTATATGGTGCTGCATTTTTGTAGCACTTTTTTTGCACAGTATTTGCAGCTGTACAGTTTCTCCTTCCTTATTCGCCGCTGCTGAGATGGTGTGAGTGGCATTGTTCTATAGAATATGATTAGAAAAGCTTGTAAAAACAATCAAGCATGTAAAGTATATACTATTTTACCATGGTAAATATTTTACAATAGATCCAAACAGAAATACTTTTTAATCAGAATGATTGATAAAAACAAACATTAGTATATGCCGTACCTGTCTGTCACTTTTGCAGCACGTAATATAAGCAGCACAACTGTTTCCAAAATCGATTGATTTTTAAGGATCACGTGACACTGAAGATTGGAATATTAGCTAATGAAATGTATCTTTGCATCACAGAAATATTTAAAAAGTACATAAAAACAGAAAACTATTTTTAAAAAATGGAATATTACAATAATACTTATTAATGTTTTGATTTGTATGTTTATATTTAACTTTTTTTTTTTTACCAGTACTGTTCTACTATACCATAACAGCAAACTGGCTAACAGAAGGCAGAAGAATTGGAGCGTCATAGCTTGCTAGCACATGATATCTAGCCTCAAAAATGGTCAAAAAACAGTGCTCACATTTAGCATATCTGGTTTACTGGTTATTGAGCTACAAAATAAACACATTTTTGTATTTGCTAGTTAAACTTTAATGTCATAGAGCAAAGAATTTTACCCGAGTTATGTTAAAATCCCGAGTTTCGGAAATGGGAGGGGAATCCTTCTCGGAATTCCCAGACTATCAGTGACTAAGGGGGATTTGTGTGGGAGGCAGGGCTTTTAATAGACACTTTCTTATAATTATCTCCTGTAAATGTTTGGTCAGTGTGTGTGTTTTTTCAGTGGTATAAATTTGTTGCGCATTAGCACAGCACAGTAACATATTTTTTGCAATATTTATGCAATTTACATAAATACTTACCAAGATGGACATTTTTGTCATTATTTTTGTTGTTTATTTAGTTTTTAAAAAAAATGCACAGTGCACACAAAGGGTGTAGCCCCAATAGCAAAAGTGCTGTGTACACGTGACTTGCATGTGACTGCATAAAAATGTGGTTTTTAAAAACAAGATTATGCTGCAAGATTCCGCAAATTTCCAGTTTATTCCAATTAATTCCTGTTAATTCAACCCTAATTCACTGTTAAAATGTGCCATCCTCCTTCAAGCCATTATTATTATTATTATTATTATTATTACTCTTTAAGGTAATGGGTGCATTTTCAAGTGCCCTAAATTTTACAAAACTATTTTAAAAGAACTGCAATATTTCATTCTGTGGGAAACCTCACATTTAGTTCAGATGTGGACATTATCTTATTTTATCAGGGTCATTTAAATAAGGTGTAAACATAGATTCCTCATGATGCAAGATGAAGTTTCTGTGGTTTCTGCCATTGTAATGTCAGTCACATGTGGGTGATAAAAGCAGAAATGTTATACTTGTACTCGAATCCCCTTCTGGTTGAGATATAGCAGTGTTGTGCCAAGGCTCTAACTGTATTAGTATCTAACTGTATATGACTCAATATAAAAATTTTCAGTTCTGAAGGATGAACCTGTATGAATAGGTTACTGATTGACATGTAAGGAATCACAAGACAGAAAATTTACAGTGGTGATTATATATGTTCTTATGATAACTTATAATGATAATATAAAATCTACAAAAAGGTTACAGAGGGAAGGACTAAAGAATTGTTACATATTCTAGTTGGTTTGGTGCCACAAGTGTGTTTGGAGTATTAGGTAGGATTTGTTTCACATGGTCCAATGCACGAAATGGTCTTGGGGAAACAATTTTATATTCCCACAGGCTTTACCTGTAAGACTGGTAGTTTATGCTATGTTATTATGCTTCTTTACCATGAAGATGCTAGTTAGTTACATTTAAGATGTGACTATATTAAAAAATCTATACTCTTAGGACATCATTTTCTGATCATTAAAATTAGATATTTATTAAAAAATTTCGTTTTTTTTACTCATATACACATACAAATTATTTAAGTGATATACTGTACAAATAGATCTTAATGTGTAGAAAAATACTGTTTAAAATGATACATTCTTCATAATTAAGCTTATTTTAAGAGATTCTAAGACATTTATTACAAAAAAAAATGAAATGAAAAAAGATGAAATCAAGACACGCTACCTCTATAATATTTTATAGACATAGTCACTACAGATGCTTCTCTCACCAGTTGGGGGCAATGTAGTGATACAGAAGAACAGGAGGCAACTCCATAGGGTAAGATTAGTATTACCAGCCTCCAAAATCTTTATACAGTTTCCAGTGTATACACCTAGCTGAGGGTACCAGAGATGGAATCCTACAGCTGGAAACAGTTAAACAGTACACAGATGTGTTTCTTCTGTAATGCCCAATCAAATTACTGTCAACTGTGGTGCTAGGCAATACACTAGCACATGAAACACTAGCCCATGACTGGAATGACTGCGTATGCATTTTTTTCCTCTAATTCTGATTTTAGACATATTTTGCAGAATTCAGCTCTTAAACCACAGTTCTGCCTCAAAGTGACCCATACGGCACTTACGCCATAGATTCATATGATCTCTTTGTTCTCTATTCTAGATATGTGCAGTACAACATAAAGATTTAGCATCTTTATTTTAGTATCTATAAATTAAGAGTCCCCAACTAAGCAAATGAGAGGTAGCAGCGACAAGGAAGCCTATGTTGCTCTTCTGGCTTTGACTGGTTGGTTTCTAACCTTGCAACTTACACAATATACACAAAATGTAAGAAAATTAGACCATGTTTTAAATGACACAATATATAACTCTATGAATAATCTAGGTTTTTATGATTAGTTACTCTTTATTTGCAGCACACACACACACTTGGACATGCAATCTTAAACCATATGTCTTCTTTGGCAGGATGGTCAGTTGTTACCTGCTGTTAACAAGGACGAGCCTCAACATTCTCTCTGTGCAGAGTCGAAAAATAACAGAAACAATATTAGCATACAGCAAACTATGAATTAAAAAGACTCTTGTGCTCATTATGCACTTACTAGACAAGGCTGAAATGGAAAGGAGGATGAGCGAGGTCTAGACTGCACATGTGAGCTGCATGTGTGATAAGGCCAATAAAAAATTTCTAGTTATCTTAAAGAGCTTTTAGAATAAAAGAAAATACATCAACATACATGTGAAAAGATTGAAGTAAATAATTTTTGAATAAAATATTTGATATTTCACAGCCTTTCTGTGTGGAGTTTGCATGTTCTTGCGTGGGTTTACTCCGAGTACTTCGGTTTCCTCCCACAGTCCAAAAACATGTCGGTTAGGTTTATTGGTGATTCTAAATTGCCCATAGGAGTAAGTGTGTGTGTGTGTGTGGCTTGCCCAGGATGTACCCCTCCTGAATTAGGGAATAAGCAGGTATAGAAGATGAATAAATGAATGAATGAATGTGTATATATGGCACTACTAATTTAAAAGCTATTCTTTCTAAACTGTTTACATGCTTGTTTCACCTAACACACACAAGCCAGATTCATTTATAAAGTCATAAGAATATAATAACTGCAGCTTATGCAATAAATTAAAATACATATCTTACATTGCACAGTAAAATGTCTGTAAGAAAGTAGACAGTTGTATTGCATTCGGCAGACGCCCTTAAACGAGAGAACTAACATTTAATGCATCCAAAAGAGCAATTGAGGGCCTTGCTAAGGGGCCCCAAGGGTCAGGTTGGTAGTGGTGGGAATTGAACCCATGATTTTCTGGTTAACAGTCAAACTGATCTATAACTTCTGTCCTGCAACGGACATCAGATAAAATGTTACGTAAAATTAATGGCTTGCGCTAACAAATCTGGCAGGATTTTTTGCGTCAGACGAGCGGAACCCGATCATTTTCTCTTGAACACGATTGCCGTCAAAAAGGAGGCGGGATCACTTTCGTTTGAAGGCGTACCAGAGCGCGACACTCCTATTTGTATCCAATCAGCGTTGAGATGAAGCTCTCGGCTGGGGCTATTGGCCAATTATCAGAGAGGAAGGCGGGGACTCGTCGCTCTTAGTGTCGGTGCTTTGAAAGCGGACAGCTCTCCGGCAAGAGGAAGTGAATAGTACAGGTTGTTATTTTAATGTCCGTGTTGGATTTTTTATACGAATATAAATATATAACCCCCGGCCTTAGTATATCGGGGTGCTGGGATTTTTCCGCACTGTCCGGAGATCTTTCACCGCTTAACTAAACCGGAGTGGACAGTGTGTGTAGCTGGAGCAGCGTGGGTTAAGGTGGGCCTTGCCCGGATATCTGTCTGACAAGCAAACTGAAAAAAAAAAGCATTGCAAGGGGTTTCTCCTGTCACCTGCCTGGAGTTAAAACATAAATCTGAACACCGTTAACTTGGATCTTCGTAACCGTATTCCAGCAGTCTAAGTCAAATGGGTAAGTGTTGCTTTATTCCATATTTTAGAATGAAATGGTGGTGATTTTTACTCAAGGTGTGATTCAGGTTCCAGCAGTTTAAATGGAAGTCATTTTCATTAAAAAAAAAAAATCCAGAAGACATACTGAGCTTTTTCGATGTAGGCACATTTGCTTGTTTGTTTCTGTTTCTGTGGATGTCAGAGCATCATGGGAGGAGGAAGAGAAGATGAAGCAGCAGTTTAACTGTACATGATCAGTGGGACAGTAAATACCTACACGCCTGGTCTGATATCTTACTGTACCATCTCAGGTTATTACAGACAAATCAACGAGGCTAAAACACTACTGATTTGCAATAAATGATGATGATGATGATGATGATGATGATTATGTGTGTGTGTTAAAGAGAGAAATAAAAGAGAGCCGTCAATGTTTACTGATCGTCATGCATCACATCTGTCTTGGTGGATAAATTGCGGTTTAGATGGCAAGCCGTTTGATTAGATGGAATGGAGATGTAAGAACCCTTCCTTCAGCCTGCACTGCGAGTTCACTGGATGTTTTGCACTAGAAGAGTTTTTTTTAGATCAGATCAGGGAAAAAAAAAAAGCTTTTGGTAAATCTGTTTTAAAGAGGTCGCATCTATCTACGCCCTGATAGCAACTTGAAGAATAGACAAGTGTTAAATAAATAAATACCAAGTCACGACATTATATGTTTTGGATATATGCACACATTTGTGTAATTATCTAATCAGAACCACATTTTCCGGTAGTGTTCACATCAACCATCAGAATAGGAAACGACTGTAATCTAAACCTTGGGATGATTCTTTATGCCAATAGGTCCAGATATGAGTATTTTTATAACCAATGATCTCTAGTATTTCCATGCACAGCAATCTTTAGAGTCAGATTGGTGCAATAAAAGAAAAAAACATCCATTTAATAAGAGATATAAATAGAGAATGGTCAGACTGAATAAAATAAACAGAATGTCTATGGTAAGAGAAGCAAAATCATTTTAACCTGGTTTCATGACCATGACAGTTTTATGACTGGAGTGTTTTCCAGTGGTCTTATTGTTCCATGGGTCTGAATTTTGTAAAAAACAAAAAACATTGTTTAGGCTGTGGAAGAACATGAGAGTTCCAGCATAAAAGTGCTTCTGATCATCTGAAAGAGTTGTGTGATGCAATTATGTCAACATGACCCAGAAACTCAAATGGGTTTCCAACATTTTGTGGATCCCACATCTTAAAAATTGGGAATTAGGAAATGTCAGAAAAATTAATAAATAAAATCTAAAAATGCTGCTGCTTTTAGTTTAGTTTTTTAGTGTTTTAAGGTCCTGGGCTCAATCCCGAGCTTGGTTTGCTTTTTGCGCTTAGCTTTGCAGGTTCTGTGTGTTTTGTCTTATTATCTTAAACGTGCTGGTTGATGTGAATGAGGCATTATGCCAAGTGTTACTCAGGCAGATACTGGATTAGTGCCTGTTAGCAGTCATTTAATCATGAAGACCAGCCACATGTCCTTAGAAGGTCAAACCTGCTAGATTTTTTTTAATGCATCCCCAACAGGGCATAAAAACACGCTCTTTACAAACACACACTCAGTTACATACACTCACAGCCGGATTGTTTTTTTTAATTCTCTGCAGAACCTGTTTTTCGTTTTAACCCTGATGCTTGGTTTGCCTTAAATCACTGTGATTATTATATTTTGGCAGTGGATTTCAGGTGTCCTGTCACTGCCTGACAGTATGCCACTTGCAGATCACTGCCTCTGATGATATAGCCGTTGGATAAGATATAGACAAAAGTAGACTTGATCTATGTGTATGCCATGTCAGAGATGATCTACATCTTGATATTTGTCACATGTTTCAGATTTTTTATGATTTAAAGGATGTAATTTATGACCCAATCCTCAAGCAAATGAAAGCCTGTTAAATCCTCATACATACAACATAATGTAATCCTGTCTCACGCATCAGCACAGCACTAGTAATAGTCTCGGTATTATTGGACATTGTTTGGAATGACATTGCTGCTTTGCATAGTTTGTGCTCATTTTCATTCTGTGTAAATTAAAACCAATATAAAAATACAAATCACTCTAGCGTTAGTCTAATGTTAGAGTCACTGTAGGGTGCAGTGTCCTCCGAAAATAAGTGATTTGTTGATTTAAGGCTTTATATGATTGATGCTGGCATTGTAGCATTAGTGTTAAAAAGAACCTGGGCTGTACAATATATTAAAATTATTGAAATGTCGCAAATTTGCATATCTCGATATGAATATCTCAATGGTTTGTGATAAAATGTAATATGGTAAGCTTAAATAGTGAGCTAATCGCGATAATCCTGATGCATCCGCTGCTGCTGCTGACTTTTTAGTGCCAAAATGAAGAAGCACCTCAACGATATGGCAGTATTTCGGTTTTAAAAAAGGGAAACACTACAAATCTTTACATTCACCGCAAAACCAAGCATTTATATCGACCATATATGTTTGTTTTGTATTGCATATTAAATATAGCATCATTTAGCATGCTCTCACATATCGCATTTATTTTCAATATCGTGCAGCCCTAAAAAGAACTCGCTTTAATTTAGTATTTTCCGACGGCAGCACTGACCTCTAGTCCACTGCTCTCTTTGAGTCATACCAGCCATTTGAGTGTGCACAGCTTTGTGCGGCCAATCAGCATGTTGGCCATGTGCGTGTAACGCCCACCATTAAAAAAAACAAGACCGGTGGTTAAACCGGACAACCGAACCGTATCTTAGTTTCACTGCGCATTATATCAGTGATGACTTGGAGCTAAAGACTCATGCAGAACTGCTGATAATGTAGCTAGACTACCTACCTAATTCAACAAAAAAAAGCTCGTTTACAGGAGAAAAGATCAATGCTTTTAGGCCAGCACTGACTGCATAATAGCATTAATAAGCTAACTGTCTATTTGGTAGAAAGGCACACTGCATCTGCTGAACTACAAGGAATTAAGGAATATCTAAAGTATGTGCTACACAGTATTAAAAAGACTAAATCGCAAATCGTGATCGCGATATCTGTAAGAAAAATCTCACAGCCCTAGTTAAAGCTTACTTATTTATTCCTTCATCCACATACAGGCAGGACATGCACAGCTGCCTGCTGATTTATTTTCATCCCATTTATTTTCATCAGAGAATACTAGAAGGATTTGCAGCATGTTCTCTATCATCACTTATCCATGAAGAATCACCTCCCCACCATATGGCCGTTCTCAAATCTTTCATTTGCTTACCCAAGTATTAAGTGTAGCCTGGGCTGTCTGCAGTCTGTAGTTCAGCACACCTGTGGGTGTGATATTACGTTAGTAGCAGCTTGCCAGTGTTTCTGACGTTTTTCTTTTCCTTGTGATAAAGAAACCTGACAGATCATGGACTGTAAAACATCACTTATTCTTTACACCTGCTGAGCAGTCCTGCTGACCTTACACCGAGAGGACTGAAGTAGGCGGCTTGATATTCTCTGGACAGGTCGATTACTTTTAATGTCCTTACTTTGACAATCAGTCCCTAGCATTGTCAGTCACATGCTTTTCATTGGCTTTCTTTGTATTTAAGTGCCATCACATCAGAGCCATCATGCCTGTTAGATTGACTGTGATTTATTTCTTACATAGTGAATAGTTTTTTGACCAGGTCTTTAATTTACTAATGAAACTTATATTTTAAAAAGTACATTCTATATACGATAGTCAACAACTATGCTTAATAAAAGTTTATCAAAATTTAGACAAGAACGGGTGTTGTTTAGGGCAACTTTGACGAAAGGATTTGATCCACTTTGATCCAAGTGTTGACTTGTATAGTATGATTACAGGCAGTATGAATGGATTTCGGAGTACCACATCCGCCATGTTGATATTGTCACATGACCTATGCAGTCTCAGCATTGCAAATATAAAGTTAAATAATGTTTAACTTCTTTTTTTTTTAAATGTTGTTAAACAAGAACATTTTAAGCATTATTGTATTTATTGTATGTATTTTTTTCCCCTGAAGCACTTAAAGATAAAGTGTTGCTGCCTTCGCTGTTTACGTATATAACGAGTGGCTTCTCCCATGTGATAGTAAAGTGTCTATCGTATGCGTACTTCAAAATCCCATGCGAAAGTAGCAGATCATTCAGGAACTTTTCACACACTAAGGATTTAAACATACTACTTGCCTTGCGTACTCGTTTTTTTACTATATATTATGCAAGTAGGGCAGTTGTAGCTCAAATGGGTAAGCTGCTGAGTTGTTAATCTGAAGACCAGAAACGCCTGGGTTCAAGCCCCACCTCCGGCAAGTCAACCACTGTTGGGTCCTTGAGCAAGACCCTTAACCCTTCCTGCTCCAGGGGCGCTGTATCATAGCTGACCCTGTGCTCTGACCCCCAACCTACTAAGATGGGATATGCGAAAAATGCATTTCATTGGCTCTGTACACGTACCTTGCACAATGACAATGAAGGTTGAATATTAATATTAATTAATTAAGTATGCGATTCTGGACTCTGACTCAAAGTAGGAATTTGTTAAATTAAATTTTTTACATGAGATCTTGTTTTATATATTGGTTCTACAGCTGTCTATAGATAACTTACAGTAGAGGGTATATAAAAATATTGTTGTGTTCTCTTAGCAGATAACCTAAGCGAAGCCCTGGAGACGCTGAAGCTCTCATCAGGGGACAAGGCGGTAGACAGTGTGGAGAGCTGTCTTGAATGCCTGCTTAAAGCTTTGGCCCATAACAGTAAGATTTCTCTGACACAGCATCTGCTTATAACACAGTCACGTTTCTCTGTTTATTTAATAGTTCCACATCACTTTATGTGTAGAATTTTAGTATAAGAGTTGACTTAAATGATGTACTGCATGTACCATACTAGGGTTGTGTATTGGCAAGGACCTCACGATACAATTTATTTCACGATACAATATATTATGATACAATACGTATATCACAACACAATATTTCATGATGTATATATTACAATACAATACGTATTGCAATACATTGAAATAAATAAAAAAAATGTATATCAAATAGCTAAAATTTTTTTACCTTGCTTGCTTTTAAGACAACGGCTGTATGTGCTAGCGACAACTACAGGAGTGGAGGAGGAAGTGGTTTAAAATGCACCGCAAAAGGGTTTTAATGAAATATTACCGCAAACATGAATCAGTTTAAAACGTAATTTAAATGTTTATCAATACTAGAGGTTAGAATATCGATACCCTATTATGTTTGATTTACTGACTAGCTGTTCTGATGAATGTAATTACTGTGGGATTTCTGTGATCTGATTGGTGCTACTGTACTGATCCATAGGACAAATACTGATGGCTGTGCTTCCGCATGTCAGTCAGTATTTAGTCCCAGCATATGTACAGTGTTATAGTCAGATGTTTTTGAATTCTTGGCCTTAACAATAAAATGAACTTGGCCTCACAGGTCTTTCTAGGATTTATGTTAGGTGACTATAAATCCTGAGATTTTTTTTTGTGATTGTTGCAGCCAAAAATGCTTTTAATTCCTCTAAATTTAATCTTTATTTCCAGATGTGGACGCTAGTAGAAAAATCCAGGAGATGGGTGTTCTTCCCATGATGCCTTCTTTATTGGCCACACAGAACTCCTGCACACCCAAAGTAGCCAACATTATAGCAGAGGTGGCTAAAAACGGTAAGGACTCTTTAATTCTGGATTACAATAAAGTGAGCGTGTGTTTTAAATCTTTTATGCCTTCCTTTTTTTTTTACCTATGATTACACTATGTTGGTCCTGGTGGCTAAACAGCCACGGTCAGTTAATCCTCTCTGCCTTTTAGCTGCATCAATCAGCTTTGCCGTGTTGTCACTTCCTGTGCTTATCAAGCAACATGCGCTGTCTTAGCTTGACAACAGATGAAGCTGAATAGCAGACAGGATAAACCAAAGTTATGAAACAAACACTTATTTTTATCTACCATTTCCATCTAGACCACATTTATATTACTGAATAAAACACAGCGGGTTAGGCTATTTAGGAAGGCATTGATAACAAAACCGATGGGGGTGGGATGCGATCTGACATAACACATTAGTAGCCCTAAGGTTGTTTTTATTTTAAATAGCAGCACAATCCAAAGTGTTTTATTCTTTTTCTGTCATATCACTTTGCCGTTTAACAATTTTTAATAACACATAATATTGTGAATTTTCCATGAAGTGAGGTCATTTTTATCACTTTTTAGGAAATAAGGTGATGTTTATCAATTTTTTAGGTTGTCAGAGTCATAAACAACCCCCATTTTACATCAGTGGCTCCTTCCAAAACTGATAGAAAAAATATCTGCGAACAAAAATCTGTACTACATTAGAAGTGCAATGCATTTTACTTTTACATCATTAAGCAGACCTTCTTTTCCAGAGCGACGTACTAAAGGGCTTTCAGCCTCATCATTGAATAGCCTAATACTGGTGCACTAGATACAAAACAGTGTGACAACCCAAAAACGGTTAAAAAAGAGCAACGCAGAAAAAGAACTGTTAACAGGAAGCCTACAAGTTCATTAATAGTAACTTCACTGACGGTTTCTGGCCAGTCAGATGACCACAGCACTGTCATTAGAATCAGCTGTCACTAAAAAAATATGTTGTATTTTATACACATAGAATTATTACTAATGCTGTTTGGTAATATTGGTTTTAAAGAATAATCTGAAGGCTTGTGCAGGACCGTGAGTTCCTACGGTGCAGACACAGCCGTGCTGTTCCGGAATTTTTGGCAGCCTGTCTAGACTGTGAGACTGTTCTTTTAGACGAGACATTCGGATTCGGACATTCGGAACAGGCTTAATGGTCACAAAACGAAACTTTCTCCAGCAGAGCAGGATTTTATTCATTGTAGAGCTGAAATCTCATGTGCTGCTCTAAAAGTTGTTTTTTAGTATCTGCGACGCTAAATTTTAGCTCAATACAATAATCACACACAGTGAGACCTCAATATTCTTTCTAGCTACTGCATGAGTTTATGTCCTGCTCTTGCCGTGCTGCCAGCCTGCACAAGCCATAAAAACAAAATTTTGCTGAGTCAGTGTTTGGCCTACTTCCCTGCTTTTAGACTAATTATCCTAGCTTCTCTTTCAACAGAAAAGCTAAGAGAGGACAGACTGGCTGTAAATCTGGTTTGTGCAAGATAAAAAAAAGTTTAAAATAATAATTGGGCTTTTAGCATAATGTGTGATGACTAATGATATAGCAGGGTATTGGTAGCCTCCCACAGGTAGGTTGCTAGCAGCACTGTAACATAAACATCTGCCTGTTTGAGACATTAGCTCTTTAAAAGGAGTGGGCACATATTTATAGGCTTATAATTTATATCTCGTTTCCTCAGAGCCAATAAACATGAGCATCTTAAGGACCGTAGATACCTTTAACTTCCTAACATTGTCTTTAATAGTACTTTATTAAACCCCAAGAAGTTAAGAGAGGCTTGCGTCAAAATATTATCTGACGCAAACATACCCCTAAAATGAAAAACAAAACATATTTTGCATAAAGGTATAATATTACTAAGCAGAAAACTAATAAATAAAGGCAATACTTGTCATGACACATGTTTTATTGTTAGTATTATATGTTGATTACCTTCACTAAAAATATCCGAATCCTCAACATAACCTTAAAGGTACAGTAGGACATATTGGGAAAATTCTAATTGTAGCCCGATAGCACTGAAAGTGTACGTCCCACCCTCAGTAAACGTTGGCATCCAAAGCCACGCCTCACCAGTGAGTAAACTTTATAGTAGAGTTAGTAACAGAACTAAAATACCAAACATAAAAATGTAGTTAAAATGATTCACAACGATACACAAACAACATAAGCTATGTGTTACTCAAAACACACCGAAATCTAATTACATCATATTTCTACCTGTCGAAAAGAATTACTGTGACCGTGACGTCATCTTTTAGACCCTCTGACTCCTGTAGTCGACTCCCGTGTGAAAAGGCTAGATTGATATTCATTCAGGTTTTCACTCGGTTTTAATCCACCCTTTTTTTCCACGTGCCGAGTACATGAACGCGCCGATGACAGAGCCCAAAAACTGTTCGTTAAACTTGAAAGAAGCGGCGATCCCATTCTGTTTCTGGTGTCATCTTTCACACTTACACCTACCCAAGCCAATTTAAAACCGCCCCTACCCCTTCTCTAGAATATATAAATACATATAAATGCATCTAGACTGTTTAAATGAATGATTGCAATCACGATGAGAAGAGATTTTTAATCAGCAGAACAAAAAATGCTTCTGAAGACTCACTTATTGTACCTTTAACTTGTTTTTAAAGAGAGTCATATGCTTGCACAGGTGTATACACACACACACACACACACACGCACACACACACACACACACAAACAAACAATGTACTATATTGCATTTGTATTACTTGCTTTAAGGATTGTAGGCGATTCCGTATAAGGGCATCTGTTAGTTTGATGCATGCTTTTAACATCACTTTTGACAGGAGAGACAGTTGCTGCGTTTTTTTTAACAGCAGCTGTGACTTGGAGCATCTTAAGCAATTCATTGAAGCAAAAACTGTAATTTAAAAGAAAATTTAAGTTTATAAACAATGTTTTTTCGGTTGTAATTAATGTTTTAACGCCTAGTGAAAACTGTATATTAAAGTATTTGTTTCATTGCAGAATTCATGCGGAGTCCCTGTGTGGAGGCAGGCCTTATTCCCCCACTAGTTCAGCTGTTGAACTGCAAGGACCAGGAGGTGCTGCTACAGACGGGTCGAGCCCTGGGCAACATTTGCTACGACAGCCGTAAGTCCTTCTCCTCTGCCATCGTCGTGTCTATGAGGAAGCATTTTCGAGTCTGCTGGAAATTTTTTTAGTGGTAAAACGGATAATAATTGAGGCTGTGATGATGTTGGTAAATCTGATGCCGTGGCCTTTCTGTGACTCATTAAAGTCTGTTTGTAAAAGACACAGCGAATAACCCACACCCACTCTCTCTCACGTCCCTCTAATTGCTTTGTTACTATAAATCTGATGTAATTTGTGGATTTAAAATGCAGAAATAATAACAGCCTGCTGTTTATTGCTTCAAAGTTCTGCTTACTTCTCCCTCTAATTATTCACGATGTACGCTCGGTGATTAGAGCAGTCCTTTCATTAGAAACCGGAGGAAACTGTCATGTTAAGCTTATTGCCTAAGGTTCCAAAAAAGCATCTCGAATTGATATAATAGCCGTCACCTTTATTCATATAATGCTTTTAACAATAAAGATTGTGTCAAAGAAGCTTTACAGAATCAAATAAGACAATAATGAGCACTTAAAACACTCAGTTCAGTTTCATTAATATCTTTAAATTAAAAGTCCCCAACTAAGCAAGCCAGAGGTGTGTGTATTTGTGCACATGTCTATTTTTTTTTTGTCTTCTACTCAGTCAAACACTCTGTTATAGTTAACTGAAGTTAAAACAGTGCTCAAGGTTAAGTGTCTAATAAACAGCAAGTGAGACATTTTTTGCCATTTTGGTTCCAACTAAGAAGTTTTGTTTAAAAGATGTCAAGCAGTGGAAGTAAAAAAAAAAAAAATCTTAAAACAAATTTTAGCCTAAAATTAATTTAAGATAAACTTGCTAGTTTTGTTACCACATTTTTATGTCATGTCCTTTGCTACACCAATCAGCCAGAACATAATCTTCTGCTTGATAAAATTAAAGCTTTTGTCACATACACATTAAAGAGCAGTGGAGAAAAGCTCCAAATTCCACCTTAGAAATTTTGAGCCCGGGTACAGAGCTGTAAGAAGAAGAGAACCAATGGCCTTGCTTAAGAGCCCAACAATGGCAGACAAACCGTTTTTTTACCATCTGAGCCACTACTATGTAGGCTTCCTTTGTGCTACCCAAACAACTCTGTGTTCACCTTTCACTAATAGAGAGCAAATAGCAACATTTCCAGCAATTGCTGTTGGTGTAGCACTTCGGTGAGATCAGCCTCGACAGGATAACATTTATTTCCAACATACAATAATGAGCCTTGGATGCCCATGATTCTGTCACCAGGTCACTGGGTTTTTTTGGACTTCTTTTAGTAGATTCTACAAACTGCACACCATTTTAGAGAAACTCCGACCCAATAATGTAGAAATATTATCCATATATCTTCATCCCACCTCTTGGTAATGAGGAAACTTTTATTCCTCTCACCTGTCCGTGATTTTCATGTTACAGGTACACAAGCTACCTTAGTGATACTGTAGGTGCAGTAGTTAAATGTACTTGTTGAAAGTCTCTACACATACCGATAGCAATTGTTAATTGTGGCCTCAATGTATTAAAATGTAGTTTATATATTCTGTGAAAGGTGTAGGACCAAGAAATGTTTGTCCAATCAAAATGTTCGGCCCGATAACTACCTTTGCGCACCGTGTGCAGAATATGTCATCAGCAGGTTTACATACGCTGTGCAGTCCGAGTGAGAATGGCAGGCAAACAGCAACAGCAAAGGCAAGCCTTCCTAACCAACAGCTGTGATGTGAAGTATCCACCAAAAGAAAGACAGCCGCTAAAGGGCTACATGCTGGATCAAAGCCCAAAAACCGAACTAATATCAATGTTGTATGTCCTCTCTGGGGACAAGTTTGGTGTTTTAGTACTGTTACTAACTGTACTATAAAGTTTTCTTATCGTTAAATGACACATGATGTATTGTAGTGATGTCGTCTCTGATCATCTAGCCTGTGTGCATTAATGCGTTTAGGAGGCGTGACTTAGGATGCCGACTTTCAGGGAGGGTGGAATGACTACGGCATTTTCCGAGATGTCCTTCTGCACCTTGAATTGAACAGGAAAAGAAGTCATTTGGAATCTGCTTGCAGTTTGATCATTCATTCATTCATCTTCTATACCTGCTTATTCCCTAATTCGGGCTCACAGGGATCTGCTGGAGTCTATCCCAGCTGTCTCTGAAAGGGCGAAAGGCAGGAGGGGTACATCCTGGTCAGGTTGCCAGTCCATCACAGGGCACAGTTCGATCATAAATTGCAAATAATAATCATGTGGCCTTAATGTGGACTAGTCTTAAAATAAAATGTGATTTTCCTCAACGAGGACAGGAGGGATTTTTATGGCTAAGAGGCCAGGAATGTTCACTTCTCATCGTGTGTCTGCACAGCAGTAGTGTAGCCATCCACGGAAGGAGACAGATGTCACAGAATGTCAGAAGGACGTAAAGTTAGAAATGTTGGGGTTAAAGACATAAAGTTTGGGAAAGCTTTCGGATAACACATTTAAGTGTAATCCTGTTTTTATGAGACACAGACAGAGAGTTACTGCCGCAGGTCAGCCACAGTGCAAAAGGAAAAACTGATAAACAGAAGTGTATATACAGCGCAAGTCTGGTAAACCCCCAGCAGTGAAATCCGTAAATCATACATGTGTTGACTAAATAACTGAGGGTGGTTGCTCATAAAATGTCTGTACAGCAAAGAAAACAGTTTCTCAGTCGCTCCTAGAGGTGAGTAGGCTGATTAGGAAGCTAAGCTTAGCTGTAAATGACCCTGGGTCAGAGCTAACACATGTCATCACAGCGACAGCCAGTCCACTGCAAGCCTTTGTTGATTTTTCAACCCCAAGTAAGATTAATGCTTTCCTAGTGAGTAATGCCTGGTGAACATCCTTATATAGGGAATCTTTGTGTATGGTCCATATTAGACAGTTTGAAGAACAATTTGCAAACAAGTCTTTTCAAGGCACAAACAAGACTGATGATCAGGAATTACCAAAGAATCTCTCTCTCTCTCTCTCTCTCTCGTTTTTCTTTTTTTTCATAATTCATGTTTGTGTGGGGGTTGTGGGTAGTGGGCAGCTGTCCTAGACTCTGCGTGGGCATGGGTGAGTAAGACCTGAAGCATTTTAATGCCAAATGGAATGACTCATAGATCACGCTTACATAGCTAAAGCTATAAACAAGAGATTTTTGCTGAGTTATAAAACATACAGTGTATAAACACACCTGCTTATAGAAGAGCAGCCATACTTGAGAAAAACATTGTTCTGAATTTTTGTAATTGATTAGATTAGACCGAGGGTGCTATAATCCTGGAATTCAGTGTAAGTTGTATTCTAAGGAGTGGGATAGAGATACGGATTCAGTAATGCAATGTTTTAAAATGGAATAAGCAGCTGACGAAATTTATTTATCTTTCATGTGTTCATCCACCTTTCATTGATTTACCTTGTTATCTTATAATAGGAAAATCAGAGCGTATTAAAGATCTTTATCCAAAAATACTGACATTTTTGTATGTTTAAAGCTTAAAAAGGCTCTTGAAGCGTATGGGTGCATGTTCAGTGTGTTCACTCTCCCTTTGTGAAGTCTAATTATCAGCAGACATTTCCTACCTAAATTAACTTTCGTACCCACTTAGCTGTGTATGAGACAATCACACAGCTTTAATTTTTTTCTGTGCAGGTTGCATAGTGTTTATAGATCCTATCCAGGGGCGTCGCTTAGTAGGGGAAAGTTTTAGGACGATTTTAGGAAACCCCTCACTTTAGGGGACCCCGTGTGTTGTAGTAACAGTACTAGCAGTAAAGGTATGTTTGGTGTGGTAGGGCACCACCTACTTATGAAAGATAGGTTGCCATCTTTTATAAGTATAGTCACTTAACTTTATTTCTTATTCTTGTCACATCAGAGGTACTTTATATCAGATGTACACTTTACAAACACACCCTAACACTAACGTAACAAAGCCCCTGTGGGGTCCATGAAGACATGGTTCCCCAGTGATGGGAAAAAAAAAACTCTCAAGTGTCCTGCACATACTATTGCATGGCATTCCATTAATTTTGTCTATACTGTATATGAATATGTGAAACAGACATCTTGGTTTAATGTCCGAATAAATAAAAACAATTAATTCCCTGTTTGAACATGCCTGCGAATATAATTCATTAAGTTTGCATGGAAACCCTGAGTGCATTTAATCTGCATTCAATCTTTTTTTCTGTAGATTCATTCCCAGCGTTACTGACCTGCATTGCTTTTAGCTCTGCAGCTGCGGCTGTGAGTGATGGCCTGTAATTTCCTGGGAAAGAGAAAAAGATGTTTCCTTCCTCTAGCCGAGTGGTGGGGATATGCAAAGGGAGGAGGGGAGTTATTGAGTTGAATTGAGGGGTGGAAATGAAGAGAAGTGAGAGTGACATTCTATCTAACATGACTTCCAGTCAAATGTTTGTGCTCTAGTAGAGAAGACGAAAGGAATGAAAAGGTATGTTTGGATAACTGCAAGACAAACTACTTGCATAGGTTATCCAGTGTATAATCCTCATGTGGAGGGTTCGGTGTTATAGACTGGATTAGCTTCTTTGGTTGAAAATGACATTTTCTACCACATCAGGTCAACATGACTGTACCGTAACATCCCGGAGAAATAAAAGGCACCAACGAGAAACCTTTAGTAAAAAGGACAGGATGTTCTGCAGTGCAATTTTGTGTCTTTTTTTTCTTTTAAACCTACTGACATTTCTCCTGTTCTAATAATTACCTGCACTTATTTTGTAATCTCCCAATCCCATCATATGTACTTTTTAGTTGCGTTTATGCCTCCTTTTGTTGTCATTTATGATTTGCGGGTTGTTGTCTTTTTTTTGTATCCATTTGTTGTCCTGTTTTTTACGTGACCTCTTTGTTTTGCAGATGAGGGCAGAAGTGCAGTTCACGAAGCGGGTGCTGCTCAGATAGTAGCAGAGCACATTAAGGCTCTGGCCCATAACACTGACCCGGCCACCGGGAAGCTCTTGACTGTCTTTTGTGGCATGCTGATGAACTATAGCAATGATAATGGTAATGACCGAACTCCAACTAGGGGCAAAAGTCATTTGGATGGTTCCCTATAGATGAATCCTGAAATGCTTAAGAAACTGTCAAGGACATATAAGTCTAGTTGAAACTGCTAGCAGTTAAGTTTGATAAATATACAGCTTTGTTAATTTTAGTGTGTGTTAAATGATGTGGGAAGTTGTTGACAGGTTGTTAAGCATGGATGCTAAAATCTCTAGGGGACCATTCAAACGAGGTCCAAATGTTGATCAGTTTGTTCGATAATAATAGAGCTGAATGTGTGGACTTCTAACATTCAGCTAAACATCTAATTTTTGCTAGCAAACTAGGAGTAAAAGTTTCACATTCATCAATTTTTTGGTTAATAATAGTTTAAAAAATGCTTTTTGTGTGATTTAAAAGATGTAATTATACATTTACCACATTATACATTTGTCACAGTTTCCCACATTATACATTGCCAGTTAATGTGAGAAACAGGATCTTTGACATGTAAATGTTATAATTACATATGAGGGCTGTGTATTGGCAAGGGTCATGAGTCACAATGCAACATATCGCGATATATCGCAATTCAATGTATATTCCAATACTTTGCAAAACGTCAACAAAAAAGCGCAAAACAAATAGCTACGACAGGTACAAGGCCGGGGGTGCCATGCTTGCTTCTAAGACGGTGCCTGTATGTGTCAACGATAACTAAAGGCGTGGGGGAGGAAGTCGCTTGATACATACTGTGAGTTTTATTTAAAGATGAACTTAAACGTAAATCAGTTAGTAAATGTAATTATTCATGTATTAATTCCAGAGATTAGAATATCGATACAATATTGTGAAAAATATCACGATATTTAATATTATTACACAGCCATAACACATATATATATATATATATATATATATATATATATATATATATATATATATATATATATATATACACTCAGTAAAATTTTCTTCACATTTCTAGAAGTTGCAAATAAAGTAATCTCTTTTGTACCAGATGATGAAAATAAATGTGAAATAATCTGATTGATTAGCTTTTTCAGCTTTCTCTCTCTCTCTCTCTCTTTTCTCTCACTCTCTCTCTCACTCTCTCTTTTACTCTCACTCTCTCTGTCTCCGCACTAATTAATGAACAGGCAGGCCAAAGCTCCATTTTGTTTTTTTCTTTTGCTGACATTGGGACTTTTTTCCCACCCAGTGCATTATCTTTGTAGCTAGCAAGCTAAATTGGGTTTTGAATTTCTCATTCTGTCCTGCTGCTTTAAAACAGTAGGAATACCTAAGAATTAGGATTCAATTTTGTAAGTGCACAAATCACTCATGACCTGTCAGCAGCTGCAGGCTCACACAGCTCACACTCCTAACTCCAGGCTTAATAAATCGCAGCAGGGTTCGGATGATATGTCTTAAGCTGAATGCCAGAATACTAACCTGGGGTAGATAAATCCTCGTATTAAGGGGTTTATATGTATGCATTCTTTCCAGTCTCTTAAATATTCTATGCTTTTGCTTTTTCCTGAGCCTTTCTGCACGGTTCTCAGTCTTTAGTCCTGTCAGGTGCGTTTTGTGTTATAGGATACATCAAGACAAATTAATCAAATTCAGTGAAACATAGTCAATGCTTAGTATAATCATAGTTAATCACTCCACTCTTTCTACTCCGAGATAATGATTTATAGTCATCATATTCTGCAGTAATAGATTAGCTGTAATACTATAACAAACAGTTTAAGTGCATGTTTGGTCTAATATTAAAGCTAATCTATTACAGGTACAGGTACAGGACCTTTTTTTTTCTCGTGTCAAACCTATAACAAATATGCCGAATACGGTCTTTTTTTATCTGCTATTACATTCGCTGAACACTGTTTATTAACACCATAATTAGGGCTGCACGATATTGAAGAAAAATACGATATGCAGTAGCATTCTAAATAATGCGATATTGGAAATGTGATAAAACATTTAAAAAAAAAAAGGTAGACATAGATTCTTTCTTTAAAGATTTAAGCAGTCACCTATTGCAAACTATTAAGATATACATATCACGATATGCACCTTTGCGATAGTTCAGTCATCTTTTATATATATATATATATATATATATATATATATATATATATATATATATATATATATATATATATATATATATATATATATATATATATATATATATATAATGCTATATATATATATATATTGGGCTGCATAGAAGCTTTTGGCTAAGGTGGTACTAGTTTGAGATTGTCTTGAGAATTTCAAATGCTCTAAAACTATTTCGATCCAGACAAAGCGTAACTTACTGTGGTGCTGTTTGTTGGCAAAAACATGATGCATATCGCTTGTAACTCCAACCAATCAGAGAAATTTTCAAATTACTTAGTGTTTTGTAGGGTAAAGACAGAATGGACACGATCTTTTTGTCTTTGAAGCAATAAGAACAAATGAAATGTTTCCAGAAGAGTCCAGTTCAGAGCTTGTTACTGTGTGTTGGTGACCGATATGAAATACCGTTGTTCTTTTATGCTGATTTCTAACATTAAAAATGCTAGCAGCATCAATCAGTGCTATGAACTCAGCATCAAAGTCTGGAGTGAATAAATCAAACCTGTATTTACTAACACATTAATGGCAGTAATGTGGTCAGATTTGGATTAGAGACATATATGAATCTCACAATTTTTGGGTGGCACAATTACTGTCCAAAATAATGCTACAAGTTTTAAAGTGTCTGCTTCACAGATGTTTCTCTGCTTTTGAGAATCAGCAGTTAAAGGAACCATTCACCTGTTTGCAGTATTTCTGTGTAAATGAGTTTGCATGCTGGGGCTAATATATGTCTTATTAATGCTGACTGAAGCTATAGTACCGCAGAGCTAAGCCATTAGCTGCCAGACTAAAGGAATGCAGAACGAGACAAAAACCTCTGCTTTTTGGGTCAAAAACATCTGGAACATTTTTTGCTCAGTTAAGAGTTAAGAGAGATGCTTAATGCTAGAATTTGATATATGTTTGATATATGTTTGTGTATTTTATTATTGAACCACCAGTAACATTTGCCACCATCAGGGCTGTAAAGGGTGATTTGTTTTCCAGGTGTAACTATAATTACTTAGTTGAATGTCTGCACAGCGTTTAGGGAATCTAAGGAGACCGGTGTGTTTTGCCTGATCGGTGAATGGCAAAATTGTAGAAAGATAAAAATGGTGGTTAAGGCGTTAGGCTGAAGATTTAGTTACTGGCCTTACTAAGCTGCCAGTGCTGGGCCCCTGAGCAAGGCCCTTAACTCTTAATGTTTAGTTTGATAAGAAAATGCAATTGTATGTCCCTTATACAATTGTATGATAAGGGGATCTGCTAAATGTAAATGTTAATAATCTTACATGCAAAAAAAAAACAACACTTAAAATGAGAACGTGTCTTCTTTAACCCCATATTGCTTTATTTCCACTCTGGCAATCTCTCTCTCTCTCTCTCTCTCTCTCTTTTTTTCTTTCTCTACCTACCTTTAGCTTCTATGAATTCCTGAGTCTCTTTTCATCCATATTCATCCGTTTTTCTAGCTGCCTATTGACTTGCCTCGTTTTTGTCTGTTCCGCTTCGGTTCTTTCTTGCTTCCTCTGTCTGTTCCTATCAGGGTTGTTAAGTACAGCCTTGCAGTCTTGACTGAGTGACAAAAGATTTTTTTTCCTCCGGATTTCTCACCGTTCGCTGCTTTCAGAAGGAGGATGTGGTTGCTGATATATGTGATTTAATTGAATGTGACAGCGCTCCTGATACTGCAGTATTAGGAGACATATAGAAAAAAAAAATTGGATACGTTGCATTACACAGCATTAGGACAGGTGATACCATGCTGCTGGAGTGAGACAGCTGAGACAGTATAGATAATGTTATTGTAGGTCAATGCATTTGTCCCAGTCCGACCTTCTGTATCAGTCAGATTATCGAATCGGGGCTTAGATCTTGCACTGATCTGTATAATGCTCCTGTTCAGTCCTGCAGGACTCCTAAATGGAAATGCTAATTGATTTTGTTTTTTTACTCAATAAAAAGATTAAATCTTTAGCTATCTCAATTTTAGTTTAACAAATAAATAAACAACAGATTTTAGTTGATGTTTTGCAGTCTGCAGTAGCACAGTGATGATTACAAAACCATCCTTTTTACAGGTAATCTTATTCTTTTAATGCATCGATGCATGTAAATGTTGACATTAATAGGGTGTATTTAATGTCTTTGCATCCTCAGACACACTGCAGGCCCAGCTGATTAGCATGGGAGTGATTCCCACCCTGGTGAAGCTTCTGGGAGTCCATGCACATAACACGGCTCTCACAGAAATGTGCCTCATTGCCTTTGGAAACCTGGCAGAACTGGGTAAATACCTGACCGCCCGGTCCAATCCTAATTTATTCAATCCTAATCCTAATGGAGAACGTTTCTTTCTTTTTTTTGAGGACAAGCACAACTCCTTTTATTTAGAGGTTTTAAACACAGGTCTCTCTAGGACTCTCTGGAATGAACTTGTGTAATTAGGCTAGTATAACATGGACTAGTACGGAACAAGAACTAGTCAACAACTCCTAAAGCTGGCTTCGTCCTAACATTTCTAAAAAAAAAACAAAAACCCAGAACTAATTTTTTAGAGCCTTTATGTTTTTTGTTTCTAAGCTGTAATTTCTAAGACGTAACTTCATGCAGATTTTTACTTTATCACACATTTTTAATTTATTTATTAAAAAAACATTTTTTATACAGTGTAGAAACTATAAAACAGTAAAGTAGCTAATACAATCTATGATTTGGTACATAGCAGTGTTGTTCTAGAAAAACTGAACATTTAGAACGTATCTGTTTTCCCTAAAAGACAGGCTTCCCTGATGCATGTGCTATTTTGTTTTGAGGTGTTTGCATCACCGAGATGTAATATATTCCTCAATTTTTCCAGTGTAAACTTTCTACCTTGATATCTGATATTGATGTTGATATCTAGGTTAAACATATAGATACGGTTCTAAATTATCATTAAATCCTAAACTATTTGTAATTTCTCTGTTGTGATTATTTCTTATGGTAATTGTAATTTCTCTTCTTTAAAGCATTTCGAGCTAACACTGTGTATAAAATGTGCAATATCCATAAACCTGCCTTACATGAAAATCATCATTATAGCTTTAGGAGCATCTTTGTGGTGATTTTGGTGTGTCATTGTATCTCTGTAGAATCAAGTAAGGAGCAGTTTGCAGCTACAAATGTTGCTGAGGAGCTAGTGAGACTTTTCCGCAAGCAAGGGGAACATGAAAAGAAGGAGATGATCTTCGAGGTGCTGGCTCCTCTGGCTGAGAACGGTACGAGTCAAACATAACTGTGTTATAGAAAAGTTCATTCTGTAGAGTATAACAGTATGTGGCGACTGCTGAACGTATACAAAGTTTGTTCCGTCATTTCTTTTACAGTCTCCACACGTTGTGTGTGTGTGTGTGTGTGTGTGTGAAACCTCATGAACTTTACATACTTGATTAACCAAGCGCTCTTAGAATATAGAATAGGGAAAATATCTATTGACCAGACATAATCTTATTATTATTGCCTTACGCTGATTTTTGTTATTGCCTAACACTTATTATCAGCCTTACAAAAATACCAGTCAACAAGAGGGTTACATTACACAGCAAGTGAAAAGTCAGCTCTTGAACTTCTTGAGTTCTGCAAATGTTGGGCAAGATATTATGGCTAAATGGCAGGATGGCTATGACTGAGCATCTCTAACACATGAAGTCTTTTGAGATGTTCCTGGTAGGCAGTGGGAAAAAAAATAGCAAAAATTATCCAGCTAAGGACCACCTTTGATCTGCCAACTGGATAGCGATGGAATTAGGGTGCACTTTGGAAAGAATGCACCCTAATTCCATGTCCTACTGGGAAACTTTGGTTCTTCGCATTCCTAGTGAATTTTTTTTTTTTGCATGTGTGAATCAGTGGTAGTTTAAATGGTTAAGGCGCTGAGTTGCTGATCTGGAGACCTGGAAGACCTAGGTTCAAACCCCACCACCGCTAGCTGTTGATCTGAAGACCAGAAACAACTGGGTTCAAGCCAACCACCGTTGGGTCCTTAAGAAAGACCCTTAACCCTTTCCTGCTCCAGGGGCGCTGTATCATAGCTGACTCTGCGCTTCGACCCCAACTTACTAAGATGGAATTTGTGAATAAAGAATTTCGCTGTGCTGTAAAAAAGTGTATGTGACAAAATAAAGCCATTTACACACGTTGTTTGCATCCATAGCAAGCATTTTGGGTCAAAACCAGAATCCAGAATGGCCTTCTAGGAATTCGATGGGCCCAATATTTCTCGCTGCTTGATAACTTCATATTGTATCATCTGCTAATATCTTTTGCAACAGAGTCATAAATACATATCGGACTCAATTTCCGTGCGTGACAGAAGGAATTTAAGGAATTTTAAATACGAAGAAAAATGCGTACCAACATTTTGGACTCACTGTGTTAAATGAGCTTTAATCTGATTTGTCATATGTGCTTGCTAATGTTTTTTAGCCAGATAGCACAGCACACCCCTTTGGACAGCCACAGGTTTTTTCTCAGTGCTACTATGGTGTTTTAATGTTATGGCTGATTTAGTGAATATAGGGCTAATTTTTTCACTGTCTAGAATAACTTCAGTCTGTGTGCAAGTTCAAACAAGTAGAATCACCAGACTAATAGTCCAATTGTGCTTTGGGTCTTTTCCAGACATAGTGCTATAGCAGACTGCTCTACAATTAGCCAGCTGCCTAGAGTTGTTTGAGCGTAGTCTGTATTTGGATAATAGGTGCTGTCACTTGCTCTCTCTGCCATTGCGCCCACATGAAGAATCAAGGATCTGGGAACAGCTGCAATCTGCACCACTTCTGTGACAGGATATCAGCTCTCAGCTTCTAGTCTAGTTATTCTTATCCAGGAGACTCACACTATTAAAAGTATGAGTATAATAATAAGGCTGGTGTGTGTGTGTGTGTGTGTGTGATGCATTTTTGATAGAAGAGAGAAATAGTTAGGATATTGCTAAAATGGAAGCCTGGATGTAAGTGTAAGTATGTGTAAAACAAGAAAAAAGCATAAATAACCCCCAGAGGGAGAGCTGGCATTTGATAGTGTGAGAGAGAGTTTTAGAGAGCGAGAGAGAGAGAGTGAAAGAGTAACCTGGGAGACACCTGAAAGATCAATGAATAGTATAGCCCTGAATATATACGGAATAAAAAAGAAAAAAAAAAATCAGATGAAGTCTCCAAGTGTGTGAAAGAGAAATCTAGGGAGACTGCTCGTATGTTTATCATTCAGTGCACAGAACAGACCTCTCGGCCTGCCAGTCTCCAAGACAACGTCCTACTTAAAAGCTACTACATTGTACTATGAGAGAGAGAGAGAGAGCATAAGAGAGAGGGAGCAGGGGCGAGAGGGAGCAGGAAAAGAGGAAGAGAGTGGGAAAGTGGGTGAGAGGGGGAGAGAGTGAGAGAGAGAGAGAGAGTGCGCGAGAGAGAGAGATACACATCATATTTTAAGAGTTTCCTAATAAAGCAGAACAGAAGCGGTCACACAGCTACAATCGGTGTATTCCGATATTCTTTTTTCTTTTTTTGGTTTAGTTTTGTATGTTAGGCTGTAGATGAGTTTGCGTCTGATTTTGTTTGGTAATAGTTACATAACGTATTCGATTCTGGATGTGTAGCGCTGATTTATATGCATATTACTCATATTGTGCCTGAAGAAAAAGGCAAATATTCACACACTCTATTACTCTGTGTCTCCATCTTTCTGTCTGCCTGTTTGTCTTTATCTTTTTTATTTATTTGTATATCCTGTCTGCCTGCAGCCATCTCTTATGGTATCTCTCTCTCTCTGTCTCTCTCTCTCTCTCTGTTAGATGTAATAAAGCTGCAGCTGGTCGAGGCCGGTCTGGTCGAATGTCTTTTGGACGTTGTGGCTCAGACGGTGGACAGTGACCGAGAGGAAGAACTTGCTCAACTTAAAACTGCGTCTGACCTCATGGTGCTGCTTCTGCTGGGAGGTGCGGCTCAGGGCTCCAGCTGCTGATGCTTAATATTGTTTTAATAATGCAGGAAAATTTTTTTTAAGGCTGTATTTTTATTTATTTCAAAATGTTGTTTATATCATATTTATAGAAACTACTACATAGGGCTGCAGCAAGACGGTGCAAATATTCCTATACCCATACTCATCTTAGCACTACCTTCATTTAAGTCTTAAACCCTTGTTCCCAAAATTTGTTTTACAGTTTAATTAAAGAATACACATTACCCAGCATTGGCAGGATACATTCGCCACATCGGCTAGATTCAGGACAGAAGAGGTTTGAGGCGAATTTGTCTAATAGCGGTTAAAGTCATTATCTACACTGATAATTAGGGGTGGGCGGTGTGACCAAAATTCTGTTTTACAGCATTAGATTAGATTAGATTCAAGATTAGATTAGTTGTGCAAGGTACATGTACAGAGCCAATGAAATGCAGTTAGCATCTAACCGGAAGTGCATAAGTGGCTTATTTACAATAAATATCAGTGTAATAAATAGGGTATGAGGTTGATAATTACAGAGGGGGGTAAATAATGTACAGAGGTATATGGATAGAATATAGAGGTGTAACAATAGATAGTTCTGGATAAGCATGGGTAATTTTAGATCATGGTAACATATTTTACTATATAGTTATTTAATTAGGTAGCTATTGTGAGAAAAATCAACAAAAAGGTCTTTATATAACAAATAAACTTAAATACTTTAGAAATAGGAATTCACCAATATGTCATTTCTTTTTTTCCTTTTTTTATGGGCCTTAATAGATATAGTATAAATGAAATATGAACTCTTCTGGAGTTGTGTGGACAAATTTTATTATTTTAAACTTAAACTATAAAATAAATACCGTTTAGCATAAATACCACTTAAAATAAATATGCAAATACTTGAAAAAATTCCTCATCTTGTTTGTTTGCGTTCTCCGTGTTTTTAACTAACATCCCAGCGTGTCCCTCAGTCTCTCATGCAGCATCTTCCGTGTTTTCCATAGTTTTCAGTAGTCCCTCAGCTACGCATTCTTCATTTTGTAAATAATAAATAACAGGACGATGTTGGGAAAATTAGTGAGCAACAGATCCCGACTGTATTAATGTAAGAATGCAAAAGCAATAGAAAATATTCTCCCTCTCTCTGAGAAAGCCCAACCGGCAGGGCAGGGATACATTTTGGTAGCTCCACTGGAAGACACAATAGCTGATGTCTGATTTTGGGAGCCGTGGTCTTGCGCAGGCTCATATGCGCTGCATGTGAGTTAGCCACGCCCACTTGTTAACATATCGCGATATACACCGAATTTAAGAATCAGTTATGGTTGACAGTTTATTCCGCGGTAGGGATATATATACTGTCATACTGCCCAGCCCTGTACTAATAAATCCTACGGAACTCAGAGTTTAGTGGCTCGATACAGTATAGACAGTAGTGTCTTTGTTATGTATATGGTCTGTAGAGACGTTTTGAAGACTGTCTTATTGTCCAGATATGTTTGAAACAGTTGCTCGAATTGTAAGCTGTGTTACACAACTGAATGGAATACTTAAAAATACAGTATTCCGACAGCAAAAGAATGTGGAAAAAATAGATGAAAAAAAAAAAGAATGAATGGAAATGAATGTGCTCCGGGCCTCTCTTTCTTTCTCACTACTTAATAGGCATCAGAGCGGGTGTGCTTTTCATCTCACTCTGAATAATTAATGCTGGCTGAATGGGTCATGGGGTGCTAACACATTTCCACTGCCACTGGGTGTCATTTTATAGATCAAGCAAGATCTTTTTCTTTTGTGGTTTTTTAGAAAAACAGAGGGGCTTCTGTTACCACTGCTGGGCCCCTGAGCAAGGCCCCTAACCCCTAATTGCTCAGTTGTATTAACGAGATAAATGAAAGTCGCTCTGAATGAGGGCAAATGCTGTAAATGTAAAGAGGAACCACATTACAGACAGTACAGTAGACAGTAGTGAACTACAGATTGTGTCTGTGATCCATGCACATTTTAAGGGTGGTAAATGTCTTTTTCTTTCTTTTCCAGATGAATCAATGCAGAAGTTGTTTGAAGGAGGTAAAGGTAGCGTGTTCCAGAAGGTTCTCTCTTGGGTTCCCTCCAACAATCACCAGCTCCAGCTAGCTGGGGCACTGGCTATTGCTAACTTTGCACGTAATGGTAAGAGCTTTGGTCTAATTTCTATTGTAGTTTATCATAGCAATGATAATATGTCAGTATGTATGTTATGTATTGTTTTCATAGGAAATGTAAATTGATGATTAAGAGACAATGTTTTTTCTTTTTTTTTTGAGTGTGAACGTTTTTTGTTGGGTTCTTTGTTACGGCCAGCTTTTCAGTAGCTGTTACATGCACCAGATGCACACAGTCCCACCCTGAAATGCATTGCTTTGCTGCTCTTTGACCAAATTAAGGCTTGGACACTGCACTGATGATTCATTGGTTGTTTCTCAGTGTTTATAGAGCTACGTTCTTTAGTGAGGTGTATTCTTATGTGACTGCATAGACTAGAACCGGTTATTGCTCTGCGGGATCCATGTTAATTAGCATTACTGGTATGATATTACTATGAAGGCATCATTTTTTGGCTGGAATACTAACTGGATAGGGTGCAAATCTATCTCGAGGCAGGGCACACACACACACACACACACACGTCTCACATCTACGGAAAATTTTGCATAGCCGGTCTACCCACAGCCATTTTTAAGGAAATCTATTAAAAGTCATTTGCTTTTAGGATGATTATATAAAAAGCTGTGAGGGAAGAATACCACACACTGTGCCACACATGCTGTTATATAAATGATATAGATTATTTTTGTTGGCTCCTTTCCTATAGATGGAAACTGTATCCACATGGTAGACACTGGAATCGTACAAATGCTTTTGGACCTCTTGAACAGACATGTGGAGGAGGGGAATGTTACTGTTCAGCACGCGGCCCTGAGCGCCCTGAGGAACCTGGCAATCCCAGGTCAGTGTTGATACACTACATTCACATATACAGTCTTATCCAGAAAGACTTACGTGTATTTTATTTATACAGCTGAGCAATTGGGGGCCCAATTCAGGGGCCCAACAGTAACAGTGGTAACACTGAGCTTCCACCTTCATCACTATTCCTTGTTTCTGCAGTCTTTAAACTTCATTATATGTTAATATAAACTTTAACAAGGCATCATTATTTTTCCTTTCTTCTATTCCATCAGTGGTGAACAAGTCTAAGATGCTTTCAGCCGGAGTGTCTGACGTGGTGCTGAAGTTTCTCCAATCAGAAATGCCACCAGTTCAGTTCAAGCTCCTGGGAACGTTAAGAATGCTTATCGACACGCAAGGTAACGTTAGCTAACATCAATGCCAAGTTTATGTTTATTTCTATTCCACCCCTGTCGGATTAGTGTATTAAACCTTTCCATGAAACACTGAAGACTTTTACTAACTGCGATTTGTCGCCAGTGCAATAGAAATTGTCGCCACTGCAATAGAAATAGATTTGCATTTGCTGCACTGAATGCCTACATCAGCCATTGATTCATCCTGCTAGGTCAGGTATAAGCCAGTTTCCCCCTGTCCTGTAAATTAGAAAGCAATTATCTTATCAGTAAAACAGATTAGGACAGGGATCCATGGCATAGTGCTGGAATTTTATTGCTATAGATCGTAAGCTGCAGCTGCCAGCACGGACTGCAGCATTTTGCATTCGCAGCATGTGATGTGTAGCCAGTTACACATCAGCAATACTTTAGCTACAGCACCAGTACACCTAAAGAAAGCAATTTATAAATGGGACTGATGGAAATGTTATACATCTAATTAAAATGGGAGTTATTTTGGATACAAGACAATAAGGGCCAAATATTACTTAAAATGCTTGCAGCATTTTTAAACTTGTGGGTTTTTCCTACTGGCTTTCAAACAGAAAAATAAGAGTAGGAATAAAGCCAGGTTAATTTCTGTCGGTCTGATTTTTTTTTTTTTAACAATACAGTAAGTTAATTGAATTCTCTATAATTAGGCAGACTTTAGGCTGTTACTGAGCTTTGATTAACTAATAAATTCCCAAATTTTTATGCAGTATAAAAGAATTGAATGCATGTGTATGGAGTTGTTCACATATCACAGCTAAAAACACGTGGAAAATGCTCCTTCTTTTCAAAGCGTTCGGTTGCTTGCGCTCCAGATGTGTTTGCCGTAAGCAATCAGCTGTGCTTTCCATTAAAAAACAGTTAATTTCAGCAATAGATTTTCAACTTGCTGTAACCTTTGTTTCTTTTCTTTGTAGATAAATTTTGCAGCAATGATAAGCTGCTCCTCTATTTTACTGCTAAAGTTCCAGTGTAATAGATTGATTGGTTTTTGTCACGTGACCTGTGGTGCCCTTGTGACATTCTCAAAAGTTAAAATGTTTGTATCGTACTGTGGCACGGACGCGTCTGCAAAAAACAAGCATGTTCTGTATTTGTGCCAGCTTGTTTTGTATCTACATTTAAATTATTAAACTTAATTGCGCAAAGGATGTGTTATGTAACCGGCCCCTAAAAGAGCTTTACTGTATTGAGTTCTACATTTATATCTGACTTTAAATGGCAAAACTGTAATAACTTGTCTGGAATTGAAGTGTTGGTGAGTATGTGTATGTGTGTGTGTGTGTGTGATGTAGTGGATGCTGCTGAACAGTTGGGAACAAACCGTAAGCTTGTGGAGAGGCTGGTGGAATGGTGTGAGGCCAAAGACCACGCAGGAGTGATGGGAGAGTCAAACCGCCTGCTTTCTGCGCTGATCCGTCACAGCAAGTCAAAGGTCATGACCTTACACACAACAACATTTCAGTGAAAAATTCTCAGATTCGGGTAATTGAATTGTGTTTCTCTGCTTTGAACAGGAAGTGGTACGGACGGTCATTCAGTGTGGGGGTGTAAAGCATTTGGTGACCATGGCAACAAGCGAGCACATGATCATGCAGAACGAAGCGCTGGTGGCTTTGGGTCTAATAGCGGCACTGGATTTGGGTAAAACAGACATTTTACTGTCCAGAGCGTAAAGATTTACCCGATGTGTAACTTTCACTGAGATGAATTCCAGCTCAATTACATCAAATATTTGCTTTGTTTTTTTAAAATTCTATTTATTTCTATAATAAAATTAACAGTGCAAGATTTAAATGGATATTTTTAGTCTCTAAAGCTATTGTTACTCAAAAAAAGTCAAAAAAGCTTTTGTTTGATTGTTTTTTTTAATCCCTGACAGATTCAGCAGAGAAGGATTTTGTTGGCTCCACTCTGGTGCAGGTCTTACATAAGCTGCTGACCGAGGAGAAGAGCGCTCCTGAAATCAAATACAACTCCATGATTCTCATCTGCTCTGTCATGGGCTCGGGTGAGGAGCTGATATTTAGCGAAATATAACGTAATCTAGATACAACATCTAGATTATGTATGTGAAATATTATAGAATCTTTGTATGATGAATACATTTGCAGCATTTAGCAGACGCTCTTATCCAGAGCGACGTACAAAAGTGTCTCATCACCGAACAGCTCAATACTGGTACATTAGATCACAAATCAAAGTGTAACAACCCATAAAAACTGTTGAAAAAAGAGCAGCATGGATACTTTTTAATTTTTTTATCATGTATAAAATTATTGTTGAGCTATACTCTTTAGTTACTGCTATAACAGGTGATAAAACTGATAGAAGAGTTGTGGTAAGTTAGGAGGGTGTAGAATAGAAGTCTGGACTGTAATCAGTTCAAGCTTTTGATGCATTGCACGAGTAACAGTCTGATCTTAACTTTTAATCTTTAAAAGTAAACTTAAATCCACACATTGCCTAACACGTATCCAGGTGATAAATGGTGGCTTTTTAAAAAAAACAATAAATTCTAACGTTTGATTTGTCTTTTTTTTTTCTTTTTCCTCAGAACCTCTACATAAAGAAGTACGGAGCCTGGCCTTCATTGATGTGGTGTCCAAACTCCGCTCCCATGAGAACAAAACGGTGGCCCATCAGGCCTCTTTAACAGAACAGAGGCTAACGGCGCAGAGCTAAAAGACTCTTTATTCACGCGACACACACTCCATCCACTGTCTGCCTGCCAGTCCTTCCTATACACGCATTCTAACCCTTTTATGATTCTCACTGCCTCCCTCTGTCCTGTGCCAACGTATCCAGTCCCAAATCTGGCCTAGCTTCCTTGCTCTAGTCCCCTTTACATACGCATGCGTTCAGCACATTGTAGGACATCTTAGACCGCCTTCTGCAATAGGCTGTGCGGCCGAGATGAGGCGCGTACAGAAATTATTTAAAAAAAACATAGCTGTAATAAAGCAACATCTTGTTCAAAGAGTCGAAAAAAAAAAAACAGTCTAGACTATAACTGGACTAAAGGAGAAACTAGTGCAGCCATATTTTTATGCTGTGTAAAGGCCACGTGTGCTGTGTCGCTTCAATACCTGCTGATTCTGACACCTGCATGTCTTTTTTTAAAGTAGTCTAATTCAGTGTTCAGCTAACCAGACCTCACTCTTTACGATACACTCCTCTCTTTTACTATATACGAGTACCTGTTCGTAGAGATCAAATGTGCTTGTACTGTATATGAGCTGACAGGACTAGAGAGACCTCTTTACAGTTTAATCACCCCTGGGGTCCTCATGCCACCTGTGTTCATATCTATGAAGCCACTTTACTAAGACGAGCTAATTCCATGTTACTAATCTGTTCAATTTTGCAATAGATTCCTGTTGTCTCATGGAATTTCCGAACAAATAGTCTTACAAAGAGAAGTAGACACTGAGGACAGTGAAGAAGCTGCTGATTGTTGAATTTTGTAAGTACAATGTTTAAGTTCTGCTGGACGATCTGTTGAAATACACCACGCTGGTCACATGACCGCCTTCACGGCAGGTATAATGAATTCAAACGTTCCCGGTCCATGAATAAATAATGCAATCGTGTCGAGAATTGACTTTAACAAGTTGGTGTGTGTGTTTTTATGTTTTGAGGTGGTTAAAATTCTGCCAAGAATTTCATTATCCATGACCCCAGCATTAAATACCAACCAGTTCTGACTGTTTCAGATCATGTTCTCTCTCTCTCTCTGTCTCTCTCTCGCTCTTAAAGGTGTACATTTAATACTGTGGTCCAGTTAGATATCCTATGCTGAATTTTGCATGTGTACAGGATTGTCCTATTGCCCGACCCATCGAGTATCACCAAACATGCATTTCCTCTGTATGTTGGGATACCCTATCGTTCCCGTGTGGCCACTTTTTGTTCGGTCAATGTTATTTATCAGATTTGTAACCTTATGAAACCACTGAGCAATCCGATATTATCTATATTTACTGCATTACAGATATTTAAACTCGACTAGATGTTGTAAATGTCACTGATTCATTGTACATTTGAAAGATAGAAAATGATTATTAAAGACAGTTGCTGGTGATGAATTTGTGGGGTTTTTTTCTATTATTTTAACACAAATATTTAAAGGTGCAGTGTGACATCTTGGAAAATGCTAACTGTAGCCTGATAGCACTGAAATCTTCCTCGTTTGTCCCACCTTCAGCATCCAAAGCCACGCCTCCTGAACGCATGAACAACTACAGACTAGACGACCAGACTAGACGACGTCACTACAATACATTAGGTCATTCACTGGTGAGAACATTTTATAGTGCAGTTAGTAACAATACTAAAATATCAAACATAAAAATAGTACCTATTTACACTCTGCTACTGTAATTGAGCTTATTTGTAAAGGTAAACAAACGACATAAGTTATGCAAAACGCACCAAAATCAAATCACACCATGTTCCTACCTGTCCAAAAGAAATGCTGCAACCATGACCTCATCTTTGAGATCCTTTGACTCCTGTAGTCGACTCCAGCGTGGAGTCAACACCTATATTTAGATATTTCCACAGATACGCTGATGAGGTATCCCGTCTGCGCAAACTGGGTATACTGAAGTATGCACATGTTGGTAGTCGAGTAGGAAAGCCTATTATAATTGGACCGAATATTTAGAAAGTTGTTTTCTGTCAGTTATTTTGCAGCGTAACATGCTTTAGTCCCTCAAAAGACATCAGACAGTGTTGGGAGCAGTAAGTATTGAAGCAGCTGCACACATCTGTAACATGTCTTTAGATACATAGGATGCAATAAAATACCGAGTTTATAAAATGTGTTTAATTGTAATGTTCTAGAATAATAAAATCTAAACTAAACTAAAATCCGCAGCAGCGGCACAAGAATATTTAAATTTCAGCTGACTAAAAAATCTGCGCTGTTTAGGAGATTAACTGCCATCTGCTTAAAAAAAAAAAAGAGACAGACAGACAGGTTATGACAGAGAGAGACAGAGAGAGAGAGAGAGGGGAAAAAGAGACAGACTGGGTATCAGAAAGTGAGTAAGAGAGAGACTGTGTGTGTAAGAGTTTATCACTGTGCTGAAGTCCTTGAAGTTTTTATTTGGACACCAGGGGCAAAAACTAGTTTGAAACTGCCCCATGATAGACAACACTAAACATGGATTATGGGTATTGCTTTAATTAAAATGTGACAATTTTAATCTGAAAATAAAATAACCCATAATAATGTTTTAACGCAGTCAACAAATCAACCACAATCACAATCTGTGGGACACCATGTGGGCAGGTAAACAAATGTTTTGTTCCAGATTAAAACGTTTAAGGACAACACGGAAACGTGAGCTTTAATTTTTACTCTGAGCTTTAATATTAGTTCAGTTGATCACAGAAACTCGGCTTTCGAGAAATATTTCCTAGATGTATTTTACAGGTTAGTTGCGAGTACAGATTTCTGTCAATGATTCTATTTGGCTGCTTAAATGAACAGTATTATTTCCATCCTATAATAAACATGTCTAATAGAAAGTCTTCTTGGATTGTGTGGATTTCAGTTTTAAATCTAAATGGATATTTTTATGCTACTGACGTAATACATCTCGTCATGTCCAGGACCTCTGAAATGTTCTATTAGATTATAAATCATTTTACAATACTGTCATGGTACATACTGCTGGTGTCAGGAGAGGTTTATTAAAGATAATAGACTTTTATTTAAAGCACAAGTACAGATCATTAGCCATCATGACACAATTAAGAGTTTTTCAGAATATAAATGTATTAAAATGTGTTGAAAAAGAGAAAAGAATTTACTGTCCACAAACTGGACCACAAAAATAGTTACATCAGTTTAACCATATCTTCATTCGCAACATAGGGGGTGCGGTGGTGGTGGTGGGGCGTTAGGCTGATCCTAAGAAAGTAACAGTGTGAAATGGGGTGTGGTAAAGGGGGCCAAACCTCAATCTTTCATAGGGCCCAAAATTGTTAGCGGCACCCTTTGCATAACATTATCAGCTGCACAACAAAAAGAAAAACGATAGAACATTGCATGAGATCATATTTAAACACTTACACACTCCAACACACACACGCACTCGCGCAACCACAGTTTTGTAACATTTTATATACAGGTGTCCGAGATGTAAAATACTCTAGAAAAAATTGGATCCGTACAATAAAACATGTGCAGATGACATCTGTCCACACACACGTCCTGATGAACATGGTGTGTTGAGTTCTGCTGTTGGTGCCAGTACTCCTATAAGTGGAAAAAAAAAAAAATCAGTTCGTTTTAAATAGGTAGTTTTTCTAGTTCTGATGTTATGGTGTGTAAGTGTGGTTAGTTCAGTCAGTTACCTGGAAATGTCTAAAGAAACTTCTTCAGGTCATCAAACTGCAAAGGAGAACAAAATGACGTGTAGGAGAGAAAATCGGATGTGTTGATCTGTCTCATATCAGTCAGATGTTCTGCCACTGTGCTAAAATCTAGTGCATCTGCAGGTTAACTGCATGAGTGTTTGTATTTGATATGTCTTTTCACACTGAGCACAACTCAAAGACTCTTACACAACTATAACACCAAGCGCTTACATAAAAAAATGCATTGAAAATTATTTTTATTGTTTATTTAATAAAGGTTTAACATTTTTAAAAGCCTTTAGCACTAGAACATTTGAACACAAATCTGTGGATGTGGGTGAAAGATAAAGGCCTGCATGCATCATGTGACCAATTCCAACGAACTCAATCATATGTTGAAATAATGTATTAGTGCATTAGTGTCTACCATGTAAGCAGACAGACCAGGTTTTTATCTTTTAAAATGAGTCATATGTCACTGAATAAGATTAATGCTACATTCACCAAGGCTGTAACAATGGAGCATTGTTTTGCCGACCTTTAAATTTGGTAAAAAAAAAAAAAAATGCTGCAATAAACAATTCGTCTTTGTCTATTGTGTCTTTTTGATTATGGTGTAGTTTTTACGTCTATCTTGGGTTGTTTTGCTGTGTATAGTGTAAATGCGGATGTCGGATACAGGACATTTATAAAAAAAAAAAATTGGATGTCACAAAATCGGAATTGGGCATCAAGATCTGCAGTGTAAATGCGGCCATAAAGAACCCAGGTCTACTGAGAGTACAGGGTCAGACTGCAGTGAGGTACAGGTGCTGTGTGTATAAGTGAAGAGGACGGAGCTCTTTGCCAGGTTCACTTACCAGCTCGTCTGCACAGCTTCAATATCACTCACTAGATTTTGGGCCAGGCACATTCCAAATATCTAATAAACACAAATGTGAACAACCTTCTAATTAAACAATATACAAATAACTCCGATTATTATAGCAACACAAAATATGATTTAAACTGAAAAGGGTTAGAAAAAGTAGTAAATAAACTCAAAGACAATGAGATTTCCTGGAAAGTCAAACATGTCAACATTTATTAGTTTGCATACATGTCAGCTTATGACCAAAATGTTTTCATGAAAATTTTATATAAAATCTCCCCAAATTTCTAAAAATGCAAATAAAATTCCTATAAATTTTTGGTAACTTTCCTGGAATGAATATTTTCGAATATTTTTAAAACTCCCGAAATAAAATTCGAATGAAAACTTTCTAAAACATGTGCATTCGCAACTCTAGTAGAGAATGTGAACAGTGCTAGCTAAAAACACACACACACACACACAGACAGAGTAAAGATATCTTACCTGCAGCAGGGCAATTCCTATAAAGATGCCTGCTACCACTGTCAGGTTGTCCTGTAACCACTTCTCGAACTGAGGCACGCAGCCTTTTACGTGTATGTAAGTCTTCTGTTCGTCAGCCTACAACAACCAAATAACACAACCATCTTTAAGATAACATGTATTACACACTGCTCCGCCCTGCCAGAATTGTTGCCTCTCTCTTACCATGTTTGTCATACGATTAAAAGGAGGGCTGGGCAATATGATGTAAAAGTAAAACCTCGATTACGATTAGTAATTAATAATTGTATATTTTCAATATTACCAATTATCAATTAATATGTTCCTTATTGTCAAATAGTTATTTTTCTTATTTATTTCTGCCCTTATAGTTGACTGTGTTTTTCTTTGGTAAAAGCTTCATCTGTTGCTTAGCTGATTTGATGTTTAAGCTCTCTGCCATGTCGGTTCAGCACTACTGACTGGACAATCACAGAAAGTGGTGTGTTTTTAACAGGAAAGCATTAAAAAGAATTCCTTTTTGTCCAGTCCTAATTAAAAAGCAATACATTGATTTCGTTCAGATTGCTATATACTAAAACTGTGTTATAATTCATGACCTGTAGAGGGCTCCTTATGCTCAGTGAGTAAATTATGTTCATGTATTTACATCATATCTGCAGCAGACGTTCCGTTTTTTTTTTTTTTTTAAACTAGCTAATGGATAAACAGATAGACAGCGCTGTTACTCAGGGGAGCATTTACCCATACGCTTCCCTTGAACTGAATAAATATAAAAAGATCTTTTTAATCAGGATGTGTCTACTGGAGGAATGTTTCCTATTGTTTTGTATGAATGTAACTTTATTCTCCTGAAGAAAGAACAGCGTAACGTACCATTTTAAACCGAACATCATATCCACATTGTCTGTTGATGACGTCCTCCTAAAAAACAGGATGTAGGCGATAAATGATAGTTCTCTAACAGCAGCAGAAGACCTTTTTTTAAAAATAGACAAAGAAAGCAGTGCTGTGGTCATGTGGACTGTTTCCAGGTTTCTGATTTATCCCCAACACTTACAAACAATGCACTATCTATTATTTTCTGGACTAGCTGAAATAAATTGCAGGTTTAGCGAATCTTCTTTGTTTTCTTGTAATTTCCCATTTAACTAGAAAAAAAAAAAACACCTTTAGCAGTAAATGCTATACATATCCTTTAGGGCTGACTGCTAAAGGGATTTTATTCACCACAATAAGGAAGAACCGTGCAGCTAGAATGTTAAAAGCCTTCAGATTACACCTTATTAAGTAAAAGTTATAGTTCAAAAAATAAAAGGTTGACAAAATAATGGAATATTTTACTGTTTTTTACCTTAGATACACCAGATGTTATAATCTGGTGTAATAATCTAAGCTTGGCTCTTTCCCTAATTCTTTACCCACCAGGTCAAATTTTTTTCTGAGTCTCACAGGTTATCATTGCTACAGTGAAGATAATCAGGTCTTCCTGCAGAGAAAACCTTCGTCTAACCTTGGCATTGCGTTACTGCTAATAAAAGGCTGGATGAAGCATCAGCTGATCATTTTGGGGAAAAAGCTTTTTAAACCAAATATAGTGATGACTGGAGGTTTACTCTTTACTTGTAAGATCAAACCATCATGCAAGATATGTGTATGTAAGAACTGTACGAGAGAAACCTTCTTCATCCAATTTGTCGCTCGGCAAGAGATCATGAAGTTGAAATTTCTATCATTATGATGTCAGAGTGACACACAACCGGTGAAAAAAAGCATATCATTTATAGCAGGAAGCATAGACTAGGCGTGTATCTCTCAGGAAACATGAGCATAGTAGTGTGTGATGAGGAGCTACTGTTAGCTTTAAGAGGTTTATAAGACAGAACTGTAAAAGATCAGTGTTACAGACATGACACAAATAATTATTTTATTAAACTAAAAGCTAATCAAAAGCAGCCTGCTCTCACTAGTAGTTCTAGTTTCTCTTACTGCTGGGTCCTTGGTGCAGCAGGAGAAGGGAACGCCACACTTCTCTCGGCTGGGGTTGGTGTCCGTGCAGTTAAAGTAGATGTTCAGATCCCAATCATCGGCTTTGGACGCCCCACAGCACTCCCACTGCACACAGCAGATAATAAGAAGCCCATGAGCATCACTCCTACAATGACCCATAGATGTTTACTTAAGACTGAAAGAATTTTCAACTAAAAACCAGGAGTGAAATATGTGTTATGTAAGTTTTCCGAGAAGTTCTTAGGGAGGAGTAGAAAAAATATTTCAAAAGAAATATTTCAGGCCAGAATTTATTTAAAATATATGTGAAATACATGTTTTGTATTCTGATGCTTAGTTAAATATATTTTAAATAAAAATATATTAATTTTAACCAAAATATATGTCAGGCTCATAAAAAATACTTTTCCAATCTTACAGACTGAATTACTAAATATAATGAACAGATTAATTTTCAGCTTTTATCCACACAAACAAAAGCTCAAGCAAACTTGCTTGATGTGAGAAAACAAACTTCATCGGTTTTTACATTCACAGCATTTAGCAGACGCTCTTATCCAGAATGATGAACAAAAGTGCTTTGAGTCACATCATTACACAGCTCAGTAGTGGTACATTTAATCACAAATCAAAGTGTAACAACCCACAAAAAAAGCTCAAACACGATGTGTATTGAACAGTGGACATGAAATTATATTCGAGATTTTATTAAACCATTATGTGTGGTTGATGTGATAGCCTAGTGGGTAGCATGTTGGCATATGGTGCACCAGGTGGCTCAAATGGTTAAGGTGCTGAGTTGTTAATCTGAAGACCAGAAACACCTGGGTTCAAGCCCCACCTCCGGCAAGTCAACCACTGTTGGGTCCTTGAGCAAGACCCTTAACCCCTCCTGCTCCAGGGGCGCTGTATCATAGCTGACCCTGCGCTCTGACCCCAACTTACTAAGATGGGATATGCGAAAAATGCATTTCATTGGCTCTGTACATGTACCTTGCACAATGACAATGAATTGAATATACTATACTACTATACCATTATGCTCTGGGTGACCATTTTTAGATTTTCAAAACTATACAAAAAAAAGCCAAAAAATTTATTTGTAGAAAAAAATATATTTGTTGATATTTTCTGAAACATACTTTTGCAAATATATTTTTGTATTTGAAAATTATTTTATTTGACCACATGTGGCCACATGACCCAGTACAGTATTTAGTGTGTTATAAGCGAGCCTCAGATATTGCACTAGTTCTTATAGTTCTGCTTGAGACTTTTAAATTAGTTATCAACTCCATTAAGAGAAAATCTGCGTAGGATTGATTTAAATGTTTGCAGTTGTGTGACGTTAATGGATGTACGTCTCTTATGTCTCACTTTTTGCTGCTTTCAACAGCAAATTTTAACTTTTATTTTGTATGTAGAAACAAAACTTTAGATTTCATATTACATATCGGTCTGGAAATCGAATACATTTCCTGTCAGTTAATCTCTGGTATTTTACATTCTTAAGAATGTTAGCTAAATCAATTCTCTGTTATCTTATCCAAATACAGAGTGCTTGATAATCTCTTCGACAGCATGAGACTTAGCTAAACTCCTATACTGAATTATAAGCACTAACAAAGTACTAACTTTACACACTGGTTAAACTGCTTATATACACATTTACATTCACAGCATTTATCTATTTTATACAACTGAACAATTGGGGGTTACAATTGGTGGCCTTGCTCAGGGGCCCAACAGTGACAGCTTGATGTTGCTGGGAATTAAACCCAGTTCTTCCAATAAGCAGTCCAACATCTAAATCACTGCGCTATCATTTCCTCACACTCTTACACAATCTTACATTAGGTCTTATGAGGTCAAATGACCGTTTCACAACAAAAATGTTTTATTATTAAGATGTTTGTTGTGGGAATTCTGCAGTTCGGGTTAGCATGATTTGCTAATCATGAGTCCTTGTACTAATCCGTCTCTCACTTCCTGTCTCTTCTACACTCTTGTTAACTTTTTTTGTGTTTTGGAAAATGATTCTTCTTCGTTTGCTGTTTTAAACAGTGTAATACAGCGAGTCATGCAAACCACAAGCACAGTTCCTCACTTACATATTCCTGAGTGAAGTCGATAAGATTCTGTAGGTCAATATCATCTCTATAGGCTCTGATGTTGTTATTAATGAAGAAGTCCAGCTGGTTTTTGATCCAGTCTTTGAAGACAAAGGCAAGAACCCCAGCCGTCAATTCCAGGAAAAATATCAGCCCCAGGAACACCGAAAACTAGAGTGGGTCAGGAGCAAGAACACACAAGATATTATTATTATTTATTTTAGACTTACTTTATTAAAAATCTTTTTTTTTTTTCCACACAAAAATAATAGATGTAGAGTTTTAGAGTATATATTTAAACACTATTTGATTAACAGGTTAAAGAGAATAATATCGAGACAAAAAGCTTGACTTACAAATTTGAGGAGGAGGGTGTTCTCTCTCAGTGCTCCAATGCATCCAGCAAAACCCAGGATAAACATCACACCACCCACCACCAGAAACAGCCACACGGGGTCGAACCCACCCAGATCAGTGATGGAGGAGATGTTTGAGAGCACACCCTGACAGAAAGAGCCACTGTTATTCAGACGTAGCATTCCACATAAAATCTTCACATCGGCTACAATGACTGACCACATGGGAATTACCAAAACACGACTCGTTTAAAACAGGAACACAATATATACTAATCATGTCTTACTCAAACTGCTATGCACTTGTTCTGATAGGTTAAATCCAATGGGGCTGCTCAAATGATCATTTGCGTTTTAATGTGCTTTCAACTATACCACTTTACAAACAACTTTACATATTCATCACTGTGTTTGGGGAGTAAAAAAAGCGTACAGTCTGTACTGTCGGTGTCTAGGGAATGAAACTATTTGGCTTGACAGCTTTATTGCTTAACGATATACTGTTTGTTTGTTTTTTTGTTGTTTTTTACATAGAACATCTGGCAGCTGAATATACACTGCCAAAATCTACATACCACTCCCAATCCGTACATATTTTAAAGTCCACATAGACAGCATCAGTATTATTCAAAAAGTATAATATAGCATTTGTAATGATGCAGTGTTGAACCATGAAAACGTCGACCTGCCCGCCTTCACTAAAGTTCACCTAGTTTGCAGTTCACGTCAAACAGGTGTGTGAACAGTGGAAAGAAAATGGAAGTTCAATTGAGGAGTGACAGACAGTGTACAGCATACAGAACACCGTTATATAAAAAACACAACAACAACTGAATAACGTTATTCATATATTCTTGGTGCCTAAAAAATGTTTAGTAAGAAATTGGCTTTGTTTTAATCATGAGTGGTTTTAAAAACAAGAATTCCTGCTAAGAGCTTGCTGTGCTCACCTGACTAACTGAGAGATTTCTTTCATTTTAAGGCGTTTTTTAAGGCTAATTTTAAGGCGCCTTTTTTGTGTGTTTAGTGCTAGCCATGTTTCTCTTTACATATCTACCCTCCTCAGGCTACACTGTGCACTAACAAAGTGTTTTCATGTTACGTCATCAATCCAGAAGCAGGCCATATTGGCGGCACAAAACATAAACAAATAGCACTGAACTGAGCGGGACTCGCTGGTTTGGCTGATTATTGCCACAAAAAATTGTCAGATATTGTTGTGTTTTAAGCTGCAATAAGCGGTTAGACCGGGAAAAACATTTGGAGTACTGTAGACCGTATTACGTTCTAGAAAATCAAGAAAAAAAGTGAGAAAAGTGTTGGAAGAAAGGCAGCGATTGTGGTTATCCAAAATGAAGCAGGATTTCCGAAGCAAGAATCCTCACAATATTGGTGTTTTTTCTTAAAACTTCTCATGCAGATATTATCGTATTACATATCACTGATGAGCTGACGTGTGCCTCTCCCACCCATTAATACAGCATCCAAAAATATCAATATATCAGGATAAAAAATAGAGAGATTAAATATCAAGTCATCAGTCCACGACAAAAAAAACAAAACAAAAAAAAACAACAGCTTGTACGGATTTGTATCAACTGATAATTTTGCCTCTTACGTCCTTCTTTGTAGTAGAAGTTTTGCTGTGTTTAAACATAATTAAATAAGTTAAAAAGCAACTTCTAAAGCACAATCCGTGCTACTGTTTACATCCAAGTATCTCCAATATGGCCGCACTTCCGGGTAACTGACTAAAATGTTACGTAGTTGAAAAAACTCTATATGTAAAAAAATGAAGCAGTGCAGATATAGGAATGATCATATTGGCTTAAATTGAGTGGTATATATTTTGGGCTGCGTACAGAGATGCTACAGTTTTACGCTGCACACTAAATATCTGGTATAACGCACCTTCATCATATCCAGCCTGGATTAGCAAACAGATTGAGAAATACAGTGCTTACTCGTGATGTACTGCACTGTACATCACGACACTTAGTTTAAACTAAGACGTGTTTGACACCCCTGCTGGGACTAATTAGGATTTACATTATAATCAGCTGAAAAAAAAATGATGAAAAGAACAATAGTAAGAACACATTTTATTTAGCAATCATATTAAATACAGTTTTGCAAATTATTTTTTCACCAATTCTCTAGTTATAAATATTAAATAAATATTACAAACACCAACTACATAGATCCTTTCCCTTCAATCCTATTTAAGGGTCCGTGGGCTGAATAAAAACAGCAGGGTTAGCAGACCTTTTTTGCGGTGTTAAGACAAACAAAGCAACAATTAAAACAATAAAAAAAAATAAAAAAAAGACAGGAAGGAAGGGGAAAAAATTCCTAAACAGCTGAAATATTTTTTACACAAGACAGAGTTTCTGCGACTGTATGGAGCATGTGATGAGGCACACACTGTAATTTCTGACTAGGTGCCTCTAGTTAAGAAACTACCTGTAACATTCGAGTGGTGCATCGTTTCCCGCTGTACACACGTGCCACTGCGTTATAAGAGTTTCATAAGCCTGGGTAAAAAGTGGTGCTCAGTCAGCTAATATACGTCTGGTGTAAAATGTTTCTCTAGCAGGGGTTAAAAGCAGGGTAAAGAGCAACTATAAAACAGATTTGCAGTGTGAAAAGCCCTTGAGAAACAGCAGAATTCAGACACCTTTGGAAAAGTGTAGCATTATAACAGATGCTTAGTCAACTTTATGCAGTGCCTAACTTCATACTACAATTTCTCTATTCTGAGACTTCTTTTACTAAGATCATGAAGATTTCATTACTTCCTAATGCTATTAAGTCAAAGTTCAACACGACTAATAATATTTCAATAAACATAACTCCAGTAAATTGTTTGACAGTTTCGCACCTTCTCACTCCATGCCCACAGTCCAATCCCCAGGAAGGCCATCCCCAGCAACTAAACAGAAAAAGAAAACATCTGTAGTAATCCTATACTTCATGATAATATACAACATGGGTTAGGAATTTGACCTAATAAATTTAATTTAACATCTTTCCTCGAAGAAAAAGATAACAGGCAAGAAGCAGCCCTTTATTTCACTAGAAAAATGTAAGGAATTTCCCAGAAATAGGAAATGAGAGCCAGGGCGGTGATCATTTGCAACAGTTCACTGGTCACTAGGTTTCGAAAATAATAAACACATTTTAGACAACATTTCCAACAAATGATATAATTCAAATCCATAGATGCTGTTTGAGCCAAAAAAATGTATTTGTTGTTGTTTTTATGTACAACAGAACAAGGTTTAAATAATACATTCAGGGATTATTTAAATCTGGTTTTAAAATTATTGTTCCGTAACTAAAAAACACAAGCGTTCTCATAAATATACACACATACCCCTAAAAACATCAGAGCTTTTATTTGATTTTTACATATTATTTATAAACTAATAATTGTGATACCACAATAAATGCAATAAACACCATAAAATCAGCAGGACATCCCTGTTAATGTCTCATCCGGTGTCACCCAGATGAAGATAGGTTACCTTCTGAGTCTGGCTCACCTAAACTTTACAGTCTCTTATTGTCTTAAAGATATTTTCCTTAGATACATTTCTTACTTATATTCTGTGTTCATTATACAAACGCTATACAAATCAACAAAATTGTTTTCAATGATTTAAGCAAATAAATCACTTCCTTGCTCAAAAACGAGATTCAGCTCACAAAATACATTTATAAAAAGAAATAACATGTGCCTGGTTTACTTATGTGCCATTAGTTTTTACAGAGTAAATTACAGCAGCATTTCTAAAGATCACAATTATTATTTCAGTCTTACTGAAATTCTGCAGTCTTATTTTGGTAACAGTCTCCAGCACATGGCAGAAAATGTACTGTATTTAAACACTTAAATTCAATAGAGAGCACTGCAAAACTCTAATCTCAACACCATTACCTTAGGGTGTACCTTTAGGATGACCTGCTGTGCATTTAGTGTTCCATTTAAGTGTTGAGTTAAGTTAAGGTTTTAAACAGGAATCTCCATCAACTAACTATTTTTTTCATAGCGCTCACTTTGTCTATACGAGTATTGGTTAAACCTGTAAGTTTTAGCAAAGGGAAACCGAAAGCTACTGCATACAACGACACTCTGCAGTGGCCCATATGCGCAGTTGCACTCCGGCGAACCGGGTTCGATTCTGGCTCAGGTCCCACCCCTCTCTCTAACTCCCTCGTTCCCTCTCTGTCTGTCCTATAAATGAAAAGGCAAATGTCCAACAAATATCTTTAAAAGACACTCTGCAATGGTGTGCTTCCATTTTGTGACAACATTTTGGGTAAGAGGGACATATCAGTGTCTACAAACATATGACCATGTAGTGTAGTACATTCATTACATGTGATTGGTTCCGAAATCTAGCTGGTATAAATAACCAGGCTTTTAACAAATTTTGCCTCTCACTTCAGTGGGCCAGTGTGTTTAATGTTGTTAGTAAGCTGATGCTGTGTGAAGCAGGGATTAGAGTCAATCATAGGGTACTTTTACATTTACAGAAGATCCCCTTATCAGAGTGACTTATACAATTGGGGGTTAAGGGCCTTGTTCCGGGGCCCAGTGGTGGCAGCTTGGTTATCGAACCCCAATCTTTAAATTGTCAGTCCGACACCTTATCCACTGCTCTACCACTTCCCCTTTCTCAACTTCTGTTTCAAGCAGTAACAGTTCTAACATTTATATAGAAAAGAAGGAGTTAAACAGACATGCCTCCTGGTCTAGCTGTTCTACACACATCTGATCAAAACCATTACAAATATTTTCTACCCACCATTAGTGAATGTAATGCGATAGTCATCTCTTGCAATAAAATTTACGATTGAATTTACATTTATAAAAGTTAAAAGCCATGCATCAATGTTCATAATTCCTTCAGTAGATGTATACAGTTTAGTTGGCTAATTATTCCGCTACATACAGTATGTAGCAGGAGGGATGCACAATATGAAAAATGTTAACGTCCTTCTTGTGCCGAATCTAATAAAGATACAGATAAACAATGAGGTAATTTCCAAATCATTAGCAGTTTTTGCATTAACAAGAAAAAAATGCACTGATAAAACAAATATTTTAGTAGCTCTGGCCTACCAATAATTGCCAACATCAGTCCTGACGTTTGTGTAAATTTTAATTACATTTCCCATTAAAAAATTAATTCTCATGCAAAATTGTATCAAAAAGCAGCCCAAATATTATCAACCAGCTAAATGTATTTATTATCTGGCAACACTGGAAGGAACCCAGCCCAATCTGGCAACACTGGAAGGAACCCAGCCCAATCTGGCAACACTGATTTACTGATTTAGCAGCAAGTGTGCTTTATCGATCTAGTTATCAGATTTTACTTATTTATCGGTGCAATAAAAATGATTTTCAACCCATATCACCTGACAATTTATCTTTCTGATAAATATCGTGTACCCTTAATATATGCCGGTGTATTTTTTTATAACAATAGGTGGTGCAAATTTTTGTCCTTTTATGGGACTTGAACTGAACAAGGAAGACGGAAAAAAACAACAGGAAGCATTTAGCTTTTTGGCTCCCTACATCTCCTTTGTGGAAGATTTAAAAAAAAAAAAAAAAAAAGTCAAATAGAGTGTGAGAGAAAGAGAGAGCTCTTATTATTGTATGCAGTTTCATATTATGGGTTATATGAGCACTAACAATTAAATTAGTGGACCGTAACTAATTATGATTTATTTCAGATGATAAGTTCTACCTTTACTTGTAGACCAGGTATCTGCAGCAGAGGTAGCAGTTGATCCGTACAGTTCACGACCCACGGTTCGACTTGCACTTGGCCCGCACGCAGTTGTGTTCACATAACCGGGGCATGTTAGACAGTTAACAATGGCTAGCTGAGAGGCAGAAATATTGAAAAGTCTCCCTCATCATTCAAATCGCATGCATGGGAGCATTTGTCTGCATGGGCTGAAGCGATATCCATCAGGAAGTTTATCACTCAGTGGAAAGTCCGGTGCTACAGACAGTCCCTTCTATTAGATTTAAACAAGAGTGTGACCACAGATAAAGTCAGAAACCAAGTAAATGTAGTGACAGAAACTCGACTGGCCACTTTAGTCTGTTATCCATAGCAAAGAGTGACTGCTAAGACATCCTTATTCTAAGTTTAGGTCCATTTCCAGGTTTCCGATTGTTTTACATGTTACACTTTAATGACTGAGGAGTGAATATTTCATTATTATTCAGTTGGTAATTTATTTCTGCTAAAACTATAGGTGCCATAGGGTTATTTTTGTTAAAATTAAAGTTATTTAATCCAAGTTCTCTTGTAATAAATGCAAAGCAAATTATATTTGTTAAAAATGGTCTTTTATTCAACTGAAAAAAAACCCCATAAAATGCAAATGCGTTTGTTATGCATTTTAATAGTAAACTTCTATTTTAATGGATTATATGCTATAATTAACAACATATAAACACAAAATGGCACATTGTTTTGCCACAAACTTTTGCCACGTCCGTTATTAATTTGTGTGGTGGCAGCTGTTGAATTCTAGTGAAAAAAACCAGCCCTGCGTCTCACCCGGCTGAGCAAACGAGCGACACATGCAACAGCAAATCTAGCCATCACAAATCCTGCCTCGTGCACAGCCACATCCATATTATGTGCATATTACGTCTGTTACAATAGCGATGCAGATCATGTTATTAGAGGTGTGTGGTATTAATTTCTTACAGTGTTGGCATATTGTCTTTGTCTTGTATCATTCTTTCGCTAGTTCTTATTTCCACCAGGAAACCAAAATGTTGTCAAACAAACGATTTAAATGAAGCCACGTTCACCGACCAGGTAAAAAGCCCGTGTTACACTATGTTTTACAAATGTTAATACATAGTTTTATTTACTGTTCCTCCAGAATTAAAAACTACCAAAATGAAAAGAAAGGTAGTATGTTAGGCTAGCTATTCTTTGCTTGCGTAGTGCGTATGTAGCGTGGTTTGCAAAGGATGTCATTTGCATAATAGAATAAAATGTTATCCACAAAACGAAAGCAGCCATAATGTTAATAATAGCCTATACAATGGACATTAACATAAGTTTATAAGTCTGTAAAATAATTTTATTCAATTTAAAAATCAGGTTTTGTTCTTTACACCATGTGACTGTAGCCGTTCGTTTAAAGCAAAAAGTCTACTAAACCTCTACTAAATTAACTTACTAAACACACCCGCAACCATGTGTTTTGTTTTGTGTAATAAGTGCCATCGCTACACTCTACTACCGGTCTCAATAGCTAGCATGTCGTGGCTCCTTGCGATTTTTGTAGCTAGTGTAAGACACACATAAAAGCCTCTGCACTCTTATGGCACCCCCAAAAAAATAATTATTTTCTCTAGAAGATTTTATAAAACTAAATCTGTCATGCTCTCACAGTCCACCCTTGGATACAGTATTATAATGGAAACAAGTCATGCCTCACAACCTTTACATCATGTACCCAGCAACTTACCATGCAGAAAAACAAAGGACTGCATTCACTGGAAGGACTGAGTGAGTGGAGCAGAACACTCAGCCTGGAGACTTTACTATAACGGCATACACGAGATAGACTGTGTGTCAAAGTGACCTACGGTGGAAAGCTGAGAACATTACAGTCAATGATTTACAATTTTATACTTGTAAACATGAAAAAAATGATTTCCCCCTTAAAATATTACCTAATTTAACAGGCTTTGTCGTTTTAGTTAAAAAGATCTAATTATGCATAATTTATGCATGTTTTTGTCCCCAAACATTGTGACTGCCTTATTTATTCTGTCAATATAAATTAATGCAAAAACATATATTTAAGTGTAATATTCAACTGAAAAATATGACAAAATATTATTTTTAATATTAGGGAAAAAACTATCTAAGCGTTTTGAGTGCGTTCATTTATTTATTTATTCAGGTTTGTCTTTTGTATTTTCTGGAAGAAGGAACTACAGAAATACGGGAAACTAAAAGTTACTCTATCAGCCTTAATAGAATCATAACGACACTTGGTTACATGACACCAAATCGGGCATCTTTTTATAGAATCCAAATATTTCAATGATATTTTGTGTTTCGCTATTCAACCAAAATCCGCACACACGTCATCGACAATCATGGCTAGCTCTTTAATACAAATATAATTAAAATAACGCATTCGAAAACGCGTTATTGTCCATGTTAGATATATACAAAGATGCCCAACATGCCTTGTGGAAATGCTAATGGCTGGATGTGAGAGTAGATAGGGTGTTGACAGAGTTTTGTGTTTTGCACTGCACTTGGACAGCACTAAGGGATAAGTATAAACTAATTGAGGTTACAGTCCGGGGCAGGGTAAAGCAGATTAGCTGTAGATAATAAACCATGGGGTAAGTATTATTAACAGATTTGTTTGATTAAAAAAAAAAAGACTATTGTCTCTAACATCATCTGAAAGGGTTTTTCCTTTGCCATCGTCACTGCTAACTTTAACTTAATATACACTTAAAAATGTATATTCTGAATATATAGAGTTCAGCGATGCTGATTTGTGACAATTTTACTATAAAAATACATTTGAATGAAATTGAATATTAAAAGAAAGCTGTCAGAATAAAAAAAAATACATATTATAGTTATTATTATTAGAAGTGGAAAGACAGAGTACATGTGTTTGAATAAAAGAGAGGGAAGTGGAACAGCGAGATTACAGGGTGAAGAGGTAAAGAAGGTACAGGAGTTTAAGTACTAAGGGGTCGACAGTACAGAGCAATAGAGAGTGTGTAAAAGAGGTAAAGAAGTGAGTACAGGCAGGTCGGAATGGGTGGAGAAACGTGTCAGGAGTGATGCGCGACAGGAGAATATCAGCTAGAATCAAGGGGAAGGTGTACAAGACAGTGGTGAGACCAGCGATGTATGATTTAGAGACAGTGGCTCTAAGGAAGAGAGAGAGACAGGTGGCAGAGCTGGAAGTAGCAGAGCTGAAGATGTTGAGGTTTTCTTTGGGAGTGACGAGGTTGGACAGGATTAGGAAGGAGTTCATCAGGGGTACGGCTCATGTTAGATGTTTTGAGGAAAAAGTCAGCGAAGCCAGATTGGAGTGGTTTAGACATGTACAGAGGAGGGATAGCGAATATATCTGTAGGAGGATGTTAGAAATAAAGGTACCAGGCAGACGGCAAAGAGGAAGACCAAAGAGGAGGTATATGGATGTGATAAACGAGGATATGAAGTTAGTGGGTGCGAGTGAGAAGGATATAGAGAATAGGGTTAGGTGGCGACAGATGATTCGCTGTGGCGACCCCTAAAAGGGAACAGCCGAAAGGAGAAGAAGAGGTAATAGTATTAGTAATAGTAGTAGGGAATTAGACAGACATGTCCGGCTCATCCAGCACACCTGTTTAATACATTAGAAGCTGAAAGATTTTCACTATTAACCCTACAGTGTTGGCATGCCATTAGTCAAACACACTCAGTGGTGTGTATTTCGCACACAACCCCAACTCATGATACAGCCGATTGTTATTGTAGACAGAAACGCGCTTGGCACAGTGAACTCTGCATGGACGCTTAAAAAACGCACTCCTGACAAAAAAAGAAACAAAAACAGCGTTTAAAATACGCGGTTACGTTTTTATTAGTTTTCGAAGGACGTAGAAAAGCAAATGTTACTTTTATACAAAAATGATAAAAAAAGAAAGATTAAAATGTAATTCTAGACCCTTTAATGAGAATCGAACAGGATCATGGCGAGTTCAATATCAGCGTGTTGTCTTTTAAACAGTCTGGTGTGTCGGTGTTTACTGTCTTCAATGTCCAAATCAGACACTTCTAACACAAAGACATTACAATTCTGATCGAATAAACGCAACCAACACTCGAGCATTGCAAAGACAAAGTGAAAATGAAAGACATACACTTACCCAAAATATTATGTTAAATCCAAATATGAAATATTTGATGCAGCAGCTGACTTCGTGTCCATTGTAATATTTTCCTGTCATCATTAATACTCGTCCACATAAATCTCTACTCCTGCTACAGGCATGGGAACCGAGAGGAACAGGAACAGTGCAGCAGCTTCAGCTACACCAGCGCTTTTTGTCTAGAATCACCAAGCCTCTTACCATGCCTATACACACACACACACACACACACACACACACACACACACACACACACACACACACACTTAATTCACAGTCGGTTTCTTGACCCTAAAGAAAACTCAGCGGCTTTAATGTGAAAACGGACCTGCTGCTGGTCAGAAGCTTCTGGTGGCTGAATTCAGAAATAAATCTAGGCCTTTTTTCGGTTGTTAATCTAAACCGTCGCTTTACACTTGTTATGCTTGATTTTGATAGACCGAAATTCCAACCAATCAAACGGCGCCCTCGGGATACCGTAGAAAGAGTAGGCGGGACTACAGACTATACTACTGTATATATACCAATTCCGTGTCTGTGAAAGTTGGCAAAATGGTATGTGTAAAAAAACCCTATTTTTAATTGAAAGTATAATATATAAAAGTATTAAACATGATTAAATCGTAGTTAATGCGACTTTTTTTACTCCTGTTTTTTAACACAATCCTCATATTTATCATTTATTATTTCATGTAACTGTGTATAAATCTGTAAACAGTATATATTTATTATTTTTTCTGTCTTTCTTATTTTGTATTTCTGTATTTCTGTATTTTGTGTCTGCCCCCATACACCAAGATAAATTCCTCGTGCTGTAAAGTGCTCTTAAAAATAAAGCTTTTTCTGATTCTGATTCTAATGTTATTTACAGCCTATAGAGTGGTTTAATGCGGGAACCAATAGGATAACTTTAAAATTAGAACCCCCAGGGGGAGAAGGTTAAAATTAGACCACCCAGCCCCTCCTGAAGTACTTTAAGTATTCTCTTATTGAGTGACTGTCCTCTGTTCAGCGGACTATTATGCAGGAGTGCCGCCAGGGGGAGCAGTTGGAACGCACGCACTGTGGAGCCCCCAGCGATCTATTTTATTAGTATCGTTCATACAATATTATAGATAATACTTATATATATGTTTGGTGCAGAATGTGTAATATAATAATAATTTACAACTATAGGATTATGACTATTCAAGTATAGTAAAAGCAAATGTTATGTAGCTTTTGTTTTTCACATCAGGTAGAGAAGAATGTGTAGCTGTAACTTTAGCTTTAACTTCATCTTTAAGCTGGAATCCTTTTTGTGTTAAATTTTACACACACAATATGAAACAAGAAACATATCACTATTATTTCCTACCACATGGTGCTTCTAATGCTTCAGGTCTATATATACTTTATATACTGTGCATAGGAAGGGAAAAAGGTATAGTATGATTATTACTAATATAGAAAATGATAGTGCATTTTTGTCTGTGCTTATTTTTATGGTAATGTATGAGTTAAAGACAATTTTCCTAAATATTAGAGTTATCAGGTTTATTTCAGTGTGTATTTAAAAACAGTTTTTATTACAGTATGGTCACTTTGCTGTCTATACATAGACAACGAAGAAGGGGAAGCGCTTCAAGCTATATGTTTCAAGATACATTCACAATAATACATAAGATTTAGACAACGGAGGGGGAGATGTTGTGTCTTTATGTTGTCAAGTACATTCAGCCCTTACAAGTTGTGTCTTTCACGCATGGTAAACTACGCTAGCACAGCAGTGTAACTGTATTAATAATGTGTGTCTGTCACAGTCTGTCTAGGTTCAGAGCAGAGCTCTCACATGTAATCCTGCAAAAGACTATTTTAAATACATATTTCATTTTATATGATGTAAATAACACGTGTGTTGTAATATTTATCAAAATTTTAATTTAAATTTACAAAAACTGTGTTCTGTATCCCTCTTCATTTACACACATTATGTGTCCCTTGTTATTAAGATAAGTAAAGTGAGATAATCAATAATAATAATAAATAATAAAAAGTTGGGGAATTTTACATCCTACAAATTGTTTATTAATTATTTTTTTACCATGTTATCGTAATATGCTGATGGTATTTATTCTAACTCTAATTTTTTGTGTGTTTTCACAATTTTACTAAAAACTTCTACCAATTTTTTGTGTGTTGTTCACAGATCTGTACTAAGGGATGTCTATTATGTGTTACAATGATAGCTGAAGTCAGTGTACCTGTGCTGGCTGAAAGCAGCTTTTGTGTGCATATACAGTAGTCCAGCTTTTTTTCTATTCCAGGTGAAATTTATACAATAATGTTAGTTATGACTATTGTTAGTTGTTTATTCTTCAGTTTATTTTTTAATGATCTCAGCATATAATTTTTTATAACATGATACATTCCACATTTGACATGATACATTGCACATTTTTTTTAAAAAAGTTCATAACTACTTGGCAGAGGTTGGATAAAGCATGACACACAGAAATGTACTTGGTGATAACTAATCTTAGAAACCATTATATTATACAAGTGGCATCATAGCTTATGCAAATGTTATAAATGAGTTATTACACGTTAGCTAACTTATAACTATTACCAAGTCAGTGGGTTATATATTTACAGTGACAAAATTAATGTCTGCGTTGGGTAATAAAAGCCTCGCACTCTGCACTAACACACTTATTTGTATTGATGTAGCTATCAATGTTTTATTTCACCAATTGATATTTGATTTAATATTGTATGAGCACACGCATTTCTGTGCCCTGACACCTCTTAACTGCTTTATGAAGACATCATTTGTAGTGCTTCGGTACATAACAGTGAGGGGAGATGTTTCCTGTGAGGTGCACTGTGGCCTGTAATAAAGCACAAGCAAGAAATGGATCAGACATAAACAATTTTGTATTAAATACTGAAATGTAGGTGACAAATCATTTACTACAGATACCTTCTGTCATTTTCCAAGCGCTTATAGTTTGGAGGATCAGTCAGAGAACGATTTGCCTGGTCCTTCATGCACAAACCTCTTCGAAATCGATAGAAGCAAAATGTACCAGAAAAGTAACATAAATAGATAATCAACAGATAAAGTTAAGTATTTAATAAAAAACATCTTTGCTACCTGCAGAAGCTGATGTTAAATGCAGTTGGCTGCAGAATCCATTGACTCAGCTCAGTCTTATGTATGTCAACGAGACATTCATAACGCTTGCAGGCTGTGTCATTTGTGCTTCTTTTCCATCTCGTTTGCGAATGCTGATGAGTGCTTTCTCCACAGTACTGCCTCTGCCTGTGCTCAAACATCTGCTGCACTTTTGGTTTCACCTTATAGGTCACCAACAGAGGCTGGCTTAGGGAGCTTGTGTTTAAACAGTATAAGCTCTGCGTTAGGGCTTCATGGAACACCAGACTGCCACTTTCATCTCTGAAGCGAAGCTGGAAGCCCAGGATATTTGGACCATGGATGTGAAATAGAGATGCTGTTACATTGAACACATCATAGCCTGAAGGTGGAAGTTGGTCCAGGGTGAGCAGGTGTTCAGTGAGGGAGGCACTAATGCTCAGATTCCCATTTTCAAATGAAAGGCTGTGTACAGCCACCGTTACTGTGAGTGGTTCAGGGTGTAGGGTTTTTCTCAGTAAGATTAGCTCAGCAACAGTCATAGAGGGCTGTAAGTATGATAAGTTGAACCAGATCCAACCAGGTTTGCTATATTTTGTGCCTATTTATTAGAGACATTAATAATTTACATATAATAAAAACCGATCAATGTAAGTAAAGAATAAAACAGATAGTTTCTTACCCTCGATACTACGGAAACTCTGCACCAGAGTACCATCCGAATCGCCTCTTGTCCTCAACTCCTGTGTGCTCAGTAGATGGTAAACTTGCTTCATATATGGATGTGGCTTTACTTCTTGAGGGACTGACAGCTTATTGATGTGAAGCATCTCCAAAATGGCCTTGCTAAGATCTCTGGTTTCAAAATCTTCAGGAAATTTCTCTTCAAACTTCAAGCCACTGAGAGCATTCAGGGTTATAACAGCAGACAACAAACAGAAAAATCTTTTGGATTCCATGTTAAAAAGCCTCAAATAAATAACGTGGAGATTCCTGGTTTGTGATAAAATCACAGTAAGAAAGCTAAAGCTCAATTGCTAATTGGTTGTGGGAAGGATTTGCAAAATACACACAGCCAAACTTAGAGAGAAAGCAATTACCGCTCACACTGAAAATGCCTGGAATGTTACAGTCCATTTGACACGCATTGTGCCCGTGCTGTTTCTGGCAGCAGAGCAAAGCCACAAGTCTTGTTTTGGTTTGAGGGGGTGACCATTTTTTTCTGGATTCATGGTCTCTTTTTAACATGCTGAACATTTTTTACAAGCTTTTCTAGCTGATAATATTTCATAACAAGTAGATACTCAACATTTGCTTGTGAAAAGCCCACATTTTTAAAAGAAATTAGTTTTCTGAAGAGGTTGTAGAGTAGACAAAATTACAAGCACAAACACTTACTCAATTTATTTCTTAAATACTTAGCAACAGTAAAAGTATTAATGTTTAAAGTAAGAGTAAAAAAGTATCGAATGATAAGACTGATAAGAGTTTGGGGACCCCTCAGTGCTGGCAATATGTCTAACTATTGTAAATATTATCTCTGGTTATTTACACTATAGAATGCACACACCTATTATGCATTTTATGTATTAGTATCTGTGTTGCATACATCATAACAGTAAAAAAGGTTTTACCCTTCTATGCATCCTGTATCCTTTTAACATAATATTGCATAGTTTTTTTCTAAATTTAACATTGAATTTTTGTATAAGTACCATAATATAAAAAAACAAAAGCAAAAAACAAAAAATGTATTATTGGGAGGCCCCTGGTGGCTACAGGGCCTTAGGCAGTCGCTTAGTTTGTCTATGCTCTGGGATGGCTCTGACTCAATTAGTGAGTTACTATTTACTTTTTGATCTAATTACATTTACATTTGCGGCAAGTGGCAGACGCACTTATCCAGAGCGACTTACATTATTCTCTGGCCTGGTTGTGCTAAAAAAAATCAAACCCCGATCTTCATATTGGTAGTCCAACAACTTAGCCACTGCGCTATCACTTTCCTTTATTGAATAAAGTGAAAATCCTGAACCCAGTAAAAATACTAAAAATCGACTATATAAAATAGGAGTAAAAATAGATAAAAAAGAAGTCAATATTTGACATTTTATCAGAATTTACGGTAAGGTTAAAGTGCCCATAGTTGCAGAATCACCTACAGATAGTCATTATTATATAGCCACTATATGTTTTCTCAGGTTGGAGCTGGAATTCCTGTACACTGATATGTCAACTTGTTTTGGTGCACAAAGAAAGGCATCGCATTATGTACCTGTTTCTTTTTCAATCATTTAAATGTGAGGCCATGGGTGTCCCGTTGTTACTCATATGCTCGATTCCTCTACATCTTCTATATTTTAAACTAAGTATTATTTAAAAATGAGCAGGTTTTACATAACGCAAGACCTGCCAACTGTTGTCACTGTATCTCATTATACTTAACATGATAGAAACGACATTTGCATAATTAACATTGCGATTAAAAGTTTTACTTAAGTGGGAGTAAAAACCTATTCTTAAAAGTAATTTTTTTTTGCAAAAACTACTTTAGTGAATGTAACAAAAATGTTACATGAATGTTAAAAATTTTAAATGAAATGAAATTTCAGTGTGTTCCTTTTATAGGCTCTGAATTTACCAACCCAGGGTTAGGATTAAGCAGTTCGGAATAATCTGAGTGACAAGTTCAAACAGCAGATGTCAGTGTTGATCAGTTCAGTAAAATCAGTACTATTTCTCAGTAGCTCTTTAATTCTTCTTTAATATTCAACTTTTTTACAACAAATGGACTTTTATTGAACTGAAATTGCTCGCAAAACAATGACGTCGGGATATCATATAACAACATCTCTGTTAACTTTAGCGAAATTTGGTTAAGAAGGCGTGGTTCGCTTGGTAAAAGCAGATACCAAGGTTAAAAGTTTTAAGCTGGACAAGAAATACAAGTTCTCCTTTGAACAGTTTAGTTTTAACTACAAGGTTAAGTGCCTGTGTGTTCGGGTTGTTAATTTGCATATTACTATGAGAGACGTATTTATTACAAATTGTTTACTACATATCATAAATAAAGAGACTTTTAAAACATTTTTTATCAGGATGCGGATGAAGGTCGCAGTTGCCAATAGTCTGTGATGATGTCTATTCTTTTGCATTCAGTTACCTAGTTAATTAATGAACATTAGTTAACTTAATAACTAAATATATATTTGTAAGGTTAGCCAGCTCTTAACATATTTTACCATCAGAAGACCATAATCTATATCACCTACAGTTTATTTTTACATAACTCACATAATTCTGGTACTTGATTGACTTTTCTGGTACTTAATTTAATTTTTATTTACAGTATACAACAAGCAAAAACTTGAAAACATGAAAAGAACAGCAAGCAAACATCAGTTTCCAGACAATATTATTATAATATCTGGTTAATTGCTATTAACACAGTCAAACCATGTTTTTTTTCAATAGCAGGAACCGGTTTTAACCATTTTTGAAATAGTTTGTTTTAATTCGCAGATCCTTCCTTTTTTTTATTTTATTTTGAATTAAAAACCAAGATTACATTTAACTCAAAGTTCTTTACTCCAGTAAGGTTTGTTAGCAGAAACCTCATCTTTTAGTAGATCCGCTGACATGCTTTAGGAAAAAGGTGTACACTTGCTTGAAGGTAATGAATGGTTTTTAGGTGGTTAAAGACTTTTATCCTAGGTTGGTAATAAAAAAATCCAGATTTTCCGAAGATAGCGTAACTTGCGTATTAAACACCTACTTGTTCTACTAACAATAAATACTAATCATTTGTAAGAAACAATATAACAGTTTTTTGTGGCACAGTTTTTTTCCATTGTAGTTCCCTAACACTTGAATTTTATATACCTCTGTATCCAGTATAATAAAATCACTGAAACAGACTAAATCAGCAGTTTTTACATTTTGATATATTTATGTTAGCTCATCCCCCTTTAAGTTAAAACCGGCAAATTAGATTTAGGTGTATTTAGTGTAGAATAAACAATTTTACGCTTATGTGAAAGCTTCTGCTATCACTTATCTAAAAAAAAATGTAAAGTTTGAATTCCGAATTCCAATTTGAATAATTCTGCTCTTTTATAGATTGTAATTTATATTTTCCGGAAAAAGGAACTTTTCTAAGTGTGACCCTGAGTTTTTTCCAGTTTGAGGACGGAAGGTGAACCTTGATCTACTTACTTCCTGAAATTTGTCATGTGCCAACAAGCCCCAGGAACTGAAAGATGCATCTATGTACATACAGACTCTAGAACTGGGTTTGAGACAAGGTAGTGTATGTGTGGTGTATGTGTGGTGTAATTTGTCCTTTCTGTAAGTAATTAGTGTTGGTGTTTAGATTCACTGTTGTCTTTGGAATATAAATTTTCACTACAGAATATACAATTACCAAGACAACCAAGCTGCTCTTGCTGGGCCCCTAAGCAAGGCTCTCAACCCTCAACTGCTTAGTTGAATGAAAAAAATAGAAATACATGTAAGTTGCTATGGATAATGGCGTCTGTAAAATGTAAAAAATGTCTGCTTTGGATTTTATGTTGTCAATATCAGTGATTATTGTGTAATCGTCCGTAACTTTATTTAAGCATTTCGGAAAAAGTGACTTTTACAGCACTTGCGTGTAAGGCTTTAGATATACTCTAGTTATAGCTTTGCCCCTTTCCTCATTAATTAAGTACCACTTATACAGAAGACACTGTTGTTCTTTGGGATTGGGTTCAGTTAAGATATTAACTAGCAGAGATTTTTTGGTCAAAGGTCACAGGAAACTGGTGTAAGCAAATGTGCCTAGCTGTCCAGCCGCAAGCTGTTGGTTTAACAATAACACTTCATTTACACACAAACACTTGGGGTTTGCTGTTGAATAGTTGACTGATGAATGTGTGTATCTTCTCTGCATTAAATGGACCAGTTCAAATCCAAATCATGGCCTGAGTAGAATTCAATCAGCAAATAATACAAAGTATGAAATCATTTTTTTTTTATCCAGATCATTAATTGAAACAACATGCATGCATTTTGCCTGCATTCCTACGAAGATAACACTCCTCTGTGAGTCTTTAATTATCTAACGGTTCAGGCTTTGTCACAACCTGCAGTCCTGCAAACATTCGCTATTCTTTTCTCTTTGATCTGACAATGTTTTGCTTGTGTCTCTATCCTGTTTTCTTCTCCATTTTTTTCCTTTGTTAGGAGGCTCAGTACGTCTATGCGCTCCTCCCTCTGGACTCTGTAGCGTGGGACAACATCTCTGACTCCCTCCCCTGTGCTTAGACAGTCTGCCTCGCTCTTCCCTCCTTCTGTCTCTGCAAAGGCATCTTGACGCTCTTTTGCCCAATTAGACATTCGCTGTGCAATGTAGAGAAGTGCTCTGGGGCAGTGGAGTGGGTTTGGAGATAGAATGTTGCTGTTCTGGGCTTGAGGTAAGAACACAAGTGTTTGTTTTTGTGTTGTTGACTTTAATGAATGCAAAAATGATAATGAATTGTTTTTTTTGGAAGTCTGTGATTTTGGGAAAGCCATGCAGCGGTTGGTAGCTGTCATGCCGAGGTTTGTTGCTAACTTTTTGATGTGATAATAAAGTCATTACAAATCAATTGGATATGTTCTTAAAAGTTTTGGGTTTTAACATTGCAGTTATTATTTTGTCAAAAAACACAAGGGCTTAAATGAGCTGTGTTCTGGATATTTCTTATATTACTAAAATCGATTTTTTTATAGGCAAACTTCTAGAGATCATATTTTTTCTTAATTTGGACCGATCACAACTCTTGTAATAACTCAAGCCGTCTTAGAAGTCCCAGAACAAGTTTACAACCTCCATTTAAATTTGTCACTGTCCTTTTTTCCTCTAGAGTTTTTAACATGTCTGTAAACTAGATGTGGCTATTGTGCTATTCTGCCAGAAAATTAAGGCTGAGGCTATTTAAAAAGAGAAGAAGCAGCTACTCTGCCTCCCCCATGCTCTCCTTTGTGTTTTACTCATCTTTGCTTTGGAAACAGTTGGCTGTCTGGGACCCTGTCATTAGTGAGATGAGTAGCAGGGCTCAGTGCTGGAAAGAACAGGCTTCTGATTTTGTAGGTTCCAGCGGGTGTCTCTACTTGTTTTCAGCTTTAGATAGAGCCCCATTGTCAAGAGAGGGACGACACATGTTTATCTGAATCACCCAGATTCGGAACTTCTGGTTGCTTTGTTGCATTAGTGATTATAGCCAAAAGCTTTATCAGCGACATTATGCCAGAGGTCATCAGTATATTGCATTGTATATTGATTTTGTCTTTAACAATATTTATAAACGGCAGTTTTTGAATCAGTGGCATTTTTTACTTTCAGTATTTCAGTATAATATATTTTGATGTCAGAAATTCCCCCACATGCTTGAATTTAATCTTAGGCTTAGATGTGACAGGTCAGAGAGCATACAGACTATTGGCCAAAACCTCCTTTAAAACCTTTAAACCTCCAATCGCAACATGTAAGGTTGTTCCTACGAGAAATTTGTAGCGAAAGTGTAAGATTTTTTCAGTCTACACTAAATATACTAAATCGAATTTGCGGGCTAACTTAAAGTTTAAAACACATAACATATTTAGGAAATATACACTATTTCCAAAAAATGCTTTACAATTTTTACTATATAACCATCTTGTCCCGGATCCAAATATTTATTCAGTTTTTAATCTTTTATTAAATAAACAGAATTTTATTGATAAATGGATTTCTTGATAAATTGACCCATGCAGACCTCTTTTTTTTTCGATGTTTGGTAGTGAACTTCCAAACCATAGCAGGATCACCCTAAACGAGGAGAATGTTATAATCATAGACAATGTCTGTACTACATGTTGAGTCTTGCCCTAAGAAACAGTGCTTGTGGTTGAGGAACTGTGAAATTTTGTTGAGTGATCAGGTAAAGCTTTTGTAGAGAACAGCTGAGCTTTAAGTATTCTTTTTTCCCCCGGATCAGCGAAAAACATTGTATAAAACATCTGTATTTATGCTTATTTTTAACTTCTTTGTGCTATTATTATCGGCACCAAATACAGATTTCTTTTTTTGCATGTTCACTTATTGAAAAAAGCAGTATCATGTTTTTCAGCTCCAACCCAAACCCTTTCAGGTTTGAAGTTTGCTTATCTTTATCCCAAAGCCTAACACTTAACCAGATAAGATCTGTACATTAACTACGGTGGCCAGGCGGGATTAACACGCTGTAACTTAAGAGCACATAGAAAAAACACTAACAAAGAAAACATCTTCACACTGCAAACACAATGCAAAATGTGAAGTGCTGGCTCGGTGGTTAAGGTGTTGGACTGTTAACTGTAAGGTCAGGGTTCGATTCCCAGCACCACCAAGTTTCCACTGTTGGGCCCTAATTGCTTAGTTGTATAAAAAAAGAGATAAATGTAATTTACTCTGGATAAGGGTGTGTGCCAAATGCTTAAAAATGTAAATGTAAACACGAATACAAAAACACATTGCAAATACTTACAACACAGCCAAATACAGAAATGCACAGACCACAATGTAAATGTTTCGAGGGGATGCGAAAAAAGTGATGAACTCGACTTATTGTTTAGTGGCTATTGGTCTGTGGTAAGGTAGGTTTTAACGTCCTGATCGTTAGTTACTTGGTTGTTTTGAAATTATTACCCTGAATTATATGACAAATTTCTCCTTTTACTGTAAAACAAGAAATAGGTCCCAGCCAGGTTTGTTTTTTTCTATTTTGGGGTCTTCTTGAAACATTTCCATTGTGGACGTGCAGCGCTCTCTCAGCCACTGTACTTAACACAACACACAACAATTACTTAATGCATGAGAAAGGTATATTTTATTATAATCACATCAATTGTTTATGTTCATGGTGTGTGGAACAAAAATTAAATATTATTTACAGTTTTTAAAGAAAATATTCAGCATTCATGGGCTGCTTTTTTTCATGCAGGGAGTGATGTTTATTTTAGAGCAGGTCCACAGATTGATGAAGAGTAAACACATTAAAATGTCGAAAAACACTTGATGAGATAAGAAAGATCTCACTTATGAAGGGCCTCAAGCACAGTGAAGAATTTGTCTCTTTTTGTTGACTAACCCACAAACCTTACATTTAATCCTCTTTCTGTTATAGGCATCCTGGCCTGCAGTGCTGTGAGGCTCAGATTACATGAGGTCTCCGGCTATTAGCATTACCACTTATTATGTTAGTTTATTAAAATGACCATTAAACACATGGGATGTGTGTAGCATGTGGGAAAGTGGTAGCCTGGTGGTTAAGGTGTTGGGCTACTAATCTAAAGACTCTGGTTCAATTCCCAATGCCACCACCGTTGGGCCCCTGAGCAAGGCCCTTAACCCCTAATTGCTCAGTTGTATAACAGGGAATTATGTAAGTTGCTTTGAGAAAGGGTGTTTGCCAAATGCTGCAAATGTTATTACACTGCTTTTCTAGGTTCAGGCTTTAATGTCTTAATAATGTGATATTGGTATGAAGTTTAAATCAAAACCAACTTTTACTGGGATTGCATCAGTAAAAAGGAAAGAGTAAAACCATTGATCACTCTTCACTTGTGACAAATTTACCTCCACCCGAACAGTCCCTTTTGCTGTATCATCTCCTGTTACTTTTTTCATTTAAGACCCCAAACCAAGAATTTTATTTAAACCATATTTTTGTCATTTTATTTTATCTTCTTTTTTGTCTTAAACTGGGGTGATGAGTGAGTCAAATCTTCTGGTCTCCAGGGCATACTGGGCTCCAGCTGTTTCAGCTTCATGGGAGGTTTTTTTTTGTAGTTCAGTTATGCTGCTTTTCATCAATTCTAATAGATTTTGGCATCGAGGAAGCATGGATTAGAGAGTATACTGGTATTTAGTCATTACAGTTTAAAAGGCAGCTAATAAAAATTATGTCTATAGCTTGAGATTATGGTAAACTGCCAAAAAAGTCTAAGCTTTTACCTACAAAGAAGCTAAGGTTAAAAAACCATATGGAACAAGTTTCCAAAGAGTTTAGCAAAATGATTCTAAAGTTGGACTTGAAAAAGTGGACAAAATGGAGAAAATCTCAGTATTTATTGTGGCTTTTGTTATGACCATACTGAATTTTACAACGTAGATCACTTACAAACGAAATACTAAATTTAATCCAATCACAACGAGTTACTTCTACAACCTTCAATGATCAGTTTTACCTTATTGGGATAATATTCAAACATATTTTTTCGATAATCAAATCTCTTTTGTTATTATGACTGCTTTAAAATAAGCTAAAGCTTTCTGGAGACTACGTTGGTATCTTGTGAAGAATTAGATAAAGTGATAACAGCTGTATCACATAACTGGAGTATAAGAAAGCAGTGATCATATCAAGCTTCACATAATTATTTCCACATGATAGACTTTTTTTTTTTCAAAAACATGTGTAGTACCAAGCAAAGCTGATAGCAATCTGGTGTATGGCCACAGGCATTAACGTGCATTTCACACTAGTTATTATAGTCACATAACTCTAACCTTGAGCTCCGCTTTCCAAATATCACCTGCATGATCTACATTTATACATCATTGAATTAGAAACATGTGACAGCCAAAGGGAAGACATTATTATGTCGTTCAGTTTTCTATGCTAAGAGTTAAGACGACCAACTCTACATAGTCTGGGACTTGAGGTCAAAGGTCGTCCTTTAACTTGATATCTTTTTTTCCTGTGTGTCCACAAATACAACAAGAAAAGTGTCATAGGAGGTATTGCTCAAAAACAGGAGATAATGTTTGTGGTGTCCATTTCATTGCCACTGGAAGCCATTGTTTTTTAAGTGTTTAGTCAAATGTGTTTATTTTATTTTATTTTACCATTTGATATGATGCCTCTTTGTGTATATTCTAGCTTAAAAATTAAAATGTAAGAATTTCTTTAAAAAACAATAACAGCAAAATTTACTTTTCTTATAAATATTTTTTATTATACCTACAGATCCTGTTGGTCCTGAGACAATTTAATGACGATGTCTTGATATGGATGTTAATCATCTGATTTAAAGCAAAACAATATAACAAGCATAAGCATTTCATGGAACTGAAACATCTATAAAGAGCGCTGAATTTATAAACCAAGGATGGTTCTTATAGAAAGGACTCGTATGTGGCCATTTTGGTTTCTCATTTTTGGGGGAATTTCACACAATTGCCTGAGCTCCCTGGTGAAGATCAACCATGGCCTGCGGGTGAAGAGAGGCCAGTCAGCTTTTTTGCAAGAAGGAGATCTGCAATTCCACATACCCAAAGAAAAGGACAACTGCAAGCTAGAAGTGATTCTGAATGAACCTATAACCCAACGAGTTGGCACATTGTCCCCTCAGGTAGTATTCCTGTTTTTTCTGCTTGAAATCCAGCCAATTATCAGTTTTGCCCTAACTGAAAGAAAGTTTCAGCTTCAGCTGGTGGATTCTATCTATTTTTGCTCTTAACATCAGGAGATCCTCAGGCTTTGACCAAAAAACAAATCTTACTTCACAGTACTGTTTAGTCACTTAGGTAATGCAGGGACTAAGCAGAGACAAATAAGTGGTTTTATACCATCTATTACCTATTAATTACAATGAATAGATATACAGCATGTCTGTCGCTACCTAACTACAGATTAAGTACTAAATACATCAGCTCTGCTAAAGAACCGCTAGCTGAGTTGACTCTAGCACTTCAGTTACTTTAATACAATTTTTTTTTACATTTATAAAAAAGGAAACTTTTCCAGAATAGGCAGAGGTCTCATTCGAACTTCGAAAACGTTATACATGGCGGTAAGAATCTAGTTTTCACACTAGAAAACTATTCAAATACATTTCCTACCTTCTGTCAGTTAACTTTGACATGATATTTCTGAATAATTATCAACCAAAAACACAGCTGTTAATCAAAAATCACACATAAATGTATTAGTCTGTCCTGTATCTCCAAATGGTTTTAAAGACAATGCTTTTTTTTTTTTAAAGTTGAGTATCTAGAACATTGTTGTGATCAAAAACACATAACTGAGTTCTTATAACTAGTTCTATTGCTTTATTGCTTAATTCAAAAGGTAACTGATTACTTACTAAACAGTAGTTTGGGCATTAATGAAGAATTCTTAATTACTTCATGATCAGTCGCTGTATAAATACTTGCGAGTTACTGACCAGTATTGTGTTACCTATAAAACTTAGCATACAGGTGGAACAGACAACCTCACAAATATAACAACAGTTTTAAATTCTGTGGAGAAAAGCACCTGTGTCAGATTTAGTGTAGTTGAAATAAGGTCACTGTTGGCATAATTCACATTTCACATTTTCTATCTGGGCTTCTTCAGCGTCCGCAGTGAACTTACTGGATAAATGAGAAAGTGCTGACAGATCTACACTCTCTTGTAAATTGACACTGTGCCCTGGGTTTGTTGTATTGTCCTCGGCAGATCTAAAATGTCTTTTTCATGCTGTGTTAGATGTTAATAAGGATACTTTATATGATTATGGTTTAATTAATGCCTTTTACTGATTCTTAGTAACACAAAAACATTAAATTTGAAAAGTAAAAATTTTACTGACTAAATTAAGAGGAAATAAGGATACAATGTAATAGCTATATAATAATAATAATAATCATTATAATTATTATTATTCCTTTTTTTTTAAAGATATATAGCAGGTTGGTGGACAGACGTTTCTGAAAGATTCTGATTATTTTAAGCTTATTTTTAAACAAAAAAAACAAACTAACAGAAACTCGAGATACTCCAGGCTTTTTATCTATCCATAACATCATGGTGTGTAAATCACATAAAGGCAATGACACAGCAATTCAATTCCATTTAAACTAGATAGAGTCGATTTTTATCGCCTTCTTATATGTTAGTTATATAGTGTTGGGTTTTATGGTTTTAAAACCTTTGTAATTGGCGCTAACAACAATTTACATGTGTAATTATAACCATAACGTAGCTGCAGTTTAACCCGAAGTGAAACCTCGAATTTCTTCATATCTGAATTCTGTTAAAAGCCTAATAAAATAATGCATTTATTCCTTTTTCATTTTTTTTATGTGGCTTGAAGAAGCACTAATGATAGCATTATTATAGCACCTCTGCTAATTAAACAAAAGTTTTAGCCTAGTAAAAATAATTTTATGTGTATTTCTGAACTGCTTTTCTATCATCAGGTTTTTGACTGCCACTATTTGGCTGATGAAGTGAAATACACTCATAATGGCTGTCCGATTTTAAAAGAAGATACTGTTAAACTTCGATTGTACAGGTATGTGCTTGGTATATAAAAATATTTTTTTTCTGCAGAGAAAATGTACATGTAGAAAGTAATAATAAATATTCTGTATTTTAGATTCACAGAGACGGAGACATACAGCGAACTGTTCTCACTTCATATAAAGATCCTGGAACCTGACTGTAATGTTATAAAGTTGGGACCACAGACATTGCAAGTTCCAGAGTTTTATGGCCTTTCCAATATCCTTGATGGAAATGTGATGTCCTTTCGTTATGAGCATCGACCCAACATTGAGTGTACTATCAGGGTGATGACACCAGACTCTGGTCTACCTGGACATGGCCAGCTGGTCACTGGTAACCCTGACAAGCTAGAAGGCCCAAGAGGAGATGAACCAGACAGCTTTGTCTCGATTCGACAACAATTAGGTATAAAACGTTAAAATGTAAGCTATGCAATACTATAGGTTACAAATATGCTTGTGTGCATTTTTTAGTCAATTTACGTTCACATTTGATTCTCATTTTTATAGATATTTTATTTAATTTTCATAATATTTTCACTTTTGTTAGAAAATAAAGCCAGAGCCAAATGCAAAAGTCAAGACTGTTTAAAAGGACTAAAATTAGTAACGATTACAAAAGTAACTTGTGAAGAATTTTTAATGATGGGCATTCGATACCAGCATATTGATCCTCCATCACCTGATATTGATTACATTGCTATCAAACTGGACCTCACAGACACAAGGAGTGGGAGCATTATTCAGGTATATACTGTATGAGAGAAGTGAAAAATGTGCAAGCCAGTTATTTGTTTTACTTATTTGCTTATCTCATAATCTGTGGTGTGTTTTTATCATCCAGTCAGAACAAGCCTGGATACCTGTTACTATTAAAGGTGCTGTTTCCAATCAGCCACCAAAGCCTGCCTTTATGTCCATGTTCATCCTGGAAGTAGATCAGTTCATCCTGACACCACTGTCCACAGCTGTTCTGGATGCAGAAGATGCTGAGACTCAAAAGAACAGACTGGTGTTCAATATCACCAAACCTCCCAGTCAGGGATTTATTACACATTTGTCTGATCACACCAAGCCCATTTCATCCTTTTCCTGGGTGGACCTCAATGAATTGCTTATCAGCTACCAGCCTCCCAATTCCAGCCATACGTTACGCAGGAACTATGAGGTAGAGACGCAAGATAATACATTTCCATATATTTGGTATAAAACTTGCAGTGGAGTAATTTTTTTTTTTAATCATTAAAACATGTTATGATTTTTTACTAACACTTTAGGTAGAGTTTGAAGTTCATGATTTCTACTTTGAGAAAAGTTCACCTATTATGGTACACGTGTCAATAAGGACAGCAGACACAAATGCACCACGAGTGTCTTGGAACATGGGTAATGATTTTTTATTCTGTAAAACGAAGAGTAAACATTTATTATAAAAAAAAGGACTGTTATATTCTTTTGGTTTTATTATTGCTGAAAATTTCCCAAGGTCTTAGTCTCCTGGAAGGTCAATCTCGGCCCATCACATGGGATCAGCTACAAATTGTGGACAATGATGATCTAAATGCTGTAAGGATCATCACTGTGGATGGCTTACAGCATGGAAGACTAACAGTCAGAGGTATGTAATTATCTAATTATCATTGGTTCCTCGATGAACTATTGACAAAATCGTCTAGAAAAGTTTATTTCCTCTCTTACACTGCAGTAACGGTTGATTAATACTAGTGTACTTTAGGTGGAAAAGGGTTTATGTTCACTGTGAGTGACATCAAGGCTGGAGTTGTACGCTATTACCACGATGACAGTGATACCACCAAAGACTATGTGGTCTTTCGAATCACTGATGGACGCCACCAGACCCGACACAAGTTTCCCATCAACATTCTACCCAAGGATGACAGTCCACCCTTCCTCATTACCAATATGGTCCTGGAACTCTCTGAGGGACAAACGGCTCTTCTTCGAGGTTCCATATTACAAGCATCAGATATGGACTCAAGCGATGACTACATTATGTTCAACATTACTAAACCTCCTCAAGCAGGAGAGATCATGAAGTTGCCAGGACCAGGAATCACAGGTATAATCAAATTTTTCCTTCGTAATTTGCCATCTATGTAAACTTTCTAAAATCTTAGAGGCTTTACATGTTTTTGTTACAGGTTATCCTGTAATGCGCTTTCTACAAAAGGATCTCTTTCATTCCATCATCTACTACAGACACTTTGGCACGGAAGTATTTGATGACTCTTTTGAAGTAGTGTTATCTGATTTCCACGATCCACCCAATCTCTCAGAGCCTCAGGTATCATTTTTCTGAAACAAAGCACTCGACCTGACATTTAACATTGGATTTCATTCAGTAAATTCATGAATTTATGAATAAATTCCCATCTGTTTCTGGCAGGTCATTGTAATTCAAATTCAACCTGTCCCTGATCAGCCCCCTAAAGAGGTCCCAGGAGTAACTCGACATCTGATAGTCAAAGAGACAGATGTGGTGTATTTAACCAAGCAGCATTTACACTTTGTCGATGTGGAGTCGCCAGACTGTGAGCTTACTTACACTGTTACCACCCCACCCTTCTATACTACTATTTATGGGTAGGTGGTGAGAGATTTTATTAAAGGAAACATTTAAACATTTGTTTATTAAAAGAAAGACCTCGCTATAACAACATTATTAATGTTGCTTTAAATCAGATAAAACCACAATACTCACATAGTTAAAAGACTAAATGAGTGTATTTCTTTTTTTTTTTTACTAATCTTTATATTTTGTGTCCAATTAGCAATGAGCATGCTTGATATTTATGCTTATTTATATTTAATACATATTTCCATGTTTTATTTTGAATGTGTTTCCAGCCCAACACACTAGCAACAACATACACTCTCTATTTATTATAAAATATAAATAATTTCTCAAAAAATCTGTTGCAGTCAGGATGCGGGAAGATTGTTTTTAGTTGACAGCATCCCAAAATTGGCTAAGGATCCCAATGCCCCTGTACTCAGACTGTTCACACAGGTAAAAAAAAGGGTTGTTCTTTCTCTTACAGTTTGGCCATTCAGGCTAACAGATATTTTTTCCATTAGCATGCCGTCAACTACATGAAAGTGGCTTATATGCCTCCTTTCCAAGATATTGGGCTTAATCCACAGCAAATTCAATTTGTGCTATCTGTGACAAGTGAGCAAGGCCGAACTACCACTGGAATCTGTTTCAATATTACAGTGCTGCCTGTTGACAACCAATCCCCAGAGGTACCCTAATACTATTTGTTGAGACAACATAATTTGATTAATCAGTGTGTAATAAATTGAATATGCATTTTGTTAATTAAAGGACAACATTTGCACTTAGTCAGATAATCCTCATCCACAGCTATAAAAAGCATTAACAAAAGTATATATAGGTATTAATTAAATGTATCTAATACATAGTTGTGTAATTGTGTTTGCTATGCTCTTTAGGTGCACACTAATGAGTTAACTGTGAATGAGGGGGGAGAATGCTGGGTCAGTACTGATTACTTACATCTGACTGATGTGGATACTCTGGAGAACTCGCTGCGTGTGGTGCTAAAGAGTAGGCCTCAGCATGGAGAGGTCTATCTGGATAGCGCACTCCTGAGTCAAGGCCAGACCTTCACTGTTAGAGACCTGAAAAGCTTAAAAGTTAGGTCAGACATGACAGAATTTTACTCACCAATTTATAGTATTGGAGGTTTTTTTCTGACTGAATTGAAAATTTTAAATACATTTTAAAGTACGTATTTTGATGGTCATTAGGACCCCACAATATATTAAAATGATCAAACTATTGCAAATGTGCATATCATGATATGTATATCTCAATAGTTTGTAATTAATAAGAGATCTTATACTTCAAATAATGATGTATGGTCAACGTTTATCTGGCACGCGGATGTATGCATGGATTTTAAGATTAATATTATGTTGGAAATATTACTAATATAGTTTGTGATTAATGAGAGATCTCATAGTTCAAATAATAATGTATGGTCTCATGTCTCGAATCTTGATTATCCTGGGGCACCCATATCTACTGCAGATAATTTAGTGCCAAAATGAAGAAGCATATCATAAATATGGCAATATTTCAGTTTTAAAAGAGATGAACACATACAGACTGTAGTTCTATTTTAAAAATGTGGCAACGTAAAGGGGAAACAAAAAAATCTTTTGTTTGAAAAAATATATGTTGGTTATATAATCATTATAATTTTTTAAAATATTGTATCAGATATCGCGTTATTTAGTATGCTATTGTATATCGCATTTTTCTTTAGTCACAATGTTCATGATTTTTCGCTCACACAGATACCACCATGATAGTTCAGAGACAGAGAATGATAACATTGAATGTACAGCCACAGATGGGGTGAATTCAGTTGACTTTGTTTTACATATTAAGGTAAAAAAGCATATCATTTACTCATTAAATTGATTAAAATATGTACTACAATATATAACTGAATGATATTTTACAGTGAGAATTTTTTGCTCCTTGACAGGTAACACTAATCAATGATGAAACACCGGTACTGGTTCCAGGCTTGAAGACTGTTTTAGAGTGTGCAGAGGGACAGGAAGTAGTGATTACTATCGAGTACATTTGTGCGACAGATGTTGATAGCGATGACAGCAAACTGATCTATCTGATTGCTCGTCAGCCATATTATGGTGTAGTTCTAAGGAACGGTTTAGTGGTAGACAGGTTCTTCCAAGAGGATGTAAAAGCTAGAATCATCAGCTACAAACACACGGGTAATAAACCACTCTGTTTTCTTCTTATTTGTATTATGTAAGTAATGTTTCTTTGCATAATATTAAAAATCTATTTCGACTGCATGCTTAGTTGAAAAATTAATATTGTCCTGCATTTAAATTTATTATGATGTCTGATATGTGGATAGTTACTGATATAACTAATAACATCCCAAAGGGCTGGAGGTCGGATTGCACCCTCGTCTGGACAGCATCACATTTGTAATCTCTGATGAACAGACAGATGCAGTTTCTTCATGCTGCTTTGACAAACCTAACCAATTTATTGGGAAAACAAAATATCCCCAGGATTCTCTGCTAATCTATGACCTCAACATTACTGTTTATCCTGTGGACAACCAGCCACCAGCCATTGCTATCGGTATACCTTATTTAATCAATTCTAATTCCTTAAAAAGGAAATCTGTTAAAAGGTGTACTAAAGCAAACCATAATTAATATTGTTTTTTATTGTTAACCATAATTATCATGACTTTTCTTATATTAAACACAAATGTATTTTTTTAAATATGAAACGTATTCCATTTAAAAAAGAGTAATCCATTGTCTTAAGTTTTTTTTTTCCAAAATAAGTCAATATTCCTAGGGTTTTTTTTCTTCACAGGTGACGTTCTTCAGGTGAATGAAGGAGGTTCTGCCGCTATTAATGTAGCACATATAGGAGCCTCTGACCAGGACACTCCTCTGGAAGAACTGCAGCTTGTCTTGGTGTCTCCACCCCAGTTTGGTTACATTGAGAACATTCTGCCCAGTCCAGGCTTTGAAAAGAGCAACATGGGAATTAGTATTGGTCAGTGCTCGCAGTGTCATGGTTGTTAATGGCTGTTAACAAATGACTGTCTAGGATTATGTCTAAATAATTAAACTTTAAGTTAAGAGAAAAAACAACAGCACTCATTTCTTTTATCTGGTTGGTCTTTCAGACTCCTTTTTCTATAGAGATGTAATGAATGGACACATAAACTATGTGCAGTCCAGACACCAAAGGATGGAACCCACTGGTGACCAGTTTATGCTTTACATCTCTGATGGCAAACACCAATCCTCTCCGATCCCCCTTTACATCATCATCAAGCCAACAAACGACGAAAGCCCTGATTTCTTAGCCAGAAACATTACTGTGAGTCTAAAATCAGAACTACAGTATACAGATAACTCAATATTTAAGTGGACATCAAGCACATACCATTGTTTACACACAAATCTTATTTAATTTATGTTATAATAAACTACCACATCTCTGTCTTACATTTTCTTACCCAGTGTCTACTATGTTTATGCAGCACACCTCTTGGTTTAGGTGCTACATTTTATTGCAAAAAACACTCAGTATTTTATAGTAATGAATATAAATATTTTTTGACAGGTCCGAGAGGGGGACATGAAAGAGTTGGATGCCTCCATCATTAATGCTGTGGATTTAGATATCCCCAAAGATCGATTAACATTTCGCATAATCAAGCAGCCCCAGCATGGGGCTATTATGGGAGGACTTTATGGCAATGATGTGGCTCATTTTAGAAGATCCATTCAGAATCATAATGCAGAGGTTCAGGTCCAAGTTTTCACTATGGAGGATCTTAGAAATGGTACACAATGAATGAATAAATGAATGAATGAATGAATGAATTGATTAATTAATTGATCAGTCATTTAGTCAGAAACTGATCAATATTTGATTATTGGACATGTACACAGCTTTAAGCGTTTTGATGATCCTGTCCCCACAGGAATGACGCTGATGTATTTGCATGATGACTCAGAGAGTGAGCAGGACAGCTTCATCATCCAGCTGTCAGATGGAAAGCACCAGCTCCAAAGACACATACTGGTCAAAGTGATACCTGTTAATGATGAAAGGCCATGTATAATTATGTATGTAATTAGCATTTAGGTAGTTAATTTATTTTTTATACAACTGAGCAATTGGGGGTTGAGGGCCCTGCTCAGGGGCCCAAAGTGGTGAGTTGGTGGTGCTGGGAATCGAACCTCGGTCTGTATAAGTAAAATATAAATATATTAAGGAGTAACTCAGGTTGGGAGGACAGAACACAGACACAAAAGGGACTTAAATAAAAAAACAGTACAAAAACAGTACAAACTTGAAAAAAAAAATCAAGAAGACAGATTGTAGTATTTTAAATAAATGTTCTGTATGTTTAGGTGTCAATGCTATTAAGTTAAAGACATCTTCTAGTTAAATTAAATAGGTCTGTAAATCAAAAAGAAGAACCTCCAGGAAATGTAATAGCAATGTCTATTTTGACATGGGCCTCATGTTCTCATCTCCTCTTTTTTTGTTGAGAGTGAATTGTGTAAGCTGTTCTGATTGGCTGCCTGTGTGATTGCTAAACTCTATGTGCTGCTGCATTTAATTGTGTATAAACTTCTATGTAGGCTACATAACGTTATGTATAGATAACACATAAAATCCTACTAGATATTGTCACGCAAACTGGTATTAAGTTTAAAAAGACTTAATCAATATTTGGGTAAAGTAACACGGTACAGTTACTTAAAGTACAATGAATAATGCAACTTTCATCAGTATATTAGAATTGTATGATAATATTTTTGTGTAATCAAATTGAGATTATAACTGTGGTGTGTGCTGTAGGAACACTGGGATGGAGGTAGAACCGGGAGAAGCCAGACTTATTTCCAGCGCTGTCCTAAGTGCTCATGACAATGACACTCTTCCTATTCATATCATTTATGTGCTGGAGAGTTTTCCCATTCATGGCCTGCTTCAAATTAAGGTCAGTGAACAAGAAAGGCTTTTCATGACATTTCAGTATATTTGACTTTCAGTAGTATGACATAAACTGTAAATGACGATACTGTTTCAGACAGCATTGTGTGGATTACCATAAAAAACAGGATATTGTGTAACTTTTACATTTTAATTACAATAGAAATGATCTCATATAACAAAACATATCTACTCTTTTTAATTTTTAATTGAAATCAATCCGTTTTCCTATTTGGGTCTTGGATGTGTTTAAAACTTAAGGTAATGGATAGGTTTAATGGTAAGTGGTAGTGCAGTGGTTAAGGTGTTGGACTGCTAATTAAAAGATCGGGTTTAATTCACACCACCACCAAGTTTCCACCTCTGGACCCCTTGAGCAAGACCCTTAACCCCCAATTGGTCAGTTGTATAAATGAGATAAATGTAAGTTGCGCTGGATAAGAGTGTCTGCCAAATGCCGTAAATGTAATTAGGCACCTTAGATGAACTGAACAGGTCAAGATAATGACAAGATTTTCCATTTACTGGAATTTCATTTTACCAGCAAATAAATTAACCGAGTGGAGTTTTCAATTACCATAAAGCATTTATTATTTTCTAATTAAGACTGATTTTATAATACATTTTCAGCCTGATAGAAAAATTACCCATAATTTTAGTGGTAAAAAATAACAAATTGAATTAATCTGCCTATGAACAGGAACTAGGAACATCTCAAAAATAAAACGACATTTCAATATCAGTCCAATTAAAAAAGTTTCAAAATGATTCTAAAAACCGTTACGATTCTGAACCATAACCTGCAAATCCAAAATGATTTTTAAAAAGGGTAACTGTGTCCAAAGTCATCATACAGTACAACTATCTAATTATGTAAACATCTGTGGTACCTTCTCAGGCAGGCCTGGACTGGAAGACACTGTCAACAGGAATGAACTATTCCCAGGAAGACGTGGATATGAACTTGCTGCGCTACGTACACACAGCTCAGTCTGGCACCCACACCCAGGACTTTTTTGCCTTTCATCTACAGGACGGCAAGAACCGTTCCCCTGCACAACACTTCCACATCTCACTCAGGCAACTAGAGAAAGGTTTTTGTCCATAATGTTTAAAATCTTCATAGGAAACTTTTTTAATCCAATTATCATCAATTAGAATTGGATAATATTCATGTCTGGATGATCAGATTATGTGTAATTAAAAATTTTCTTTTATCCAGGAGATATAGCTTTGTTTGTAAAGCCGATAAGAGCTAGCCGTGGAGAGCATGTAGTGATCACTACAGATGTTTTGCTGGCTGTGGATGGCACTGAAAAGCCAGAAGAGCTGTTATATATGATTACTGTGCCTCCAGCACATGGTCATATAGAGTATGTCAAACACTCCGGGGTTCCTATACACTCTTTCAGTCAACTGGATGTAGCTGCTAATCTGGTGTGCTACGTCCATGACAACGCAGCTGCTTCACCCAAAATGACAATGCAGTAAGAGACCGTGCCTGTTTTTCCTTTATAGTGTCACTAAACGTTGTGTTTATTCGGTATATGAAAGGAAAAATCAGCCCTGGGCTACAGGGTGATACCTGCTAAGTGATCAAATTTAACCCATTTTTACATTAAGACAGTCATGCAGCAGTGATTTTTTGGTCCAGTGGATATTGGTCCAACACCCTGCTAAAGAATTCTCAGTTTACATCTAGACTACTTTTGTTTATGCCTCCGACGGAAACACTTACAACTAAAATAATAAATGATAATGATAATTATCTTAGAAGGTTGGGGTCAGAGCGCAGGGTCAGCTATGAAACAGCGCCCTTAGAGCAGGAAGGGTTAAGGGTCATGCAAAAAGGCCCAACAATGGCAGACTGGCGGCCATTGGTCTTAAACCAAAGTCTTCCTGTTCTTCCAATAAACAACACAGCACCTTAAGCATTTGAGCCACCAATGCCCCAACTCTGCAAGCTCTGTGTTAAGAGATAGGGCCTTTACAAACTTTTACTTATGCTGTATGCAAATTTTTTATATTTTTAAAAAACATGTTTTTTAGGTTTGTCATCAGTAACGGAAAATCCACACGTAATGGTACACTGGAGATTTTGGTGGATATGACTGACCGAGTTCTTCCTACACTAGTGCAGAAGGCTGGTCTGCAGGTTCCTCAGGGTTCCATCATTACCATCAGCACTAATAACCTGCACCTGACTGACCCAGATACCCCACCTCATTCCCTGGTCTACATACTGGTGCAGCCCCCACAGTATGGTCAGCTTATTGTTAAAGGTCTCCCCTTAGCTTCTGGAAGCAACTTCACCCAGCAGAACCTACAGGACCTGGATGTTTCTTACAGACACTTTGGCGGAGCTTCTCAGATTGACCACTTTACATTCACTGCTTCTGATAGCACAGCAAGAGGCTTTCTGTTGGAGGGGAAGGTGCAGACGGAGCCAGTCTTTTTTTCCATACAGGTTTGTGGAGTTGACAGTTAAGACTTTATAACATGTTACAACACTTACTTTACTAATAGAATTATTGCTACAGTTTTTAAAATGACCATGTCATAATTAAGAAATAAAACACAAGAGATATTATTGGGACTTAAGATAAAACCACATATTGGTGATGTAATACATTTTTAAAAATGTCCTCCTATACCATCATAATTTCCTATTGGGGTAAAGTAAATAAAGTCTTACCTTAGATGAAGTCTTCTGTTTTTCCCTTATTAAAGTAAATAAGCAGATAGTCTTGCATTGTTTATGGATGCACAAGCTGGTCACAACGAGATAAAATTGAAAATAAGGGCCATAGGGGGAATTTTACAGGAAATTGACTTAAAAAACACAGGAAAAAGTGGTTTAAAAAACTGCATTCAGCAGTCTGGAGGAACAGAGTCAGGTAATGCTTGTGTTTGCAGGGGTATTTTGTTAAAATGAAGTTAATATAACTTACATATGCAAGGTTGTGTTAACCTTTCTGTACACTCTGCAGTGACACTGTCTCCAGGAAGAGTGAAACCTGTGCGCTGAACACTACCGGGCGGCGCCACATATAGCATCACTACTTTATTAAAAACTTATGTATTTTTATTCTAAACAACAGATACTACAAGCAACACCACACGAACGTAAATAGGTTACCCTGCCATGCAATTCCACTGAGCTGCAATGACATTTCTATCTAGTTTTGTAATAATCCATGCCTTTAGTGGCGTGTCGGAGGAACTTTAAGATTGGTAAATCTAATAAAGTAAAGTAAGCGATCGTAGCGCAAACATGATGAATGCTTGTTGTTGGGTTGATCGATTATATTCACACGGACAAAAACAAAACGGTTGTTATTTTTAAGCTGATCGATCCACTACAAAAAACTGTATGCAACCATGCTTTTGTATGCTTTCATCTATTTTTTTGTGTAGTAGGATATCTATAGAACAAGGTAGTTGCTACTCCACTGCACCGAACCAGGCAAATATTTCAGTTCAGCTGAAAATGTGCTCCTTATTATAATTTAAGGATCACCTCCAACATATCTGGGGATTTTCTGTTTATATCTTTCTTTTGAAATAGTGTCTAAACCGCTACAAAACAAACTTTTCTACTTCCATTCTGTTTTTTTACTTTCAGCCCTTCGTCTGATCTCGGCACGTAATCAGAATCATGTGACTGGCCTCTGTATTTAGCCCACCTGGCCCATGATCACAGGCATGTTGTTCCACCAACTGACCGTTTAAGGGTGCTTGAGTAGTGTGATAACCTTTAAAACTCTAGTCTTTCAAGGAGCTTCAAGATGACCCTTAAGATATAAATAACACATGAACGCACCATTAATAAACCATTATAGTATTTCAATTAGTGTTTTGGTAAAAATGCCAAATCTATATTGTGTACTGTTTAATTTTTGTATGGGTTTTTGCCCCTTGGGGTATAAGTGTGCTTTGAACCATACTGTAAATATGTGTTTGTGTGCTCAGATTGAAACATTAGACCGGTTGGCTCCAAGTATGATGGTGCTCAAGACTTTGTGGAAAGTGGAGCTTTTAAAAGATGGACGTTATGGAATTTTTATCTCATCCAGAGAATTAAAGGCCCAGGATACAAATGTTGGAGATGAGAACCTCATTTTCCACATACTCAGAGCTCCTTTCTTTGGATATTTGGAAAATGCCACCAATGGTAAGAAGATATTGGACAACAGTTCTACAAGAAATGGCTATTATGTTTGCTTATAACGATGGACTAAGTGTATTCTTCATCTATATTACTATTTGTTATGTCTTTAGGTGGGTTTGTGCGTCAGAGGTTTACTCAACGTGATCTAAACAAAAGAAATATTCTGTATATCATAAACCCTTCACTGGAAGCTTTAAGTGACAGTGTGGAGTTTGCAGTTTCTGACCCACTGGGCAACACTGGACCACCTCACAGGTAAACACATACTAAAAACTTCATGATGAAGGCTAGTATTTAGAAAGAAACTGGTTGCAATTCAAGTGCCCTCTGCTGCCTATGATGTGTACTACAATTGTAACATAATCGCTTACACTACGGAGGCAAAAGTACAGTATGTGGAATTGATAACAGTGTGTATTCCTTAAACCGTTGCTTTAACGTTGGACTCACACAGTTGTCTAGAATGTCTCTATATGCTAAAGCTATGAACTCGAGTGAGACATGACCTCGACACCAGTGAGCACCTTTGGGATGCTTTTCTAGAATTTGGAGGATATTGTTAGCATTAAATTTTAATTAAATCTGATATAAAATGTTTTAAAAAAACAGATCAGGTGAGGTGGTCTTATAGAGTATGTGGCCCTTTTTTCCTTACAAAGTGGCATATTTATGAAAAGAGACAATGCTAAGCTTTGTCGAAAACTGTATAGAAAAAAATGACCTAGTTATAATATTGCAAGCTGATATCAAAAATCATTGCCTTATAAATAAATAAAATAATATAAATGTTTTTAGGTCTGATTCATCTTTCATCAACTGTCTATTAATGTTAATTTTGTACATTTTTTTGTTTAATTTGTAGATTAGAGTTTAGCTGGGCCAGTATAGAGCTGACCAAGACAGAGTTTCGTGTGTGTGAAGGCAAAGGACCGCTTTCCCTTACAGTTCAGAGGAAGGGCAACAGCCAGGATTCATCTTATGTAACTCTCAAGGTAAAAAAAATGATTGCTTTTCATTTTCAGTACTATAATCATAGTGAGGTGCTTTTTTTCTCTACAACACATGGATTCGATATTTTCAGATCGGATTCAGGTCTCTATTGTATGTGGTACTAAATCAGATACGAATCGGATACATGCATTAACGTGTGCTGTGGAAGCAGACACATCGGATTTTTTACCTGTTAATGCGAGTATGCCAGTATGACTCTTGGGGGTTCATATTAAATCAGCCAATGAAATCTGAGTCATTTTCACACATTATGTATAGTCATTAGGCTATATTCTCTCTCTTTCTCAGGTAAAGGAGCTAACTGCAGCTATAGGAAAGGATTTTATATCAGTCAATTCAACACTGATTCAGTTTGATCCTGGTACTGTACATCTGCTTACTTCCTTTCTCTATCTCTCTCTATAAAATCTCTTTTTGGTGTCTATTGTATTAGTGCCTTGTTAATAATAATTTAACATGACTGTATGAAATGTGTGTTTGTCCAGGTGTTGCCAGTCGGCAGTGGAAGGTAGAGTTGGTAAATGATTTTCTGGAGGAATCTGAGGAGATGTTTGAGGTGACACTGGATTCGCCTGTAGGTGCAATACAAAGAGGAAGCAACAAAGCTGTCATCACGATAATGGACAACACCAACGGTCAGCTTATAAATGAATTTTAAACTACCTAAGTGTAGAGGTGTAATGAGATGTCGTGACACAAGATCTTTCGAGATCTAAAGATCCGACTGGTCTTGCGAGAATGTAACGATAAAAGATGCCCTGCCACATTTAGGCAGCATTTACACTGCATGTATCAAGAGAGCCAAATCCAATTTTTTTCTCCAATGTGGCACAGGTCGGATATGGACTCAGGACAGTGTAAGCAGGAAAAAAAGCACATCGAATCGATTTTTTCAGATAGGATTCAGGCCTCTATTGTATGCTGTACTAAATCAGATACGTGCATTAACGTGCTGTGTAAGCAGACACATCGGATTTTTACCTGTTAATGCGAGTAGAACGTCACTAAATAAGCAACGATGTCTTATGACGTCAAGTCAGGTGGACACCATCAGCGATATATAATAACTTAACACAACTGTGTTTTTTAATATTTATTAATTTTGTTCACTGTAACAAATGTTCGAAACCCAGAACATTTACATTTACAGCATTTGGCAGACGCCCTTATCCAGAGCGACTTATATTTATCTGTTTTTTTTATGCAACTGAGCAATTGAGGGTTAAGGGCCTTGCTCAGGGGCCCACAGTAGTGGCTTGGTGGTGCTGGGATTAGAGCCCCGGTCTTTCTGGTATTGGTCCAACACCTTAACCACTAAGCCACCACTCTTCCCGATGCAGAGGCAGCTTTAACTGTCCATGATTAAATTTATTTTCTGTACCGCGCACTGCAGCCGATCGGAAACACACACATACACACACACTCGGTTCTCTTTCTTTCTCAGCGGTTTTCCGTCTAAAAAAAGCGTTACTCTGCAGACGTTTAAATATGATGCGAAAGCAACATGTTAAATAATCATTTTAGTTTCGTCCATTAATTATTGCGCTCCTTTTACTTCTATTTCTGGTCAGTGCATCTACATAGGTTGTTTTGCCGTGTATAGTGTAAATGCAGATTCATTAAAAAAATAAGTGTAATAAATAAGTGTAATAAGAGTTGTCAAAAAAAAATCAGATATAGTCACTAAATTGGAGTTGAGCATTATGACTGCACTTACACTGCAGAAGGACATAAAGTTTATTTCATAAAGTACAAGTATATTTTTAAATTTTTGTGCATTTTGTGTTTTTCCATCGAATAAAATACTATTTTTCACTTTATTTCATCATTAAGTATTTAAAAAAAAATCTCGTCTTGTTCTCGTGAACCTAGTCTCGTGTCTCATCTCTCACATGGAATATGTGTCTCATCACACCCCTACCAAAGAGCTGTAACGACCTCCCACATACTTTTTTGCTTTTGTGGTCTACGCCAACACTCAATACCTAATTAAATAAACAACTTTAATCTGTACACTCACAGATCAATGCTCATTTAGATCCTGGCTGCTTTCACAGGACAGTGTGCTGAGGAACAATCCCCCAGAGGGCCAACCCTTCAAGCAGGGTCATACCCTAAACATGGCTCTATCCAGGTAGAGACTTTACCCATTACTGTGACGAATGTGGAAGAGACTGCCAGAGGAGACAACTTGCCTCAAGTTACTAGTACTGTCTCTAAGAAAAGACTAAGAGCCAATGGCAATGGAAAGACTGTGAGTTGATATTTTTGTATGTAAATGTGTAGGCTATGTATCTCCTACTTTAGTGTAATTTGTGTAATAGCTTATGTTCACACGCAGATTCAACCCTCTTCAATTATCAGGAGTGGATCAGATGTTCTTTACACGGTAAGTCAATGCACTATAATGAAAACTTTCAGGTTTTAATTTATAGCTTATTAGTAATCAGCAATTCTTCTAAATAAATTACATTTATTTTAATGTAATGTGTAGTGCTTTAGTCAAAAAGTTATAGTCACAAGCTGTAACAACGTACGTATGTCTTTACCTGACTAAACATGAACACTAGCATAAACATGGACTCTCTAAACTTAACTTGACTAAACATGAACACTAAAATATACACAGAGTCACCGGCCAGTGGTACACAAACAATCATCCACAAAGACACACGGATACAAAGGGTTATATATACACACAAGAATAACAAGAAACACATGACCTCAACAAGAGACACCTGAACCCAATAAGCAACACATGACCAAACAAACCAATAAAAACGAAACACGGGGGCAAGTGGAATCACATGACAGGAAGACAAAAGGGACAAGGATCACATAACAAAGACAAAACAGGAACTAATCAAAGAACAAAGAACTCAAAACATAAAGAACTTTAAACATGAAAACATAAAAAAATAAACATTAAACATCAAAACCTTACGCAAGCAGCTTTACAGAAAAATATAAATGTATCCCTATTAAGCAAATTAGATGAGATGATGGGGGCAACTTCTTGAAAGAATATGAGGAAGAAGCAATGAAACGCAAAAGGAAAAAACATTGACATCATCTGAAATCTCATACTACTTAAGTAGGTACTACATTTAAGTAAGTACATACTTCCTGACTGTTAAGAATGTATGCTCTTATAGTATGATTATGGGTAGTATGACTAAAATTCGGATGTACTTCATCCACCATTTTGTCACAACATACGACGTCACAACAGTGCAGATTTAAAGTTGGATAATGTTTAACTTGATTAACTTGTGCAATTTAACCACAAGGAACAATGTTTTGTCTTTAAGCACTTAAAACTACTCAAAACTAAAGCATTTGGTTTGACAAATCATCTCTCCTGTGGCCTCATGTACTGTAATTTCGCATACTAAGGTTTGGACATACTACTAAAAAAAGGTAGAAAAAAGGTTAAATGTAGAACCCATTTACTTCTAGGTTACTGAATGACTGCGTGGGTGAATAAGAACCCTGAGTTAGTTTATAGAACCAGATAGTTATCATCAGGTGCGTCACTTGCAATTTTTGCTCTGTGAAAATACATGAGGTTGGACCCCCCCTAAAAGACCCATTCCACACTGTAACTACTAATAAAACAGACCTCTGGGGGCCCTCAAAGTGTGTGGGCCTTCAGAATCATCCTAACAATCCAGTGCCCCTGACTATTATAGTCACACACATCCATACCATCACACTATAAAAGGTCTGGGCTACATAGCAGCTTTTATTAGCTAAGAGGACGTCTGTCTAAAGACACATTAAGGTATAGCAATCAATCACGTTGTTCTGTTCAGCGTTACGCAACTTTTAACACCCAGAAATCCAATCAATGTCAAGTGGTATGTCAACTCTTGTTTCTTAGAGGCGGCTGTACTGTCAGTTAATATTTCGTTAATATTTCTAATTAACATAATTTCACAGTTAATTGAAAAATGTTAAAAAGTTTTTCTCTACACTTTATTGCAGTATCATGGAATAATGTCACTGACAGTGGAGGATGAAAGCACAGCTGCTAACTCTAGACAGAAGGCTCATGTGCAGGTAACCAGCAGAGGGCAACAGCGTTCCCTTCCAGCCAAAAGCACAAGTCACATTGCAGCTCTTCACTCAAATACACGCAGAGGGGCATCAACTCAGGTACAAATATACAGAAAAAGAGTTTAATGTAAAAAAAAAAATTATGTATTAAAGTTGATCCTGATGTTTATTGAAGTACTGACCACGCACATGGTTATGTGCTCAGAATATTCTCTCCAGGCCTGAGTCTAAGGCCTGCACTCCAGAGCTGGCAGGTTTTCTTCATTTTAATGCAAGTTTAGGCCAGCTCCTTCAGTGCAATGGGATGTCCTGGAAACCCTGGGCTGCTACAGAGGAGGTAATCAGCTTTTTTTTTGCTTATTTTAATGTAATATTAAATGTACATCAAAATCTCATCTTATTCTTTTAAATTTGATTTTGTAAAATCAGATAAGTTTTTCTTGTGTTTTTTAGGCTGTGAGTGCACAGAAGTGTCCACAGGGATGGACTTATCATAGCCGCCACTGTTATCTGTTAAGCACAGAGAGAAAAGCTACATGGAACGATGCTGCCCGAGTCTGTCGAGAGAGGTGAGATCAAACGCAGAACACTAAAGCACAACGACTATTACATTTCTCTTTATTTTCATTAAATCAGATTGTTATTTCTTCTAGCTTCCAAGGCAACCTTGTCAGTGTGCTATCAAAAGCAGACATGGATTGGCTTTGGGACTTCAGTGAAAGGAAACCTTTCTGGATAGGTAATTTGTTGGGCATTTCTTTTAGCTCAAACACAAATTCATACAGATTTTAAGCATGGCTATGTTAAAGTGCATTGGAATTGACTTCTGATAACTCATGTGAAGGTCTGAATGATCGGGCGAGTAAAGGCCGGTGGGAATGGGTGGATGGAGAACCGGTTACTTATACCAACTGGAGGCGGGGTCCACCACAAACCAAAATCAAGAGCAACAAGAAGTGTGTTTTGGTCTGGAGAAAAACAAAATGGCAAATCCGAGATTGCAAGACAGGGAAGGGACACCGTTTTGTGTGCTATGTGAAAATATGAGCTGCTACTGATTTATTATTAATTTATATCCATTCTCAAGTTTCAGTTCTTGACTTCATATAATACCACACAATATACGATGCTGTATGATTAACTGTAAGTGAGATTTGGAAGGCAAATGGTGATGTACTCTTTAAGGATATTTAGACGCACTGTATAGTATAATATTTTTTTTTACATTTACAACCAGAACTAAAACGACACTGCAATACTGTACATATAAACTCTTAAAGATTCCTTCTTGCTGTATTATTTTTTGTGTGTCTGTACAGCCGTGGCCAAATGTTTTAGGAATAAGAAATATTCATTTTCACAATGTTTTACTGCTGCCTCAGTTTTTAATAATAGAAATTTGCATATACTTTATAATGATGATGAGGTACAAGATGAACTGGTATTAATAGCAAAGTCCCTATTAACCTAATCATATAAAAAAAATAATAAAAGGACAAGCTGACATCATGGCAGTGATTCTCCATCACTCCATCATGCTGATTGAGTTCGAATAACAGACTGAAATCTTTTTTACCGGAGGGTGATGCTGGAAATCTTTGTGTTTTTTTCTGGAAACACGTGCAGTCACTTTTGCATTAAACAAAAAGGGATTCACAGGTGAGAATATTGCTGCTAGTAAGATTGCACCTAAATAAACTATTTATCGGATCATCATGAATTTCAGGAAAAAGGGTTCAATTGTTGTAAAGAAGGATTTAGGGCGCCCAAGAAAGTCCAGCAAGCGGCAGCACCATCTTCCAAAGTTTATTCAGCTGCAGGATCTGGACATTACCAGTGTAGAGCTTGCTGGGGAATGACAGCAGGCAGATGTGAGTGCATCTGCACAAATGGAGAGACAAAAACTTTTGAAGGATCTCCTGATGTCAAGAAGGTCAGCAAAGAAGCCACGTAGAAAAACATCAGGGACAGATTGATATTCTGCAAAAGGTACAGGAATTGGACTGCTAAGTTCTGGGGATGAAGTCATTTTCTCTGATAAATCCCCTTGCTGATTGTTTGGGGCATCCGGAAAAAAGTAAAGCATCATAAGACTATTTATGTGAGGGGTTATTCCTCAGCCATGGGAGTTGGCCAGCTCACAAATTTGCCAAAGAACTCTGCCAAAACTGAAGAATGGTACAAAAACATCACTCGAGTGCAACTTCTACCAACTATCCAAGAACAGGTTGGTGATAAACAATGCCTTTATCAGCATGATGGAGCACCTTGCCATAAGCCAAAATGGCTCGGGAACAAAATATAAAAATCTTGCATCCACTTTCCAGACCATAATCCCATTAATGACTTGTGGTCAATCTTCAAGAGGCAGGTGGACAAAAAAAACACCCCACAAATTCTGACAAACTAAAGCATTATGAAAAAATAGGTTATCAGTTAGGATGTGGCGCAAACGCTGATTGACACTACAAATATTGACTAGTTGCCTGAACTTAATGTCATTGTCAATTAAAGCCTAATTGTGATTATACCTCATAAAAAGAGACAAAAAGCTCTAAAAACACAAAAGCAGCAAACTTGATACTTATTTCATTCTCAAAACTTTAGGTCATGTCTGTACAGTGAGAACAATTTATATTTTATGTAATCTGCGCATATTTTTACATATATTATGACCAACTATGTTACTATCTATATATTTTTTAAACATAATCTTTGTTACGCTAAAAAAATAAATAGATTTGTCCAATTACTGTAAACTTTTGTAGTTTGTAGACACTTGACCCTCACAACCATATGCAATTTTGAACATTCTTTCCCAGATGTATTGCCCCTATCTGCTGTTATGATAAGCTCCAATCATCTGGAAAAGCTTTTCCAGCAGATTTTGGAGTTTGGCTAGGGTTTGGGTTTGGGTTCAGTCAGCTGCAACAGTGTTGGTGAGATCAGACACAAGTCTGGGATTCAGTCAGTGAACCAATTTATTTCAAAAGTGTTCAGTGAAGATTGAGGTCAGGGCTCTGTGCAGAACTCTTAAGCACTTTCACTCCAACTATAACACATGCTTTCATAGAGCTCAGGTGCTTTGTGCACAGGTGTATTGTCATGTTAGAACAGTATTTGAGCCTTAACATACAATTCAACAGCAGATTATAGAAGAACCTAAACTTGGATCAGATAGTAAGGTTTTCTTACATTTTTTGGATTAATAATCAGAAACCATCAGAAATCCCATTTCTCCAAAAGCTGTGTATAAAACTGCCCACAATAAACAATACACTTCCTGCCAACTGAATTATATACATTCTCAAACTCTTTGCAGGACATTTGCAAGCAAAAAAAAAGCAATATCACATTCAGAAGAAAATCATTTATTAAACATTTTTTTGGTCAGTAGAAAGAAAACAATGACATACCAAACATTTACAAAATAAATCAGCAACTTTCAGTACTTTCCACTCTGTCACATACAAAATAAGGCACTGGCATTAGTATCCGACTAGTAAATGTACAAAATGTAACCCTACTTATAAAAACTATGTACACTGTGGTCATGACATAAAAAAAGACTTTTTAAAATAAAGCTATACAACGTACCCAAATATTTTGTAGCAAATTAAAAGTCCAAGCAAATGTACAAGCAAATATTTTTGTCATACCGTCTATAACAGACGATAATCTCTAAGGGTCCAGTCCACTGTCCAAAAGTGTGAGCATGGATTGATCATTTTAAGGCAATCAATGCAAAAAACCCTAAATATATACAGCACAAACAATCATGAGTGCCGAGTAGCTTTTAATGGAGTTTATATGCTAGAAAAACAATGGATGTGCTTTAGTAACTATTCAGTATTTTTCTATCCCCCAAAGCAGCATGTTTAACTGGGGGCGGGGAGGCTTTTGATTGTACAAACTGCATGAAATAAAATGCAGTTGAGTGCATACAGGGAAGTGGTGGCTTAGTGGTTAGGTTGTTGGACTGATACCAGAAGGACCTGGGTTCGATTTCCAGGACCACCAAGCCACCTCTGTTGGACCCCTAATTGCTTAGTTGTATAAATGAGATAAATGTTAGTCGCTCTGGGTAACGGCGTCTGCCAAATGCAGTAAATGTACTAAATGTACAGGTTTACTAGACATAGTGAGTAAAGGTAGAACACAGAGGAGAAACTGTAAACTAAGTAAAAGGAAAAACTCATTAAGCAGGACTGACTTTATCGTACAACAAAAAAAAATTCTAAACCCTAAAATTTTATTTTAAATTTATTTCCATACCGGAGAGGACCCATCATACACAGCAAAAATATTTAAACAACCAACATAATTTTTTTCCAGCTGCACTGGAAACTCTTAACACATTTCTTATAGCAGTTTGCAACATTTTGAGATTCTTGTTAAAAACAAAGCAAGCAGTCAGCCAAAGAGGCCTTTATATTCTATAATGGCTCATGAAGGTGCAGTAAGAAAAAAAGGTTTATAAAACTGTTTCTGGAATAAACATTATGTAACTTAAAAGATGAGGAAAAAGTGACCGAGCAGACAGTCTTGGGTCTCTGTAGGAGTGATAACCTCTTTGGCACTAGGTCTATATTCAAAATCACTGTTTTTATATCTGTTGAAAGAAGGAAATACGTGTTTAAAATACCGTTTTACATATATATATGTACATGTACTGTAAAGACACACTCATACACACTCCAAATTACACAGGGGAATTAACACTTTTTAGCAAACTCTCATAAGCTTTGTCATATATTATAGATTTGTGCACAGGGGTATTGTCATCCTGGAACAGTGTTTGGGTTGTATATATAATATACAATATATAATATATATTTGTATTATATATATACACAATTATACAAATATAACACAGTACAGTGTCATTTTATGCTGGTAAGGTGGCCACCAAATATATATATTACCTGTATTTCTGTAAGGATTCATTTTTGGTGTCATAGGAAACCATGTTCATCCAATCCTTTTATAGAAACAGGATTCCATTTCACGATGGGCTTGTTGCTGGTATAGACTAAAAAACAGAATGTACTTGGGTCAAATTTAATGTTTAACATACTAATAACATCAATAAGATGAGACTGCTGAATGTTAAAAAAAGCCACACTAAAAAAGGTACTAATACCTGTTTCTTTCTTTATCCTGGAAAGATCTGGGATATTTCCATCTGCAGGAGCTGGGGATGCCCTTTCCCCGTGATCGCTCTCGCTAGACGATGTATGCTCTCCTGTTTTCGAATCGGCCGCTCCATAAAGAGCAGCTCTTTTCTTATGGTACTTCGCCCGGTAAGTGTCTGTCATGCAGCTATCGACAGAAAAGTAGGTGGTGGGGATTGCATGCTCTCCTGTGACAGTGGACTCAGCAGAACAATCAGGGTTGCTGGGACACTTGTCCTCGCTCTCGCTGGCAGACAGATCGTTTCTCTCCTGGTCGGACGAGCCGGATTTAGAGCTGCTGTCTGATGAGAAGAGCATATTTGCCTCAGAGTTCTCCAGCCATATTTCAGAGTTCATCTTTGACAAAGTTACTCCTTTATAAGCCTGTCTTATGTGAGCAGAGTCCTGGACTGGACCTTTTCTGTTTTCAGATCTCAAGACTTGAGGGGGTTTGGGGGGTACTGGTGGACCGGAGGAGTAAGAAATACTCTGCGATGGCTGGTGATAAACAAGTGGAAGAAGATCAGTTTGAGGAAAGGAATCCTCCTGCTCTGATACAGGACTGACAAAATTATCAGAAGTGATGCACTCGGAGGTGCTTTTTTTGCTTAATAGTGCAGTTCCAATACTGCCATTTACTCCGTCTGTTCTGTCCACGTGACCCCTTCTGTTTAGTCTAAAGCACAAAGAAAACAGCAGTTACTTTATCATTTAATAACAATTCTGTCTTAAATGTAAAATATTGACAAAGAAGCATATTAACACAACAATAAAATCAAATAAGACAATAAAACAGAGTTTCAAAGACAAAACATTTTTAAACCTTCACCTGGCCATATATTCGTGGGCTTTTCCTGGCAATTCACCTAGAAAAGAAAATCAAAATATTAATTAGACAATGATCTATTTGTCACATTTGCCTATTGGATATCTAACTGGAATAAAATAAAACATTTCTTCAGCTCAATATGGGTTTGCACAGTGTGACAAAAAAGACAGAAATGCATGTTGGGTAGTGTAAAAGCACTGGCTTCCCAGTTTGATCACCAAAGAAAAAGAAAAATCAATCAATCAATCAATCAATCAATATAAAACTTCACTGAAAACTCTATAAAAAACATAATAAATGAAAAAAAAAAACCCAGCAGCAGCCGCGAGTAGATGCGGGTGTGGCTAGTTACATTAATTTTAGGAAATGATCAACTTTACGCAATCATAGAAAAATATAGTGCAGAAACTACCAATAGATGAGAACACACAAATACATGGCAATGAGCTCACAGTAGGACTGCACAATCTATCATTTTAGCATCGTCATGGCAATGGCAGAATGTGCAATATAGAGCTGGGGTTTCATTTGACTGCCCAACAGTTCAGAACACATGTGATTTGTGAATCAATTACAAAGATTACTAATTGAGTGAAAGTTTATCATTTATTATCAAACATTCAGAACAAGTTTAAAGCATCCAGGCCTAAAAAAAACGATTTAACAAAGATTAATCGTAGTTGATTTATAAAGTGCAGACTGTGGTTTATTTATAAAGTGCGGACTGTGGAATAATTACATAAAAACCATTAATACATGGTTTTATATTTAAATATTCAATTTCTGTATCTGAATTCTCTCTAAATAAAGCTTCTTCAAGTCCTCTGGTGACATTTTCTCATATTACAAAATATCTTACAGAAAAACTAAATATTGCAATGTCATTTTTTCCCCTAATATCGTGCAGCTCTAGCTCGCACTGTATCTTCTTTTCTCATAATATAATATGATCCTATGTTTAATGATAGTTGTAGAATTGCAAATAAGCATTCTTGCCTTAATAATCTTGCAGTTATAATCCAAGAAAGCAACGAAAAATGTCCAAGCAAATTCCACCAGAGGGAGTTTGTGATCTATAGCAAACCTCTCAAGCAGACACATTACAGTACACTGCAACTACTAAAATCACAAACCACACCACAAAGGACAAACATGACATACACTGGTTCAGGTGCTAAGCTAATCTTTTTACTAAACATTACACACGACATCCGAATGCCAGATGAATTACAGATTAAACTACTATTTAAAAAAAAAATCCTTAAATTATTTTAAATAAATGTAGACAACATAAAAATTTAGTCATTACAATATCATTATTGCAGATTTTTCACAAACAAGGTAAAAAAATAAGCAGATATTGCTGCTGGTGAGATAAAAATATACTACAACAAAAATAAGTAGTGTGGTGTTGGAGGGAGCAATATATGGCCAGCATTTGAGCAGGATGGTGCGAGTTCTCCCATGAGATACAGTCTGCAAACCCAGAGACCAGAAACTGCACTAGCCTGCACGACAGAAATGTGAAGTGTCAGCAGACCGCTTTCCACCTCCATCTGTTTTCTCCAAACATTAGCAGACAAGTCTATTTTAACCAGCCCACAGGACCTTAAACCTCATTTGGAGTTTTTATTTTACGCTCTTCTTCCAAACGATCATGTTTAGACAGATAGGCCTTGCGTGAGGACTCTAATGGCAGCAGATATCATGCAAAAATATCAGCCAAAGGACTCGTTCTTAGCCCTTGCTACTGTTAGTGACGATCTTATTTTTAACATCAACCAGTATCACTGTTAGAATTAGACAATTAGACTTTGTATACAAAAAAATTGATCATTTTGACAGTCAACAAACATTTGAGTGCTTTAGAATGCAAAGCGTGATGATTATTAACTACAGTATGAAGTATTTGTTATTTTTACAACTTATAACCTAGTCATGTGCTGGGCTCTGTATATTGATAGCTATTTGCGATGGCAAATTTCCATAGACACTGTATGCATTAATGCAGGATAAACAATTTTCAAGAAATTTAACCCGGCTAACATGCAGAACAAGGCGTTGCGCTCCTAACGAAGGGCAATGGTGTAGCTAGGGAGGACATCTGTCCCCGGTCGCAGCATCTGGGGGTGCCAAATTGATGTTAGATATTTACGGATGAATTTCAGAATGAAATTTTTTCTCCAATTATTATTTTACTTTTTTCATCCTCTTCATACCCTAAAACTAAACTCAAAATTTCCTGGAAAGCATGACCGACTCCCTTATGGCTCACACCTTTTCACGAGGGGGCCAGAAGGGGGCACAAAAACTGAATTTGTCCCCGGGGGCTTAAAAGCCTAGGTGGATGAAGTTTCTTATTGAAAAATACACTTTTAATGAAATTTTGGTAGCTTGATCAGTTTATAAAATTTAAGAGGGGCTAAAATGACAGACAAAAAGGGTCTAGTACCGTTCCTGGCAAAAATCTTTGTACTTGTTCAAGTAAAAATTTGTTTGCTAAGGAGGTATATTTTACTTACTAGTCAAATGAAGCTGTTGCACTGCTGACAAAAGAACAAACATAAAATATGATCACAGTGTTATTAATCACCGAGCCATCACTACTACACTAATAGCTTTAAACTTTCTGAAAAGGCCAAAAGAAGCCCTATGACTAGTCTCATGATGGCTGCTCATGATGGCTTTTATGAGGAACTGGCTATGATGCAATAGAAAAGTAATTCACTTTGGGTATATATTACACTGGGGATTGTTTCCTTATACCGAAATGGCCTACAGTAAAATTTGACATTTATTAATAAACATGTCATGCTAATAAGTTACATGATTAAAAGCACATAGTCACCTGACCATTACATTTCTATGTGCTTGTTCAACGTCCTGTTCCAGAAAATTTCACTCTTAAAATAAAATTCATTTATCTGGAAATGTTTCAGATATTTGAGTTCATTCAGACACAAGAGCATTAGTTAGGTCAGAAACTGATGTTCGATGAGAAGGTTTGAGATGAGGTAAGTGTTCAGTGAGCGGTTAAGGTCAGGACACTCAAGTTCTTCATTATCTTCCAATTCATGCATGTGCAGAGCAGCATTGGTCATGCTAGAATATTTTAGTCTTATAGTTCCAGTGAGGAAAAACTGTAATGCTACAGCATCCACAACATCTGTTAAAACTTTATGACTATACAATTGGGCTTCCAACTTTTTGGAAACATATCGGAAAAGAGCCAAAGAAAAAAAAGGTGTGATGGTCAGGCGGCCATTGGCCGTTGGCCATACAGTATAGACCACACGTCTGTAAACTGATAGAAATGGAGAACGGCTATCTGAAGATTCTGCTCCGCTTGCTCAATGCGCTCAGCAATGCTTACATAACTCAAAAAAATCACAAGGATGTGCTATGCAAACATAGTAGTGAAGCTATTTACACCATGAAGCCATTAAGTGGCTTAAAAAAAGACAATTTTAAATTAATAATTTTAATTGCATACTAAATTAATTTTAATAAGTACAAGCTGAATGTCACCCTAAAACATAACTGTTACTTATTGGATTCTTGTTTTAATTGAGACAAGAATTTCATTAATTAAAAAAACCCCACAACATGTAGACCAGGGGTGTCCAATCTCCAGAGTTTAGCTCCAACCCCAATCAAACACACCTAATTCAACGAATCAGGGTGTTGCTAGGTATACTAGAAATTTACAAGTAGGGGTGTTGAGGCAAGTTGCTGCTTAACTCTGCAGGACACTGGCCCCCAGGACCCAGTTTGGACACCCGTGAATTAGACATACTAGAGTAATTTTATTTTGGAGCGGGATTTGCTTTACCGGTGAGCGTTAGCGAAACATTTGCTTGAGCCATAGGCACAAAGTGAAATACTGATCTGATCATCACATTGCTCCCAAACAATAATGAGCGTATTATTAAAAACCGTTCAGAACTGCTGTTAGAGGGAAATAAACACCACCATTTTTGTACAAGTAGGTAAAAAGAAGATACAAAACAGTTATTTTTCTTAGCAGTAAAAACCATAAGCACAGTTTGAGACATGAGCTCATCTACACTGCCGGCGTGAGCCAGTTCATGTGTATACACTTTTACTGAATACAGCCCAGAGACCATATCACTGATATACTAATGATAGACTTACTTGGAGAAGCATTAATTAAGCACATAAATATATCATGTGAAGAGACGGCCCTGTGGCAGTGCTCCTGGCAGTGTGAGAGCTTAAGATAGACTGGCTGGAAGGGCAGGGCTCTGGGTAGTACAACCATAAATCAACATTCAGTTGATCTGCTCTCAACTGGGAGAGTGAGATCACTGGCAGGGGCATCGCTCGCTTTACTGTTCCACACCTGTTTCCGACGTTTAATCAATTGTCCTTCTATAAAGCTCAGAAAACGTAAAGCTTACGTGAAATAATTTACAGATCGACGATTAAAATGACCAACTAGCACAAGCTACTAATCTTTGAAAGAATTTAAAAATAAAACGGAGCTGACCTCTGATCTACCCGAGATATATTTGGAGGCCAAATGCTCTGACTCACGTGTCACTAAGAGGTTTCGTCAGAAGAAATTCTGTTCCAAAAACAGCCATCACTACAAAGCTACAACGAGTAGCTCTCAGCTACTGTAGATCAGATTGCTGTCAGATTATAAGGATCAAGTTCTTCTTCTAATAATTTCTTTGTGCACACACATTTTTATTACTAGGAAAAGCTCTCCTTTGATCTAAAGGTGTAATGACAAATCACACCCGATAAAGGCGATGTCCATGTAACAGGCTGATCGTACAGTAGTTCCTGCTGACTTGACCTTTAGCTACAGCTGGTGGGACACAAATTGCAGCTCTCAGCAGCAGTGAGCTTAAACAAATCTGGGCAGAATACAAGGCGGTTGGCATTTGTAAAGAGAAATCACAAGAAGCAGCAGCTTTTTCTTAAAAAAGGTAAAAGTTAGTTTAGTAATCCACTTAAGCAATGATCAGTCACATTCTTTTAAGGATAAAGTATTTTAGCAGAAACAATTATATGCATCATGACCCAATTTTATTTTACTGTATGTGTGTTTAATTTTTTATTCTGTTTTCTGGAAAAGTGTCTAAGTAACAGCGGATGTTATGATTGGTCATAAGAAACAAAACTAAACATGGAGTCAGGGTAAGAGGCAGCTGTAGTCTAAACAAGCACATTTTTATCCATTTATAGACAAAGAAATACACAGTATAATGTTAAAATGGGCATTTAATCACATTTATATTTACATTCACAGCATTTGGCAGACGCCTTTATCAAGAGTGACTTACATTTATCTTTTTAATTTATACAACTGAGAAATTGGGGGTTAAAGGCCTTACTCAGGGGCCCAGCAGTGGTAACTTAATGGTGCTGGAAATCGAACACTGATCTTTCAGAAAAAAACAAAAAAAGCCAAAAAAAAACCAGAGGAACAGAAAAATCAGCAAGATAAATATAAATTTAATAAATTATGCTGGTTTATTAGCCACTTTTCAGTAGTTATATAATATTAGGTATGTCACTTACTACCACAAGACTTTAAATGTTTAACTGCAAATTATCACCTATGCACTCTTGTGGGTTTGATACAGTAATAATAAAAAATCATAACTACAACAAAGTGAAGCTACGAGAAATAAAATTGATAATGAGTGTAAAAGATTTATAGCTAGTGTGAGAACAATATGGTTTGACAATAATCGATCATACTGGAGGCATGGAGGGACCCTAAATAAAATTCTGTTTAGGGCCCAATAAAGGTCTGAGCCGGCCGTGCTGATACCTACAATAAAATGTTTGCATGTCTGACTAGTTATCGAGTGAAACACGGGATGCTGGGCGGATGTCACGCCGTTCACTGTGGTGTTGCTACGCCAACTAGCGGTTGGGTGGCTGAAACTGGCTTGTAATCCGAATTTTAGCTCACAACTCACAGCAAAAGAATCAGCAGAGAGATGGCTCATATACCGAAAAACTTGTTAGTTGGGACACTCGTAAGTCCAGGTACCACTGTACTTATGTTTTAAGAACTGATTTTTTGACCTCTTTATATTTTTGTGAAACAAAGTTCGCAAAGTGAGCCTGACATTCTGTTGTTGCTGCTGAAGTCTTTGTGCACTAAAAGATCTACCAATAACGTCACAAGTAGTATCAGCTTTGGTATCCAAGTGTTTTTACGGGTACATAAGCTCAGTATCGGGGCTAATAACGAAACGTTGCATCCCTAGTGTACGTTAAACAAACTGGTTACTTTTTTTAAAGTCAAAACAATAAATCGACAATCGTGTTTAAAATACAAATCAGATTCTTTACCAAAATACTGGTAAAATTCTATGATTAATGTTTTATTTTTTGTCTACAGCTTTATACACGTGATGCTAACACGCCCAGCAGAATGAACACGGTGAAACTCACACTGCAGACACAAAGGGCCTGGATGGATGCCAGACTGGCCTGTCAATACAATCTGCAAAATGGAAGCGAATCAAATAGAAGGCACAAACACTAACCACATACAAATGCCAAAAAATTAAACATGCATCTGCTAAGCAGACAACTGTTTAGGATAATATTGTTGCAGTTGGTAATAAATTGCACATCAACTACTGTATTTACGGTAATCACACATCACAAAAGATAGAGAACAAATCATTAGTCAGGAATAATGAAAAACTGTGGATAAAACTTTAGCACCAGCATGAGGTCAGCTCTAAACGTTGCTTCAATTCCACTTATAGTTGTTATCTAAATTGCCTCTAAAAAAAAATCATGTGGGTGTAAAAGTCACTTTTCTGACCGCCCAGCTTTTGCCATATTTTGGCAGTGTGAGCCCAGCTGGACAGCACCACTCCATCATTACTGCAGAGAAGCAGTGCACCAATCCCCAGAACCAGCAAACATTTCTAGATCTTTATTGTTTACAGTCTGAAACTGGTGAGTAGGATGTGTTCCTGCCTAATCCGTGGGGAGCTGAATGACATCTTTATTGTGAGTCATGTGTCAGGATGATGAGACAATTCACCCACAGATACACAACTCTCACACACTCTCTTTCTTCAGAATCTCTTGCAGAACACTGAAGGCAAATAAAAAAATACCTCATTTTTTAAATATTACAACACCTGACCATCCCATTTATATGGCTTTTTTTTTTTTTTTTTTTTTTACCAACTATTAGTATATAAAGTAACTGAAAGCAACACTTAAGTAATAGTAAAATTATTTTACTGGAAAAGTTAGTCACTATATAGAATATTACTCGAGTAAAAGTTTTAAAGGATATTTAATGTACCTGAGTATTATTAAGTAAATGTTTAATGTAAAATAAAACAAAAAAGCAATTTTAAAAATGTTTTATACACAGTTTTAGCAAGGCTGTATTTAGTTTTAACTTTTTTTAATTAATAGCAAATGTTTAGGTTTTTAAGTATAATAATAATACTACTCAATAATAACTTAATGACAAAATACAGTCAGCTTAATATAGTCACAATTAAACAACGTAAATGAATGCAAAAAGCTGTTTAATTTAAGCAAACGTGACAGTTTTATTGACTGTCAGACAGGTCACATGTTCAACAAACCACTCGGCCCTGCAGTCTCGGTAAATAATTAAGTGTTTCCTGTATAGAATATAGGTTGTCGCGCATGTGCAGGCAATACAAAATCCAAGTATTTTCACTTTGTCACACTTTAGTGAACATCCTATTCCAGATTTAGTCTCACTTTTAATTCTATAATAACCTCTATACCTCTGTAAAGGCTTTTTTTATTTGGAAACAAAATAGCTAGCGGAGCCCCTAAAAGTGTCCAAAAGTTTTTGCCCATATAGTGCATTGCTTAATTAGGAAAATACGTCCATGTGAAAGATTCTAAATCGTTGAGAGTACTTTCTCTTTATGTTTATTCGGGGCTTATTTATAGGTAATATATTTAAAAGTCCATCCTGTTCTCTAGGAGGTGCCAACATAATTTGTTTTGTATTGTATCCAAAGACAAAGTATTATTATATCATCTTATATCCCATCTAACTTTGTTTAGAATCATGCCACTTACCAGACGAAAACAGAGCCCTGGAGCCTTCTGCCTTTGAGTCCTCATACCTCTGTTGGTAATCTGGGTCCCTAAGAAGTACATTAAGTAAATTAGTAGACTGAGTGGCAAAACACACAATAGCTACACACTTCGTTTGGATTTGTCACTGTACATTGCAGGTTACAGGTTTCCCCCCCCCCCACACCCTGGCTTTACAAGAGCGAGTCAAGAGCTTACCGTCACACAAAACTATTGCTTCAGCACAGTGGAATGTGATCACCACCCCTTTACCTCTTTTCTCACATCAATCACCCAGGAGGTATTTAATAACACCTTTAATTACAAGTTGGCTGTGAAAGGTTTATCAAATTACAAACCAATACAGGCTAGAACTAAAACACAAAAGCATTTCATTCCACTTTCGTTACATTCCCACATAACACCATCATTTTATAGTGTGACTAATAACATGTTATAAAGTAACATGTACATTTCTGGCATTTGGCAGACACCCTTATCCGGAGCGAAATACTGTACATTTATTTCATCCGAATGAGCAGTTAAGGGTTAAGAGCCTTCTATGCTAAACGGTCCAGCAGTGGCAGCTTGTTAGTACTGGGAATTGAACCCATGATCAGCAGTTCAATACCTTGACCACTGACCAACACTTCCCCGTAACAAAATGGCAGATTTATTTAGGCTTTAATTTCCACCGTATTATCATCCAATAATAGAAAAGCATAGAAATACACCGCGAACAACCATGCTTAAAGAAGAATATTAAACACAATTTAAATGCACAGGTATCTTCTAACAGACTATTGTAATTATGATCTGATGTGGTACAGGGTCTACATTTCCACACCATTTATTTCATTTCGAGCATTTTAAACTAAGGCCTTAATTAAGTGGCCTTTGAGGTTTTATTATTATTTTATCTGTGGAATTCTGCCAGGCACCCCAGACATTTAATTTCAATGAGTGCGAGTGTAAATTACTGCAACAGCAATAGCTCGACTGCAGGAAGTGAATGTCTACACAAAGCCACAGCATCTCAGCACAGGCAGGCTTTAAGAGAATTCAGGAAAAAAAATCATGAATAAAAAAAAAATTAACAGACAGACAGACAGCCATAGATAGATATACAGATACAGAGAAAAACAGACCGATCTAGAGATAAATAGATAGACATATATACAGATAGAGACAGAAAGGTAGCTAGACAGTTACAGACAGTAAAAAAACACTCATCAATAACAGTGCCAACAAACGGTGTATTACAGGAGTGCATATTATAGTTGGGATAAAATCTAATCAATGGCTCATTTATTAAGCTTTGCATCCGCCAACCTGATATATAATATTTAAATAAAAATAATATTGATTAAACACATTGTTGGTATGTACCGACTTGCTCAGGTCATTTGTAGCAATTAAATTTAGTACTGATAAATAACTAAAGTCTCTAGACGTAATGAAGATATGCGTAGGCTAAAATAGATTAAGATGAAAAATATTACATTTATACAAAAATGCTGCAAGGAAGCAATTAAGTAAGACTGCAAATGCTCCACCTTCTTAGATTCCATTCCAACTTCTACTAAAAAAAACAACAACCCAATATTTACACAACACGGAATCAAAGCTATGGCTGCACAGTAACATTATAATACAGTGGCAGAAAATGTTAATAATGAAATAGACTTCAGAAATAATTAAAAATTTTTATTCTCCTATCTAATTCAAGTGTGTTGAATTAGTTCCTTAAAGAAGCATTTAGAAAGAAAAAGGGTATGTAAAGAAAAACTTGAAAAAAATGGACTGAATGCAGGTCTTACCTAAGCAGGTGTAACTCAGGGACACGCCGAAACTCTTTTGCTCCCATGTTGTCTATCACAGGAGAGTCCAAACTAGCCGAGCCATTGCTGATCCTGTCGCTGCTCTCGTAGCCAGATTCAATTCGCTGGTTTTTCCAGTTTTCCTTTTTCAGTGGGAAATGGTTAACAGTGCCTTTAGTCCTTTCCCTATCCCGGCTTTCAGATTCCAGGGAGCTCCTACTGCCCATTTCGTGACGCTGATCATCTTCGTAAATAGTTACCAAGCTTTTAGGTTTACCATTTTCACGTGGAGACCAACTAGTCTGCTGCTCGTAAGGCATCCTTTTTTGTCCAGAAAGAGGTTGAGCCAGGCTGGGCAGATGTTGCTCATTGTTGTTGCTCAGTATGCTGTCAACATTGAGGACCTCCCTCATGGGCTTCCAACCTCGGTTAGTCTGAGCGCGTGGGGCCTCGTTAGGCCGGTCTCTTGATTCATAGCTACTGTCTGTATCATAACCATTGGAGAAATCGATTCTCGGGGACGGATTGCTGGACGGAGGGTGAAGTGGGATACGAGGTTGAGAACGTGAACGTGGCGCATGAGCTACATGCCTGTTTCTGCGGGGCGAGCGCTCCGCCCGTGTCGGACCCCTGCCCTGGCTTCTATACAGCCGAGACTCTGTGTTTTTAAATCCGTTCTCAGGGGGAGACAGTGATCGCGAGTAGGATCTCTCTGAGGCTGTGTCTAAGAAGAGAAAAAAAAACATTTTATTCAATGAATTTTCTGCCTTATTTTCTGGGGTCAATAATATCACATATAACACATATAACAACAACACATCCCTTAACTATGCAAAGGTTAGACATATTCAACCACGATTTCAACAAGAGGTTACTATGTCTGTTTTTGAAGAAATTAATAGCAATAGCATTTTAAAAGAAATAGTACAGAACTTAAAATTGTCCATCTGCTACCTTGACACACTTCCCACATTTTTTTTTTCAAAAGTGTGTTTATCTGTCTAGAAGTAGATGTCTTGAAAGAACACCTCACCTTTTTTCTGGTATTTTTCCAAACTCTTTAAAAACCACAGTTGTTAAACTCCTCTTGAAAAAGAGTAATCAGGATAACAGCTGATTGAGCAACTATAGACCAATATCAAATCCATGCTTTTATAGGCAAGACAATGAAATAGATTGTTTTCATAGACACCTGGACAATTTTCAAACTGGTTTCGGTTTATATGTTGCTGTATATAAGTATATGTATACCATCATACCGCCCAGCTCAAGGATAAACTATGTAATATTAATATAATATTTATCCGAATAATACCAATCCAAATTCCAAAAAAAACTGGGACGTTTTTTTTTATTTGAATAAAATTAAAACTAAAAGACTTTCAAATCACATGAGCCAATATTTTATTCACAATAGAACATAGATAACAAAAGTTTCAACAGAGAAATGTTTAACTTTTATCAACTAAATGAGCTAATTTCAAATTTAATGCTTGCTACAGGTTTAAAAATAGTTGGCACAGGGACAACAAAGGGCTGAAAAAGCAATACATTTTGAAAAGATTCATCTGGAAGAACATTTAGCACCCAATTAAGTTAATTGGCATGCGGTCTGTAACATGATTATCTATTAAAGGGATGTCTTAGAGAGGCAGAGTCTTTCAGAAGTAAAGATGGGCAGAGGCTCTCCAATCTGTGTAAGAGTCTGTGAAATACTTTAAAAACAACATTCATCGACGTCAAATTGCAAAGTGTTTGCAAATCTCATCATCTACAGTGCAGAACATCATTAAAAGATACTGATAAGAAACTGGAGAAATCGCTGTGTGTGTAAGCTACAAGGCCGAAGACCTTTGTTGTATGCTCGTGGTCATTGGGCCCTCAAACGGCATTGCGTCACTCATTGGCATGATTCCGTAATTATCATGCAATAAGGAAGCCATATGTAAACTTGGTCCAGAAGCGCTGTTGTGGGCCAAGACCCATTTAAAATGGACCGATTCAAAGTAAGAAGGTGTTCTATGGTCAGATGAGTCCAAATTTGACATTCTTGTTAGAAATCAGGGATGCCATGTCCTCCGGGCTAAAGAGAAGGGAGACCATCCATACTGTTATCAGCGTTCAGTTTAAAAGCCAGCATCTCTGATGGTACAGGGGTGCATACAAGCACACCGTATGGGCAGCTTGCACATTTTGGAAGGCACTATGAATGCTAAATGGTATATAAAGGTTTTAGAGCAACATATGCTCCCCACCAGATGACGTCGACAGCCTTCTGTATTTTAGCAGGACAATGCAAAACCACATACTGCAGCTATTACAACAGCATAGCTTCAAAGTAGAAGAGTCCCAGTGCTAAATTAGCCTGCCTGCAGTCCAGATCTTTCACCTATAGTGAACATTTGGGGCATCATTAAACGAAAAATATGTGAAAAATCTCCTCCTCTAGCTCCTCCTCAGCAGCTGGAAACCTGTATCAGGCAAGAATGGGAGCAAATTCCAACACCAAAACTCCAGAAACTCATAACCTCAATGCCCAGACGTCTTCAAACTGATTTAAAAAGGAAGAGGAGATGCTACACCATGACAAACATGCCCCTTACAAACTATTTTGAGACCTCATTTTAATGGATAAAAGTGTAAAATATCTTAGTTTAAATAGTTGTTATGTTATCTATTTTCTATTGTGGTGTGTAAAATATTGGCTCATGTGATTTAAAAGTCTTTTACTTTTTTATTTTATTAAAATTTAAAAAAAAACACATCCCAACATTTCATTATTTACATGAAATCAACATGTTTCAAGGAAGCGCTTCTGCCTGTTGGAAAAATGCGGTAGCTCATTCACCAAAAATGCATGACACCATTAATAGCATTATTATCAAAGCATTACGCATAAGACAGAATTATTACTGGATAACTGGTCTTTTTCTGTTGCATGAGATTTCAATAAAATAAGACACACACACTTTGAAATAACCTCATGCAGGGGCACTTTTTATTTATTTATTTAGCAAAGTTTTTAATTATGTCCATTATTTAACATAAAAAAACCCAGTTTTTTTTACCCAAATCTTTTTACTCAATTACTTTCTTAAACCTGTTTTTTTTTGCATGTACAGTATTAATACTGCTACAAAAGTGTGTGTGTTTTCATCTTACCCCTATGTCTTGGTGTTTCTGGCCTCGGTTGTGATTTTTCCGGGTCTTTCTTTATGATGTTAATGTTGCGGGCTTCTCTGGCTACTTCTCTAGAGAGCTCTCGCAAAAAGCCCTTTGGATCACTGCTTAATTTTACTGTAATTAAAAAAATGATGGGTTTAAGCAACAACATCATCATCATCATCATCATCATCATCATTCTGGTCCAGAACTTAAAAAGACAGGTTGTCTTTTGGTGTGAGACTCATAAAAGGTCTGAATTCACCAGACATATAGTTAATGGGACATGCAACAAAAAGAAAACTTGTTAATCTGGACAAATCCTTACAGTAGCACAGCTCACATAACTTACATTTCTCAAGCGGTGTGTGACAGAAGGTCGTAGTCATAATAGGTAAATATTTATAGATCAAAGAAGCCGGCTTGCTGCATTGCTGCATTGCTGCACCTTTAAATCCAGAAGCATTGTCTTTATGCCCTCACTGTATACACTATATAGACGAAAGTATTGGGACACACATCCATCTGTTTTTAAAAAACGTCCTATTCAAGATGGCGGTATTGCTTTTTTTCATATTTTGTCATGTGGTTGCGGAGATTTTTCTATTCTGCCACAATAATATTAGAACGTTTACAAACACATCCCACAGTGGTCTGGGATGCAGCCCGTGTTCTAGTTCATTCCAAAGTTTTTCAGTTGAGTTGTGCTCTGGGGTTGGTGAAGATCGCTGGAGTTCTTCTAATAATAAGTAGTGGGTCATAGTGTGTTAATAGCGTGTCATAACACACTATGTTTTTATGAAACTCAGGAGTATTGTCATGCTGAAACAGTCTTTTAGCTCCAGTGAGGCAGAGGTGGAGCAAAAGGGCAGGCAATTGCCTGGGTCCAACATTTTGAAGGGGCCTTTGACAGCTGACCAATTTGAATAGTCATAAACGTCAATATTATTATAACATGCTTATTTAATAATTGCCAATAGTCCAGTTACTAATCGGGTTACTGGGAAACAGGTTAGCTAGGCTTGCAATTAGCAGCAGCATGAATTATGTAGTGTTTAGCAGGTATAATTAAGGTGAAAATACGACGGTCCTATTGTATCTCCAGAATTGTGTTGTACAGTATTGTATCTTCTGCTATAAAGATGAAGATAGATTTTTTTTATTAAAGAATAAGCACTTTGTTTTAGAAAAGTAGAACAATTTATAATCTAGAATCTGGTGTTTTCGAACAATTTTTGTATATTGTGGTAATATAAATCTAGGTAACCAAGATATATCAACAAAATTATTATTTAGAAGGGCCTCATCTAATCTTAAATTTGCCTGGGGCCCCCACGTTATCTTGGTTAGCCTCTGCGGTAAGAGAATAATATAATGCCACAACATACAAAAGACATTCTTCACAACCAGTCCAACTTTGTGGCAGCATGTTGGGGAAGATATGGTCATGTGTGTGTGCACACTTTCATTACACTCCTAAGGGTTCTGGGAAATCCTGGTGACACTTAAAAAGGGTCGATGTGTGCATGTGTGCGTGATGACTGTATGGGCATTGCTGCATTTTACTAAGTGTGAGCAAATAAAAAAATCGGGTTCATGGGAATGTAGACGGCGTACAACTACAAGTACAACAATTCTCCCTTACAAATCAAGAGAGAAAACCGCAGAGGTTTCAATTTCAGGCTGTTTTATTAGCATTAGGGAGGAAGTGAGGCTTACTCTACGTTGTGGCGCTCGGTTTTGGCATAGACGCTAAACAATCACATGCCCGGTTGATCAGCATTTTATTATTTCGTCTATATCTACAAAGGGATAGGTACAAGATTGCTAAATGTGCTTCCTAAAATTTTCTAAAAACATTTACGGTATGATGTAACAAACTCTGACCCAGACCCTACATGCCACAGCTTTTTTTATTGGTTTTCTGATTCCGATCCAGAACAGATAACCTTTATAGCTTAAGGTCAGAAACACCGGATTAGTTAAAAGCTTTCGTTATTGGACTAATATTGACTATAATATAAAAGGCACAATGTAATTACAGCTGTAATAAAAGTGGGATGTCCAATAATAAAAGGAGCTGCTATCTTTCTCTTTTCTTTATTGCTGTGTTTTTTAAAATAGCTCTTTAGATACCCATTTTTCCTTAAGTCACTATAAAATCTTCAGGATAAGCTGAGTGGAAACAGGTAACTTTGAGTGAGACAAAGAACACTGCAGTCCTATAACACCTATTGCATAAGTGATTTAAGAAAAATGTTTCGGTGGAAAAAAAAGGGATGTCGGAAGTTCTAATCATTAGTCGCAATAGGTGGAACTTTGCATTAAAAAAATGTCACTTTGTCAGAAAGATAATATTGCCTGTCATTTTGCTTGAAATGAACGAAATCATTTTATCATTCTTTGATTTTCGGCTGGTTTTGTACCTGGTCCTCTCCCGCCGCTGGTCTGGTTGGTGCCACGTTTAAACGCTGATAAAGGCTGGCTTTTCTGCTTTAAAGTCCCATGACCTGACAACATGGCACTCAGGTTTTCTCGGGTCAGCTCCAGCTTCTTGCTGCCTAGCTGTGGCGTGCCTGTGTGTGTGTGTGTGTATGCGCAAAAATATAAGAGAATGAAAATAAGAATTAATAATTATACCAATTACTGCATTTTAGATAAACATGCTCATCACTGACATCATTTAATTGTAAAGTCAGACTGAACTACTGTAAACCAGAAAGGCACTGGTATGCGGCAGTACATGACTAAGCAGGCTGTCATTCGGGGTATGCAAGGACAACAAATAGTTCTCTCAGTAAAAAAGTACTGGGAACACTAACACACATTACTTCCAAATGACTGCAGTGGCACTTTCCCTGCATGGTACATCAGCTTTTAGGTCTGTCCAGGTCAGCATTATGTTCTGTATGTGTATGCTTGTTTTTTTGTTTTTTTTAAAGCTATAACCTTTACCGGCACTATGTGCCAGACCCAATTTTTATCTTTTATCATTAATCAAAAGCACAAAATACAGTTTACACATGGCAAATTATCGTCATTTTTTTTGCTCATCTTAAAAAAAATCAAGTTATACAGGAGCATGAAGAATTAAACAATTTACACAGACTCATCAAAGTGGAAAAATAAACACTGACACCAAAAGTAGAATACAGTAGCTGAATGATCAATACATGCACTTAGATTAACTGTATCACTATGTATCCCCCCCAAATATCGCTTTAATAACCCACCTGCACAGGATTCTTACAATTTATAATGTTTTATTTGCTCTGAAGTTTGTCATCATTTTTTTACAGAGCATCAGTGCAGACCACTGTGCCTGAATCAGCACTAATTAAGAGCAACTATTTTCATCCTGCAGTAGAAACAGGTCACGCTTTATTAAAAGGTCAGCTGGGTTGCATGGTGTCGCAGTCCTTTGAATTTTGAGTTTGAGTTTTTTTTTTGGTATTGGGCAGCTAGACATCGTGTCAACCCAGCAGACTGGTTAGTATATGGCAGGATACACTACCTGGGGTTTCCGCATTAGTTGAAGGTTTGTGATGGCTAGCAGAGCTGTCGGAACGAGGGAGCTCAGCTCCTTTAACGGCACTGCCCTCAGGGTCAGAGTAGAACAGGAGCAGTGGCTGGAAATGTCCTCGAATGCATTTAGTGACAACATCCTTCCATTTAGAGCCCACCTTCACACACACACACACAGACGCACACAAAGTAAGCAAAATATTCTAATTTAGTTATTTTAATTATTCTTCTGCAAAAGTTATTTGAATGTAATCACATTTACATTTATAATGTTGAAATAACAAACTTGTTTAAAGCAACTTGTATACAATTTTTCATACAAATGTTGGTTAAAAACCCAGCCGGAAAACCCATCAAACCTGTCAGTAGTGGGGTTTAAACACACTACCTTCTGATAAGTAACCTAGCTCTTAGATACCTAGTACTTAGTAACCTCTTCCTTCTGTCTTTCTCTTGCGTCCCTCTCCTCCTTCATTTCTTCTCCCCCTTCCTTTTTTCCTTCCTTCTCCTACCTGCTTCCTTCTTCTCCTACTTCTTTTCTTCTTTCTCTTCCTTCGCTCTCCTCCTTCTTTTCTTCCTTCTTTGTCATCCTTCCTTTTTTCTCCTCCTTCCTTTCTTCTTTCTCTTTCTTTCTTCTCCTTCCTTCTCCTCCTTTCTTTTCTTTCTTTCTTCCTTTTCTTTTTTTTCTTTCTTCCTTCCTTACTTCGTTCATGTAAGCTTTTGTTATTTCTTTTGTGCGTTTGTTCTTTCTTTAGTGTTTTATGGCCTGTTTGGGGTAAGGTTGGATGTCTCTTAAGAACACTGGGCATGAGGCAAGAGCAAAAATGGATGAAATGCCCGTCACCATGGACACACGCTTGTGTTTATAGAAGGTAAGAGAAAAATAGTAATCCCTACAGGCGTAAAGCAGTAACAGAATCACCTGTTGGACCCGGGCACCTGAAATGTACTATCCTATTGAAACATCTGCACAGATATGCAAACATACAGGGACACATCAGATTCTGTTTAAACATTTGTCAACTGGAAAGCAGGGCAAAGCAACAGTATGAAAAGCGATAGTATACAAAAAGTACAGCCCAGTACTGGGATTACTAAACAGTCAATAAGTATGTAAGCTTGTGACATGCACATTCGAGTACTTAGTGCTTTTGGTCTTGCTTTTATTTTAACTTTAGGGGCCTATGGTGCAATTGAAGCATAGCCTTATTTAATTAGACATTGAACCACTCTCTTATTATCTATGGCTTTAAGACTAAACATACTTGTCTCCAGTTGTTTATACAGGCAGCAGTTTTTCTCTGGTGTGGGTGTGTGTTCGAGAGAGCGATTGAGGTAATTTATCTTTTCAGGGGAGACGAGCACTTTCGGCCAGGCAAGCAGTGATGTGCACACACAGCACAAGTGCTGCACTGCTGATAGATTGATAAAGAGCACCGGAGCCAGCAGACTCCACTGTCTGTGCACTACAGCGCATGCACCCATGCCACTACCACAAGTGCATTATCAGTACAACTTTATGGGAAATGGTTAATAGTTTGAAAATTTAGTTCTAGTTTGAGCAACTCTGGAAAGAACCGGTTCTTCATGTCATTTGGGTGTGAAGTACTAAGTGTATAGTTACATAATCAAAACAAAGAACAAAATCCCAGCTGAGCCGATTTAGGAGAGGTGAATGGGGGGATTGTTTTATGAAATACTGTACGTGTGTCACACCTCTTTGACTGTGGCGTCATCAAAGAAGAACCACTTAGAAGACTTGGTGTGGAAAGCAAAGGCACAGTAGTGTTTGCTGGTGTAGCAGATCATCCCAACCAGCTGCAGGTCACTCTTTTGGGCTTGTTCATCCGTGACATGGTTAAAAAGCTAAAAAGAGAAAAAAAAAGGGATGAGGAGCGGTGAAAGGGACAGAGTGTGAAATACATTTGCAGTGTGAAAATTTTAACGGCTTGTTTTCAAAACCTTGTTTACTGGCTGTCACATGGCAAAATACACGCACACATTTTTTCTCTACCTGAGGAAAAACAGAAAAACTGGAGTAAAACCCTAAAGGTGAGAGGTGATAAAATAACCCCGTGTATGACTATAACACCTTGTGTGAATCTGTTCTCTCGCTTGCAAAACATTTCAAATCCTGTTAACTTTTTATTAAATTGTTATCACCTGGAAACCAATGCTAATCATTTACTCAAATTCACTATCAAACTAAAAAACTGTATTTAGGTCAATTACTAATAAGTAGTAATGTGTGTGTAAGTGTGTCTTTGTATTACATACAAATGTAGAGAACTAAATTAGAGTATTAAATAAAATAACTAGTATTCAAATGTATATATAAGTCACTTGTAGGTAAAATGTATGTTCTGTGTGTATATTGTTTCACCCTTAAGCTTTGAGAGCTTAAACTTGTTTACCAGATATAATCATTTTATACTATTAGTCTAAATCTGTTTGGTAACTAAATGAAAAAGTTTAACCCACTACGCTACAGCACCAGCACCCACATGCCCGGCAAACATAAACTTTTTAATTTAGTTACCAAACAGATATAGACTAATAGTATAAATTAGTTTATGGCACGGTTTATTTCTGGCTCGGGTATTTTTCCGATCCCACCCTGCTTTCTTTCTCCCCTGCTCCATCTCTCTCTGTCCTATGAATAAAGGCAAAAAAGTTCATATTTAACCCTAGATCAATAATAAACAAATAATAAAACAAATATGCTTTCCAGACAAAAGTGTGTGGATGCTTTATCAGCACATTCCTGTGTCTTTCCCAAACTGGAAGTAATCCAGAAGCTCTTTATAGACTGTAACATTTAGAGTTCTCTTTAGCATGACAATGCCCCTGTCCACAAAGTGCCTGAGATCCATGGTGTCCAGAACTTGAATGTTTTGCACAGAACTCCAACCTCAATCCCACTGCACCCCAAACCATTGTACTCAACATTAGTGCTTGATCTTTAATCTAATGATCTATAATGTTATTATAGGAGTGAGATGATATCAGAAACACAGAAATGGATGTATGTTCAGGCGTCCTGACAGTTTTGTCCATATAGCATTTTTGTATATTTTTCACCTACAGGTAAGCTTTCTTGGTCATGAGTGAAAAATCTGTAGTTATTGGTCACAAATTCTTTCCATTTCTTGATTATCACATTCTTCAGAAGCAACACAGCTTTAGTAACAAAAGAAAACTGAAATTTTAATACAATAGCCTTTCCCAACTCTTTTTACTGCAAGGCAAAAAAACCATAATCTGGTTATCTATTTATAAATAATCTGATTGTTATGGTCCTGTTTGCATTATAAAACTCTCAAACCCTGTAAAAAAAGGGTAAAATCAGCTTACACAAGGCCAGGGTCACTTTGTACTCCAGTTCCTCATGTGTGAAATTTTATTAAATCGTGCTAAACAATGGCTCATAGCGCAGGAGGGGAACTATTTTCCTACTATCCCAGCAGCATCACATGAACAGCTGAAGTATGAATTGCTGCCTTTGTAATTACCCGTGGGCTTCCTGAAAGACCAACTCGCTACTGCGGTGTGTACACATCCAGAGAACAGGGAGTGGTAAAAAAAAAAAAAAAAAAGAATGTGTTTTTTTTTCTTGCCCCCCCCAGGGGAAATGTCTTGATTACGGAAGTTTTGGAAGGCGTAATATTAAAGCTGTGTGAAGGTTTGGAAGCCTAAAACTACAGTGCTACACAAAAGAGCGAGCGATCTGAAGACTAATAGAGCAGATGACACCCACACACCACATGACACAAACACACACCAGATGACCCTCCATCACAGAGGTCTGGTCATCAGTGTGGGCCAACTCTATTCACGAAGCTCTCTCACAACTTCAGCTTTATAAAGGATATAAAGTAAGAGTTTCTCACATCTGTTCGACAGCAGCAAAATGACATTTTATTTAGTCAAAGTGTCGCTTGAACCTCTATGATGCAAAACAAATTCTTTTTATATCGAAATCAAATTCTGACAGTAAATAACGTTACAATTACAACATGTACACTATGTTATTTGGCCCTGTCCCGTCATAAGCCTAATCACACTGGACTAATCTGTTGGCACAGTCAGGCACTCTGGAGAGTAAACATGAACTTTAGATTGCCTTTAAAGCTCCTGTATTTGCAGCCCACAGATAACCAAAAAAAGCATGTTTTCTGATCTAACCCGCATGCACATTGTGCGATTTTTAATAGTCTTTTGCCATTGTTGCTTGTCAGACTGTAGAAACATGATCTCCATGTCACCCTGTAGGATCCCAAGTGTCATAATGTCAAAAGAGGGCCGTGCACAAACATTTGGAATGGCAGTGGCCCAAACCAAAAAAGGGGCATTAAGGGCGTGTGCGCTTGTTAATACAAATTATTCAGATATATGAATAATAGAGAAGACGGCCAATTATAATAAAAAGTATACAAGTATAATTTTTTTTTTAGAAACATTGCAAGAATTTAAAGTGTGACAAACTTCTAAATCTGCAAATTTGGTATTGTTTATAATAGAACTGATCAGATAACCTGATCATAATAATTTAAAGAATTAAAAAACATAGATAGGTATGAGAACCAAAATACCAATGACAGAAATACAAAAACAAACTACTAAATTACTAATTGGGCAGATTTGTGGTGGACTGTATTGCATCTACCAGTTAATGCAATCCACCCTTTGGAGAACTGACGTGGATTGTAAAGTATGTTGTGGAGTGGCTGGGAAAACATATAACGGATCGACAAAAGCAGTGGATGCAGCGGTGACGGGATGGGCACCTTAGTCTCAGCCTAATACATTATGTCCACAGACCGCAGCTGAACGTCTGATGCATATGGCACACTTTTCAAAGTCGTCCTCTGATATGCCGATATTGACTAAATGCTGGATTCTTAAGAGTTTGCAAAGATTACGGTTATTGAGGGGACGTTTTCATGCCTAAATAAAAAAAATATTGTGGCACAGACGACCTTTTCGGTGGGCCCTTACCTATTTAAAGTGGCCCACAGTCTCTGTCAGGCTAAGTTTGGCTATGTGAGACTAGGGGCACCTCAGCCGATGAGGGAAGAGTGGCAGTGGTTCTAGCCACTGGGCCACCCCTCTCATGTCCTTTAGAATGTAAAACATTCAAGATGTGTCTAAACCACAGTGTTAGGCCATCAATCTGACAGTTTAGTAACCCGCATTGTCTTGCTAAATGGTAGCTAGCAGCAAACAAACAGCAGCAATAACACACCATACAAACATTCCTTGACTCCTTAACATTCCTTTCCTGTTGTACTGTCCACTTGACTCATTAGCTACGCTAATAGCAACATCAGGTTCGGCGCTCCTATCAGTTCAGATCAGATCATCATATAAGTCACACTAATCTGAAAAAACTGCCAGAATTTTATCAAAGGAAAAACATGTTAACCTAGCCTTCAAAGTCAACAGATTTTAGCACAGGATTATTGGAACGGTTTAGGATTTTAAAATTTAACTTAGACGACAATAACATGGCATAAATCACACAGCGTGAGCCTGTTTTTTAGGAACAGTTTTTTAATAATACCTCTGACAGGTTGAGGTGTGGACGGAGAGATCTGAGGACATCCTCGGTCTCGTCCGACTGTTCCGAGTTCCACACAAACCCGATAGTGACGATTTCTGGCGAGTTCATCAGCACGCGTCGGATCTTAATCATCTGGCCACACTTACTCTGGTAAAGAAGAAACACATTTGAGACAAAATGACAATTTTTATTGCACAAAATACAGATAAGCATTCAAAAAAGTTTTCTTTCGACGTAGATAAACAGTTTGAGGGTTTCTATGGATACACTGTAAATCGAACAGACCAACTTGTGATTCAGTATTTCTAAATGATTAAATACTACCTCTATATCATTCAGTACTTGACAGTACTATGTATGAAGCTACCATCAAGCTCGATCTAATGCCTAGTTAAAAATGCAGCGTATTTTAATATTTTATAGACTCATGTGACTTTTCTCAGTCATGCAGCACTGTTTAACTGGAGGAGCTCGGGTACAAAAATAAATGCTGCAATGTTACTCGATATGCAATTACAATGCCTCTTTCAAATTATTGCCAATACCAAATGTGTAACTTACTCAAATAAATTATTAATTAAAAAAAAGGTTCAGAATTCAATGGTTTACCCAGCATGGCTTTGAACTGATGTACATTACCCACTTTTATACCACACTGCTGTTGAGTCCCTGAACGGTGTTGATTAATTTGCTGATGGTGCAGCTCTGACGATGGCAGTGACTGTAATTTACATGATGCTTTAATATTAATACGCTCCTTAATATACATCATAGTTCCTATAGCAGCGGCTCATACACATGAAATTGTATGTGAATGTTATATATTTAATGTTATATTTTAATTTTATATCTCAACCTCACACACATAAATGGCAACCCTGAGCGTATTACGCTTTGCCTGTACACACAACTGACTAGGGGTAAACATCTAACAGGTAATACAGAAGGTATTGACCAAGTCTCGGGATATTCTTGTAGAACTTCGGTTTATAACAGTGACGCTGGTGCTAAAATGTCTTTGATGGGGTGCAAACAAACTTCCAAAATCGAACTAGTTAGTATTCCAGGACTGTAAATAGCTGAAGGTGAAATCATAACTAATGGCTAAGGAATCAGTAAAGTTGAGTTTTCATGTGAATTTATTATCAGTAATTAACTGTTCAAGGTTCAATTAATTCACTCAATTAAGTTTAGTAATTAAGTATTCAAATAATTACGAATGTTGTCCAATAAAGGAAGAACAATAAAACATAACTAAAAAAGGCATGACTTACATCACAACCATCCAATCCTATGAAGCCAAAAAAACAAACAAACACTGATTCGCTAACAACAAACCTGGGTGGGTCTGGAGTTCCTAGGGAGTTCTTTAGTATAGTATAGTATAGTATAGTATAGTATAGTATAGTATTATGAAGTAGCACTAGAAAGAGGAGTACATAGTGCAATGTAAATGCATAGTGTGTGTGTGTGTGTCCACAACATGAGATGCAATTTTACAAAGATTAATAAAACACCTCATGGTGGATATTACTGCACGGCATGTTGCAGTATAGATTAATTCTTAGAGTGTCACACATGAGGTCACTTACTGGACAGTCGCGCTGGTCTCCAATCGTGCTGGCTGCCCGGAGCAGTTCACCAAACATGTCTGGACGTGGCCTTTCGTCTCGCCTCTCAAAAACTTGTTGGCTGAGAGAGGACAGAGAGAATGAGAGTAATAGAAAAGTAGAGAGCGAGAAAAAGAGAGAGAGAAAAGAGAGAGAGAGAAAGTGGGAAGAGAAGGGAACGCCACAAAAAAGACAACAACAAAAAAAAAGCGAGGGACACAGAGGAAAATAAGTTTTAAAACACAAGTAAATCCTAATATAGTGATAAACATTTCAAGAGCAAATCTGAAATAGGTTAGAAAAATGTCAGGAAACACGACGCGAAATGCATCAAACGTTTTAAAACCCTTTTATAGGGTTTGTCGATTTTAAAATGTAAAAAAAACTAAGAATTTCATCTTACCAGAGTGCTGTGGCAGAAACATAGTTTACTAGCTGAGTGAAGGGTAGGGGGTCAGACGAGGCTCCACAGCTTCGACATACAACCTGACACACAGACACAGACACACACACATTCTCAGCTAGGTGCTACTTGGCAACTTGACGAAAGTGGTAGCGTAGTGGTTCAGGTGTTGGATTGGTAACTGGAAGATTACAGGTTTAATTCCCAGCATCACCAAGCTGCCACTGTTGGGCCCCTGAGCAAGGCCCTTAACCCCTGATTGCTCAGTTTTATAATTGAGATAAATGTAAGTCACCCTTGAAAACTGCCGTAAATGTACATGTGAATGGAACGTGCTGACCGCAAATTACTCCATTAACCGTGTTATTGCGATTTAGTGAGAAAGTGAAATGTTTAAAGAAGATTAAATTACCCCCCCAGCACTTTTTACAATATAAACAAGATTAGTTTTTGCTATTGCAAAGGTCAATATTAGTAATAAACCATTAGTAAACAGTAATTAAGTGTAAGACTATAAACAAAAACATATAAACAAAGCTGGAACGAAGGGAATGACGTCCTAAAGCAAACAATTATCCAAACTGACAGCATGGGAGTGAATACCTGTTCGTACAGATTCATAGCAAACTTCTGATGCGTGATGCAGTCTTTAGAGGAACAGGAATCCGTATCCACATCAGGAGCGATATGGAGGTGGATCCTCTCCAGAATGTTCTCCTTTTAAAATAATAATACAACAGACAGAAAAGTTAAAAAAAAAATAGACATTATCCATTGGATCACAATGGTGGCTTAGCCAAAACAGTATTCTGCTTTTAGTGTTACAAACATCTCTATGTTAGAAATATACACAATATGGTCAAAAGTTTGTAGACTTTTTCCCCATTCATAGCCGTGTGTGTTTTTTTCCTCCAAACTGTTCCCACTAATTTGTGAGCACACAGTTGTACAGAATGTCTTTGTTTGCTGTAACATTACAGTTTTTCCTTCGGAAGAACTAAGAGGCCCAAACCTGATTCTGTGCACGAAGCCACTAAACTCCAGGAAGGAGTCCTGACCTTAACCCCAACTGAACACCTTTTAGGATAAAATGGATCTAGATCTTCTCACCTGACATAATGTCTGAGCTCATGAATACTAACATGGTTACAAAAGCCACGCTTTATCGAATGTATTAAAAAGTAATTCCAAAAGATTGAAGATATTATTATAAAAGCTTAAAAGACAATAAATCTAAAATATTGTGCATAAATTTACACATGGTTGATGGTCAGGTGTCCATAAAAGTTTGCTGCATTGTGGAAATGTTTTATTCGCTGTTTAGATTTATGGCATTTGGCAGATGCCGTTATTGAGAGCGACTTGTATTTATCCGATTAATACAAACTGAGCAATTAAGGGCCTTGTTCGGGGGCCTAGCAGTGGTATTTTGGTGGTGTTGGGAATCGAACCCTGATCTTCCAATTAGCAGTCCAACACCTTAACTACAGAGCTACCACTTCACCGTGCCACTATTTAGCCCGAGAATCCAGAGTAACAAATGAGATGGTAAACCAGTTTATCGGACAACAGATTTTGGTAGTAAACTTGATGTGGTTGAATAGCTACAAATCACTGTAAAAAAAAAACCTTGAAGAACCTTCAGTACTATTTTAGTATGTTACAAAAAAAATGACTTTTTTTCCCCTACTGAAAAGAAGCTCAATCAGGCGTCTCCAAAGTGTGTTAATGATTCGAGGCTCTAAACAGGTTTCACTAGAGCAGAGAAACACATTAAACTTGGGAGACTCAGTAAGCTACACATTGTTTGGTGCCACTGATTAACTAGAGACACCGTAAACAAAAAAAAAACTTATCCCAGGTATACAATTATCTACTTATACACTCTTAAACAGCAACAACACCATGCCCTTAAAGACTGGTGTCTGCAGGACTTTCTCCACGGTTGTTTATGTGTAAACAGAGGCATTTACGTCAACACTACGATTAACAACGTAGCTATTTCTAACTGCAACTGAAGGACTGTGGCGTCGAAAATGACCGACTTGCACTGCATACCGGTTCATTTGCTCTCTGCCGGAGCCCTGAAAGACAAACTTTACTGAGAATCTTGTTGTGTGGCGGTACATTACTGGATGCTTACAGATCTAATTACATGCTCGGTAAAGCTTTGCTAAAGTAATGTTGATTACAGGTCATCTGGCTAAGCAGGTTTGGTAAAATCCTATACATGTCTATGAGGGGACAATAACTACTTCAAACCCCTGCATTAAAACCCTTAAAGACTTTAGAGTCTGGAAGAATAATATTACATAGTTTACACAGGATTCACTTATTAATTTCATATAATAGTTGGAAAAAGGGGAATTTATCCTGTATTTATTTATTCATTATAAAATCTATTAAAATATATACAGTGTGTATATACATAGAAAATCCAACTATCCATCTATCTAACGAGTAGGGCGGCGCTGGCAAGATTTCTGGTTATGTGATTAAAAAGAGAGTTTATAGGTATTACCTATGCATCTAGTTATCTATTATCCACTCTATTTATCCATCTATTTATCTATTATTCACTTTATCTATCCATCTATTTATCCATTATCCATTGTATCTATCTCTCTATTGTATTCATCCATCTATTTATCCATTATCTACTGTATCTATCCATTTATTTATCTATTATCCATTGTATCCATGCATGTATTGTATTCATCCATCTATTTATCCATTATCTACTGTATCTATCCATCTTCTGTATCTATCCATCTATTTATCTGTTATCCACTGCATACATAGACCTATCCATCCATCCATCCATCCATCTATACATTCACCTCCCTACCCATCATCTATCTATTTATTCATCCATTGTACATATCCATCTATTCATTCATCCATCCATTCACCTTTCCATCTATCGATCCATCTCTCTTTCTCTCTTTCTATATATCTCCAACCATTCATCATCCATCCACATCTATCTATCTATCTATCTATCTCTCTATCTATCTATTTACATTTGTCTCGCTGTCTCGGTCTTCCTTACATACTTACAAAGCATTCTGCAGCATCATCCATAAAGCCTAACTGGAAACGTTGCTCATCCTTAAAAGTCTCGGCCAGGGCAACGCGCAGGTTGTCTGAAGGCAGTGCTCGCTCTCTGCTGTCCTTAAACTGTGAGAATATTCCCTGGAAAAAGGAAAGGAAACAAGATCTTAATACAAGCATAACCTCATGTTCCAGTCATTTACATCATGAGGTTACAATGCCTTGAAGACAATACCTTTAATGCACAGAAGATGCAGGCTTCCCCTAAACAGTAATGGTTGGGAATTTGTCGTAGACTCCGTCTAAAAATGTCAAGCTGCCACAGCACCTACGCAAAGCATTGATGAAGATGTTAAATTACATGTAAGGTTATATGACCTTTTTTCTTTATTGTGTTCCAGCCTGCTTGAAACACCCATAAGACTATCTACTATTTACTAACTATGTATCTTTATCTAAATAAAGCCCCAGAGACATTTCCATCCTACTTATGTTATGTCTGACATGTGGGTCTGAATCATACCCTGAGTATGACCACATCACAATATGATGAATAATGAAAAAAGAAAAAAAAGAAAAGAAAGTGACGCATGAGATGGTCAGTCATAGTGCCCATGCGCCCACACCTCGCCTTCGAGTAACAAGCAGACAGATTGGGAGCATGACTAAGTCTGCCCTCTGAGTCACTTGGGGGGGATTGAGGAGTAAATATTTGTCTGTCAAAACCAAGATGTACATTCCCGAGAGTGATATAGCAATAAAACAACAAACAAGAAGCCAACAGGCTGCTAAATACACAACACCAAAAAACGCCTACCTGCACTGCGCTGTTAAGGAAGCAGCTGTTTTGTCCTGGTTCATTGAGAAGTCCCTTGGTAGGAGCCAGGGACAGCATAGACCCTGGTTGGTAGGTCCTGCCAAGGTTGCCCCCTGGTTTCCTGAAGAACTTTACCCATGCCATTTGACTGTGAGCAGATAATCTGCCTTCCAGCTAAGTCAGAGGCTCTTGTTGATGTAGGTCTTCTGTTAATTCCTTGAACTGGATGGGCCTCTTCAATGGAAGGCTATGTAATTCCACAAGCAGAAGCTAAGGTGTTGTTGAACATCAGAGTAGAATTTTGCAATTGCCTCACACATGAGACTGGTGTCAATTAGGAGTCTCGAAAATTTGTTCTCCAAGCTTACACCGACCAGTCGAATGACTAGTGGCCTGACCAGGAAATGGTAGAAATATGTTCGAGTCTTTTAATGGTTTGTTCATTCCCTTACTCAAGTGAGTTCGGATTCTTAGAAGTCTTCAAGCATGTCAGATTTTAAGAGCTGGTATGGAAAGTCATCCATATCCTAGATGATCCTCCATAAGTACTTTAGGAAGAAATTCTTATAAAATCCAACCTAGAAAAGACATGAGCATGTTATTAACAATTAAGAAATTCATAAGCAGAGCCATACTTTTTGCGATAAAAACATCTACATCCACAGTGGGAATGCCAGACAGCATTTATAGAAATTATGTTATAATTTAGATAATTACTCTTAACTTATCTGTGTTTGATTACTTGTATTCCTGGTTATTATTCCCAGTACAAAATGGTTTTCTCAACACAATTTGAAGAGATAAAACAAGCAAAACAAAAAAAAAAAAAAAGCAAAAATCCCAGTTCTAAATTCACTTTTCTCCAGAATTATTTCTTAGCCAATTTCTAGCCCAGGTCCCATGTTTTCTCCCCCCGTCTCCCAAAAACAAGCCAGGCAAAAAATCCCTTTCTAAAGTCCAGCCAAGAGTGGATGGATTGGCCATGTTAAATTCCCCCCTAGGTGTGAAGGAGTCTGTGAACGTGTGTGCAGAGTGCCCTGTGATTGAATGCCAGGGTGTGTTAACATTTTACACTATGCCTTATGTTTTTGGGATGGATGCTTCTGAGCATACAGTCCTTAATAAAGATTAACAAAGGAATGAAACAGCCGGTTCCAGGTACTGTAGCTCTCTTTCTGCTCATATCACTGCTTACTAACAGCTGTATGATTAACTAATGTGAACAATCCTTTACAAAATCATTTAAAATTCATACAAAATGAGCAGTCTCAACAAGCCACGTGGTACAAGGGATACCACCACCATCATAATCATCATCATCATCATCATCATCATCATCATCATCATCATGTTTTAATTTCTTGCCTTTGATTTAATCTCCTTCTCCTTTTTGTGCTATAGGAATTAATTACCGTATACAAGTATTGAAAACGATAAATCCATATTCAAGCAAAGAAAATTTTTAAGCAACCTTAATAAACAAAAATTTCTTTTTAATTCAACATGGGATGGCCAAGATCCCTTAACTGGCAGGAAAATATTTCAGATAGGCTCAAATTTTCCATGTTAAAAACTGACGTCTGGAAGTTTATATTAACTTGCCAAACCATTTGCCTCACAGTACATTTTGGTAAGACATGTACCTTCATAAGCTATTCATTAAACTATCAAAAATAAACAGTCCGGTGTAGCTTAGCAACACTACTTATTTCATTCACACAACTCATGTGCACTTCCTCGTTTGTGGTTATAAGCCTTGGGTAATACCCTGGAATGGATGTCTGCTTAGCTTCAACAGGTTTCTTTGGCGTAAAACTTGCTAAAAATAAGAACTATATAACCCACTCTTACTTGGAATATTTTTTTTAAAAAAGACTGGAAACAAAATTAAGTTTCATTGAATAGTCAGATTATTTTTAGTAAAATTATTGTTCTATTCTGTTTTCTAAGAATGCAGTGATTAAATCTGGTATCAGTTAAGAGGCCTAAATGGTGTTCATACCATAAAAAAGTCAGACAAACACTGTTGCGCTATTAATGTATATCTCAAAGCAAAACAGACAGAAACCTGCTTGATTAAGATATCAAAAATATTAACTACAGCCAGCAACCAATGTGAAAAATAATCTATAATTTAAAATATATATGTATAATATACAAGATAACATTATGAAGAACGAGCCACCTCAATGCTTGTGCATGCAGGCATGTGCTTTCCATGGCCACTGTATAAACATAAGCAGTGTCGGATAAAATGAGCCATGTCCTGATATGTTTACTGCTTAGTATCAACAAAAAAAAACCAAAACAACAATTTACTTGTTCTTAATCAGAAATAAACAGACATCTTTACTTCTTTCCAAGAATGTTAATTTCCTGTTTAAGGACACGTGCACCACATTGTCGCACGGTACACATAACTTCTAATTTACCAACCAGTTCAGCGACATGTTTGACTCGATTGTACTTCGAAAAGTTCCCAGGAGACATCGGTCAAGCAGTTTGCCATGTTCTTCGGGGTTTCAATGGTCTCAACTCAACAATCAAGAAGTGATAAACATCACCGAAAGCCAGGCAGAAAGAAAAAAAAAAAACCCTAGCATCTGAGGCTTGGAGGCCTCTTTGCACGCTTGTAACATGGCCACAGCTGACCATAGCAACAGCATTCCAAGGTGAGCGCTTAAGCCTTAAAGAGAAGAACTGTGGCCTTTAAAATTAAAATCAGAGCTTCGAGACTAGAGCTTCGTCTCTAGATTGGACAGTAAGAACATGCAATAAAGTAGGATTTGCTGAGAAAACTAACGAGCCAGCAATTGAATTCATATAGCAGTTAGATACAATGCATACGCTTAAAGGACTGAAGAGGCTTTCGAGAAGAACAACAACTACCAAGGCAACCAGTAAATCATCAGCAAAACACACATTCCCCGTGTTCACATTTACAAGAAGCGATCATGTCGAATGGTGATAAAACACTAACCTGAAAAAAAAAAAAAAAAAAAAGTGATCGCAAATGATTAAGGAATGATACGAAAAGAGTAAATTACAACAGCAACAATTACATCATTACGAAATGTGCTAGAGAAGTGTTTATCACTGCCAGTAACTCTGCCAAATGATCCTCTAGTATTTTGTCATTTGGATTATGCAGTTTACCAAACATATCTGGTGTCTGGGTCAACAAATGCTTCCAAAAGTTATGCACTCCATCATTACTACTAAAAGAGAGAACATTACGGCTAATACATTGAGATAATGATGATGATTCACAATGAGAGTGGGAAATAGACCACAGCTCTGATAGGAAAGAATTAGTTTTGGGATGCCAGCTCAATGAAATGACAGCTAACGTTCTACAGTTCCAGCACATGAGATTGTGGCAGAATCTGAAGAAGAATGTGAACCATGATGGGAACGCTTCATCTTGTAGAAAAACAGATAAAAGGTTTCATAACATCCATGCTGAAGGTTTGGTTTACAGTCCGTGATGTTGGGATTGATAGCCTGGATTTAAACTTCCCCACGCGCACACAGAACGACTTGCCTTTTCTAAAATAGATTGAGGCTAATGATACTTCTATCTACTTCTCAGGTTGTTTAGGGAAAAAAATAAGGTTTATGTTGACGGTCATATTTTAAGTTGCCCTGGCCTCTGATTATGCTCTAATTTACCTTATTATTGCCTCTGTTGACGAGGTGAGGTCACCATATCAACCCTCGCTTAAACCAAACAACTCTGCCCGCACCCTTCCTACAGAGGGCAAGTCTGCATGCGAGATGACTTCCTGCAGGCCACTCATTAAGCCTTTTGGTCATAACACACACACACAAAAAAAAAATTAACTGCTCAGGACAAAAACATGCAAGTCGAAGCCAAAATAACCCCCGAACTATTTAAAGAATTTAACTATTGAACCAAATTCGTAATTAGGTCTTAATCTGTGTCACATTGGATTAAAATTAGGTCAGATGAGCCGTATAACAATTGTAATTTAGAATAAATACAATTAAAAATAGTGATACATAAAATTCAGGAAGACAGCAAACAGTCTAATTTGGGACTTAATTATTGTTTGGGTCACAAATGGAACTGGAGCATATGTGGAAAACAAGTGGTTTACGGTACCATTCTGAAATAGACCTATCAAAACTAATCCAACTAGGGAAACTGTGGAAATCTGTAAAAAAAAAAAAAAAAAGCATCACAACGACAGTTAACAGGGGAAGTGGTAGCTCAGTGGTCAAGGTGTTGAACTGCTAACCAGAAAATTGAGGGTTTGATTCCCAGCACCACCAAATTACCACTGCTTGGCCTCTGAACAAGGCCCTTAACCCTCATTGCTTAATTGTATCAATAAAATAAATGCAAGTTGCTCTAAAATAAGGACGTCTGCCAAATGCTGTAAATGTCATGTCATGTAATGTAATGTAACAGGAACCAAGGACAGAACCAGGGAGGCATGAGCATACAATATATACAAATGGCCAAACGGAAAATATACTTTTAATACCAAACGTGTCTGACTACCAGCTTTACTAGACGACTGATATTTACATTTACATTTACAGCATTTGGAAGATGCCCTTATCCAGAACGACTTACAATTATCTTAATTATACAACTCAGCAATTAGGGGTTAAGGGCTTTGCTCAGGGGCCCAGCAGTGACAACTTGGTGGTGGTGGGAATCGAACCCTGAGCTTTCAATTAGCAGTACAACACCTTAACCACTGCGATACCACTAAACAATTTTCTAACCATAAAAAACACTACGTCTTTCACTAAACCACCTGACTATTTTACATCAGCATGGGCCTAATTTACCAAAAACCAAAAATCTGGAAGACTAATGCAAAAAAGGTACGAAATGATCAATTAAATTCATTTAATTTCTATTCTGAGTTTGTAATAAATAAATTCAAAAGAAAAATATACTGTATGCCATCCAATTTGTGAAAAAAATCTGCATGTTCCAGCTATTCCTCAGGAACAAGTACAACACAGTGACGCTGTTTCAGTGTTTTAACCTGACGAGGGAGTTATTTGAGTAAGAGCTGACAGAAAGGCAGCTACCAGCATTTCAGAATCCACGAAGGCCATAAATAACATACACCTTAATGCCCTGATGTAAAAACGTCAAAAAAACAACAATAGACCGTCTAGATCAGTTAAATAAGATAAATAAAAATGTACAATGACAGCTTACGAATTTACATGCCAATAAAACAAGAATTTCAGAAATATAGGAAGCAGTGCAGCATTGTAGAACCAGCCAAAACACACACTGCTGCACTCTGGAAAAAAAATCCTCTTCCGATTCTCACATACACCAATGCCAGATAAACTCAAGCAAAAGGAAGTCTAGCCTTTGTACGAGTGTGTTCAGGGGGTGAAATGTGACACGCTCCTGAAACTCTGAAACAACACTAAAGGAGCGGCTGGATCCCCGCCGGACAGGAGCGGGACGTATTGGCTTCCAGCAACAATGCAGTGGCCGTTTCCTGTGTGGGCTTCCTGTAGGCTGTGCGCCGTGTTCCAGCATGCAGTCAGCACTTTAAGTCCTGAGAGACTGTACAGGTAGTGTGTTTACAAAGACAAACACACATACACACACCTCAAATCACAAAGTCTTAAAAGCAAATCTAGATAATCTTTTTTTGCACGTTCGTTCTTATAGACACACCCGACTGCAAAAACAGCACATGAAATAACCCAGGGCCTTTTCCTCGAACATTTCCGAGAGGCTAAATAATGCCCCTGAAATGCAGCCAGCCACTTCCTAAACAAGTTTTCGCTTCCACGTAGCTTGATAATAAATGTCATCGCTACAAAGCAGCCGACAGTTTTTCTTTCCTCTCATTTTTTTTCGATTAAAATCTTTTTTTAAAAAAAATCTTCGATCAGCTTTACATCTTTTGCGATGTATTTTATTGTATTAGAGCGTATAACCTGCCTTAATCATGATTCCCCCCCTCGAGGCTTAAATTTCACTAAACATTACATTTTTAAGCAAATGTTCAGACACTCAGGCTTTTAGGATGAGTTTGCAGAAAATGACCAGCCGAAACCTTTCTCATCTTTTATTTACTCTGCTTGACATAGCAGGACTGTATACAAAGCTTTGCTGTTCTGAAGCAGATTGCAGCAGTGTGGCCAACAGAAGCCGGTTTTACAGCATGCCTGTGTCTTCTCTTCACTCGTCTCCTCCACATCCATGTGCTGAGGAGCTGGCCATGTGACAACTGACAACGAATTTGGAATTTTGCAATAAATTACACCCATAAAATTATGATTTTTTTTTCAACTCTTACCAAAATGCAGAATAAAGAATAGTGCTTTTGATCTTACTTTACATTAGGCCCGGTTCTTGCCAACCATAAATAGGTGGGCAGATAGATATCCCAGGTGGGCAGATTTTTGGGGGTGGGGTTGAGGAGCTAGATACTCTGTAAAATTCAACTAATTAAATGATTGAATAGCAAAAAATAATGTTGTGCTAATATTCTTGCTTGGGCTTGGTTAAGATTAGGTTAATATAAGCAGAAATATGTTTTTTAAATGTTAAACGAAGAGTTATTTTCAACGTTCAGAATGACAAATGACTGGACAAATAAGCACAAATTCCGGCAATATTATAATCTTTTTTAAAGTGAAGTTTGGACCAAATAATAATCTAGTATTTAAGTTATATTCTAAGATAAGAAACTGAGTTAAAAAAAAACAAACATTCTTTTTATTTTCTAGTTTATTATTTCTTTTAATTCAGCACTGTTTGCATGAGGTATAAGGATGAATAAAGAGTAATACACCTGTCCTCCACATCTGTGACCACCTAATATTTGGGCTGTGGAAATTCTCTCACAGCAGTATAGCTTAATGAAAACACAGCTGCTTATTCAGAAATGCCACTATAACCCTTCATTTACTGTTTCCCAACTCATTATTTCATTATTTCACTGCTATTGCCTAGGGTTATATACACCGGCCTTTTTTTGGTCACATATATATTCATACAGGGAAATGCTTTCTATGACTGTCCAACATGTAAACATGTAAAAAGAAAAATAAATAAAATAAAAATAGGTTTAAGTAAAGAAGTGTTAAATGTATAAAATATAACTATAAACTTTGAGGTATCTGGTATAAAAATATGACTATATGTATATACATTGACTAGGATAAAGTATATACACATGAATAACAGAAGGGATGGAATGTGTATATACAGATGTTGATAAAAGGGTTTTAATAGTCGGTTGTACAAATAATTGTGCATTGAGGAGATAAAACAGAGAGAAAGTTTCTGGTATTTTCTGCGTTTTCTGATTTATCTGCTGTTTTCCAGGTATTTGGCTAATAAGAATAATTACAGTAGTTTGACCACTTACAACACAACACAAAACAACTCCATGTACTAATGTGTTGTTAATTAGAAACATTGATTAGGAAAAAGTTTCTCAAATATATTCGAGACGTTATTTAAAGTAAAATGTTTAAGGGAAATGTGCAACAAAGCTAAGGAGCTATTAAAACTTAAGAAGTAAACAAGAGCAGGTCGTTGGGAAATTCTTGAGGCGCTGTGGTAGCAGCTGACGGCGGTATCGATGGGAGTTTCACTGGAATAAACTTCCTTCCAAAATGACATCCAGAAAGACACAACTATTGGACATCTTTCCACCAGATGAGAAATAAAAGCGAAAATGGTGTATGTTTATTTGTTCTCGGAAGCAATCGGCTGATCGCTGACGTTAAAATCAACTTTAATAGATAGATAGATAGATAGATAGATAGATAGATAGATAGATAGATAGATAGATAAGGATTAATATTTATGCATTTAAATAGGTATTATCACTATTAAAAAAGTTCTTCTGCTTTATTTTAGGTTACGGTAACATCTTGATCGCTATGCTGGAGCAGGAGAAGTTGATTACCTGAATCAGGTAGATTTCCGGCTCCGTCACATGCGCAGTGGGCGACGTAACAATGGCGAGGAAAGTTTGCTTTATAATAACAGCTAATAAGTATTACAAAATAAATTACTTACCATTAACACGACTTTACGGGATAATTTCGGCTCTTCTCAACAGACAGTAATAATCACCGAATATTCCTTATTTTCAGCATTTTGCTTCTCGTCGTCAGATCCCGAAGTATCAAATGCGGAAGAGCCGAGTGCGCTGGTGAAGTTGTCACTTAAGTAAAGTAAAAGGATGACAGAAAGATCTAACATCAGTTTTTGCGTTAAAATAGTGACTTCTCGGCTTTTTCATTTTCCTTCTACGTATTTTAATATTGTAAATCGCAGCGTCCCGGTAGGATTGCAGTTCCCTTTACAGTCTATGTTTGTGTTCGGTGGTAGCGACTCACTGCAACCACCTGAAATTCAGGATCAGTGATGTTTCCAGCACTGAGCATAAACCCCGCCCCCAGCCTACAGCCCTAAGCGGAAACCCCGCCCACCCTGTATACCGTACAGCACTCAAACCCCGCCCCAGTCTACAATCCTAACCGGGAACCCCGCCCACCCCGTGTACCGTGTAGCACTCAAACCCCGCCCCTGTATGCAACGTAGCCCTAAAGCCCCGCCCCTCAGCGCAGGACTGAAGTGCTGTCCTACAGCGTAAGGAGGGTGTTGTATATTTCTTCTAAGCTTCGATCCCATATTTTTCTTACAAGAACTTCAAAGATCGTACTTATTTCAGGAATGCACATCCTGTTCCAGGGCTGCTGTACTTTTATTATAAACAGCTTCATTCTGTTGGCAAATTCAGCAAACCAGAATTTTTAGATTGAAATGAACAAATATATGCTGTGTTAACAAAGCCATGACTCGGTTTAACATACTAACCTACATTTACATTAACATTTATACTGACTTTAAAAAGTATTGGGCAGACACCCTTATCCAGAACAAATCATACTTATCTCTTATCTACAGCTAAGCAATTAGGAGTTAAGGGCCTTGCTCAGGGGCCCAGCAGTGATAACTTGGTGATGCTGGGAATTAAAGCTACAATCTTCAGGTTATCTGTTCAACACCTTAACCCCTGAGCTACCGCTCCCTTCATTTCATTTAGAGCGTCGGGTCAACAACAGAGGAACAAGCATGTATGAAGAAAAAATATGCAAAACAAAAATCAAGGTTACACAAAAGCTTAGGACAATAAAAAAAAACGAATAATAAATAATAATAATATATATATATATATATATATATATATATATATATATATATATATATATATATATATATATATATATATAATTTAACACATAATATATGATTTAAAATGGAGATGATAATTACAATAAAATATGTGTACTTTTTAATTAAGCAATTTAGTTCAAATTATACCACTCATTATTGTTCTGCTCTGAAATCATAAGAAAAAAAAGTGCCTTCGTAAAAATGTGAAAAAAAGGTCAAGTCTCATAATAATTGCTGTAAAAGATTTCTATTATAACCTGCATCATTTTTTTAAAATTATGACACATGCAACATGTTTTACAGAATACATCATCTAATAGAACACAATTTTAAGCAAAAAAGTAGGACAATTGTATAATATGTAAAAAAAATTGTATATCATTTGATACAATTAAATAAATTAATAAAAAAAATTAATAAAAAATATCCTACATGAACAATAAAATAAATTGGTGGACTAAAACAAAAAGTTGTATTTATAATTTAAATGTTTTATTTGCGGTTTTTTTTTAAGTGTATACTTTTATTTATAACGTTTATGTTTAAATTTGCACAATTGCACAATTGTTTATTCTGTAAAATCAGTGAAATCTATCAAACATTGATAAACCAGGGCTAACAAACGTAACACCTAGGGCTGAGGTTCTGATCATTTATTTGTCAGCCTGCTGTGCACGAGTGGATTAATTATTAAAAGCATACAGGTGCAAGTAATAAAAAGTGTAGTGAAAGGTCACAGTGTATCTGAATGAACCAGGCTTTTCCTCAGGAAACACTTCAAGCCCATTGAAGGGTCACTGCATTTCCCCTCTGTAGAGAGAATGGAACTATACTCAATCTTGTATCATAACTCTTTTTTATTAGGTCTTTGAACCAGAAGAAGTTGCCCTGTTACACCACGAGTATTACCAGCCTGATAAAAGGATGCTGTTTTTACTTCTGCTCCCTGTAGCCTTAATACCCCTACTGGTGTCAGCATTTATAGAACAATGCAGCTGATAAGTAGAATAAAAATGTTTATAAAGTTAGTCCTAAATTTTACGTCAGCAGGCGGTAGAACCTTTTTTTTGCTGGGAAGGGTCATGTTATGTCATGATTTTTTTTTTAATCAGCCAAAAATAAACACAACCTCTTACATTTACCCCTTTGTCATTTAACAGATCCTTCCTTCTACACTGTCTTACCTGAAATCTCTGTCAATGAATGCATCCTTATGATGGTTCACTAGGTCAGTACTGTCAGTTTATAAAAAGATACAAAGATAATATAAAAACACACAAGACAATCAGTTAAAAAAATGCAAGCTAACAATTTATATGCACCTTGGCCTCAGTAGCATCAGTAACATTTATGTTTCTCATGTATAATGCATGTTAAACGGGGTTGTATGCTGACTTGTAATCTGTTTGGTAAACTATTTGGTTAAACTACAATGAGACATGATAATCCATGATAATTTATTTTAAAAAATGACCAGTAGTTTTTACACTAAAAAGCTTTAAACCTTAGGTGAGGCAAACCTTTTGTCTAAACACAGGAACACATTTTTGGCATTTACCCACGTTACATCAACCCCGGAACATTGTTAAGTGGTGATGGTGATGTATTTTCCTTTTAATGTTTGCTGTAGCCGTGGTAGCAAAGGCTTTCACTGATACAGCTAGAGCAGACGAGCAGCCTCTGGCATTTAGTATAAGCTACAAATATTTTTTTTCCATGGACTCATCATTAAGGAAAACTCCTGCTATGCATTACTAATGTGAATATGATAACTTACAGCTTGATTTAACACAACCTGTATGCAAACTTAAAGCATCAATGCCTTAGTATAGAATGTATAGCTTAGTTGTGGTTGGACCAGCAGAAAGATCTGGAAGCATATTTCACCTCAGCCTCAGGAGAACAGCTCATGCTTTACTAGTTGGACTTGTGTAGGCTTTAATTGGACTCTGGAGGATCCCATTTCCATTTGAACAACAGGGAGGGGTTTTGAACATGACTCAAGATCTACGCTGATTACCATGAATATTATTTTTCCATTACGGTATATACTGTCACAGAACATTTAAAGGTTAACTGTGCCGGCAGTGATTCATCAATAGCTGTTAAATGTTTAAGTTCTTTCTAAATTTTTTTGTTTAGTTATTTTTCCTTAGACAAATGTTCTAAGTTAGAATGCTTACAAAGTGAAGGAATTACCTGACATTTTAACAGGTTCCCTGTTGACAGTGGATATTTTTTCTTGATCTGAATCCTATTTGAGATATACGTTACAGTGAACCAAAACCCTCTCCAGAAGATCACCTGTTCCTGGATCATTTTCTGCTGATTTGCAGGCTTAAGAGAGCTAAAGAAATATGTAATAGTGTATATTAACAATAATAAAAAAAAGTGTTGTATTTAGTCTTAAACCATACATTTAAGACTATCTAAAAAATCTAGAACTAGAATGATTTAGATTATTATTAACCATGCTAATGTTATACATGCCTATTGAATCCTCTCAGAATGACCGAAATCCCAGGTATAATAAATATACTTTAGAATTATTTCCAGTAAAATTTATATTATATATGAATAAGAATTTTATACTCATTTGTGGTTAAATACATCATATATTTCCTGCTGTCCTTTATGTACTGGAGAACTTTTGCCTGCTTTATCACATTCAAAATGTCAAAGTGTGAGACTGAAAACTGGTGTCATGACCCTTAAACAATTTGCCAACAATTCTGTCAGCATCAGCATCTTTTATGTGTGTGTATGGATAAGTGTGTAAACTTGTGCACGAACAATCCTAACCAAAATCAAAGAAGATTATTTGTTGTCTGGTTGTGTAAGTGTGTAATCTACTGACTTTCATACAGGTTCTCAGGCTAACTGGTTGGCTTTTATTCAGCAAGAACTCATTCGCCCAGAAGATTGATATAATGATGGGCTGTGTTGAATTAGATAAAAGGGGTTTGATGCTTTTATTTTAAATTTCTGGTTTTTAGATAATATGAATGTTTCAACAAAAAAAAAGTAAAATAACTGCAGCCATGGATCAGATAAAATAAATTTAGGTTGCAGATCAGTCATTAAATGTAGGTACACTCAGTCATTAAAATCAGAATAAAGGTACTGTCCTACTTAAATAAATATAAAGATGGACACATACTCCTGGGAAATATTCTGTTTTGATGTTTTTAATTCCAAAGCATAAAGTTGTGTCTCTGTTGGGTCTAATTTAAGGCCATTAAATACATATAAAATGCATCCATATTACTGTCAAAAAACACAAAATTAATTTTTCTAACGATGTCTGGTGGAGGACACAGGTGATTGTGATGTTTGTACCCTGCAGTCAATAGACTGCCAATCTTTTTAAAAAATTCCTAACTGTAATCCTAACAATCTTAACCAAAATCCGAACAATCTTAACCAAAATCCGAATATGTCTAACTGAAATTTGAACAGTCCTAACCAAAATCCGACCAATCCTAAGCAAAATCTAATCTCATAAGATCATAAGATGTTCTGATTTATTTTGTAATACAGCAGCTTTGTTTAAACTTCATTGCTTTAATAATGGAGGTAAGTGTGAATGTTTGTTTATCCAATATATTCTTATATCGATCCCTTTCCCCCACATTTGGAGTGGTTAAGGTGTTGGACTGCTAACCAAAAGATTACCACTGCTAGGCCCCTGAGCAAGGCCCTTAACCCTCAACTGTTTTAAGTTGTATAGGTAAAATAAATGTAACTCACTTTGGATAGTAAATGTAAGTTGTTTTTTATTTTTTTTTTATTTCTTTATTTTTTTTTTTTTACAAAAAGACACGATCAAACATTTCTAATGCTGTTTTAATCTTCCAAGAGAAAAATAATTTGCTACAGTGCAGCATGAGGTACAATGAGCTGTAACGAACATGTACAGAACCCATCGCTGACTGAAAGCAAGCGACAGCAATGAAGCCAAAGGCAAAAAACATGTCACTTATCCCATCCTCTCAGTAAGACAGATAGACTTTGTCAGGTCTGGAGTCTGTAACCTTGAAAATACATGCTGACCTGAGCAGCCTGAGTTGTTCTTAACAAGCCAAGTACTGTTTTGTGTTTCAGCGATAACAATACAGCAAATAATCACATGCATCAGACACAGATATTAGAAACAAACCTTACCATTACATTTATTTAGTTAAACCCTTACTTTTTTATTATTCACAGTAAGAACAAGCAAATTGGGTATAACACGTTGTAATAATGTTTTTAAACCTGTGGTCAAACGTTATACACTATACAATGTTTAATGTAATATTTTTGAGGGCTTATAGGTGAATCATTAATAATTATAGTTAACGTATAGTTATTATAGGATATAACAGGTTTACACATTCAACAGCCATTTCACTTTCTTACATTTTATTCCCTTTTGCCTTCATTCTGTTTTCCTTTCCTTTTACACTGTATTTATCTACATGTTTGTAATCCTTTCTTTGTAACCATGCTTTGGCAATATGAAAGTGCATATTTGTCATGCCAATAAAACACACTTAAAATTTTAAATCTTGAATCTGTACAGTATGCATGGGTGCAGCATGACGTAACCCAAAATAATAACATATATTTGTAGAAAGAAAAACTTTTACCTTACAAACAGAAGATAATAATAATAGACTAATAACTGCAATGCTTTTTTTTAAAGCAGGAAGTACAGTGATGTTCAGTCACTGTAAAAATCAGTCATTATAAAAATATTTTACATATAATTTACTATAATCCAAATATGCGACCTAAATTAAAGTAAATAATCACACTTGCTCACATTTGCAACGTAAGGTAAAATTTAAAGTTCCTCTGATTCAGGTATAAACATAGGCAACCTGGATGATTTTGGATCCAAGGTGGCAGAGGCAAGAAACAGAGGGGCATTATCATTCACCCAGCCTAGAGCTGTCCTGTTGAAGGAAGGTCTTGAGGACACAGGGCCAGTCGGAACATCTGGGGGGGGAAGACTGGAGGAATTTGGGAGAAAGTCGAATTCGACCGATTTTACTGGATTTTTGGGAGTAAATCCAAAGCCGCCAAAAGGAGTTGCCACCCTAGAAATCAAACAGAAAGTTAGATTTTAATATTCCTAAACCTAATTTGTCTAAAAGTAAATACTATCTGAAGACACATCTGTTATAAAAAAAATCCCCTTCGGCCAAATGCAAGCGTGAATAAATTTGTGATGGAACAGTTTATTCTACCTAGTCGATCGTTAAATATTAAAGACAGTTTTATAAAAATGTTTAAATATTTCCATGCTGCATCTATTGGCTCAAAAAAATCCATAATTGTTCTCCTATAAAGTAGAATTTTTCAATATTGCTATATCCCTAAAATGTGTTAACAAACTTCATTTGATAGGATAGACAGATGTATATTAAACTTAAACAACAACAAGAAAAACATACTTACCGATTGAAGCTCTTATACTGTAAAATCTCAGGTTCGGGCTCAGATTTAGGCATTTGTAAATGCATCATGTCTGCTAGAGACGGATCACTGATAAGTGCCTGCTCCCAGGGAGAGATGTAGGATCTAGGAACAGCTGTGTTGTTGAATTTCTCTGTAGGAACATCCTTCAAGGGACCTCCGTAACCTAATAAAACACATTTAAGGTATTAAAGGTAAGAGAGACAGCCACAGCTCTCACAGGAAGACATGCTGGGGTCTTCCTAAAAAATATAAGAAGGTGTCAAAATGTGACTGTGTTTATGTAGCCTTGTACTGCCATCTGTTGGTTTGTCTCCAAACATTTTGATAATCCCTCATAATGAATTACATTCATTTTAGCAAACTCATATAGTCAGCATATACTCAGAGAAAGATGCGCGCTGCATAAAAGCTATCGGAATCTACTTTTATTGAGTTTTGTATTTGGTTTGGTCATTAAAATAATGCCAACGTTTGAATTTCGATAGCTTCTACACAGCATGCTTTTGTCTCCGAATGCAAACAAGGCACAGCTTTGTCTGCTCCATGGTGAACGCATGCCCCCAAAAACATTATAATCTAACATTATTATGTCTCAATAAGCAGACTCTTCAAAAGAATAAAAAGAAGAAAACAAAAATCATTCCTTAATCTGGCCATCAAACCCAGTGGTTATGTAACTAGTGTTTAGCTTATCCTTGCTTAGTTCGCCAAAGCCTGAGGGCCGGACCAGAGTTACGGCCAGTCAGACAAAGTTATGGATAGCTGAGTTTTTTCAGCATAAGTAAGAGCTGGGTATTTATGATATAATTTAAGAACAATACAGTGACTACAAAGGGGTTAAAAGGAAAGTGTTGTTACACAGTGTGTAACCGCATGTAACAATGTTTAATGCGCTGTTACATAGCCCCATCTTAAGCTCAATAATTCTTTTAAACATACATTAACCATTTGATCCTGAACAGATTTAGATTGTAATAATAATAATTATTATTAAATAATGTCATTGTACAATTATATTTATCATATTAGGGTTATATTTATCATATTAGTATTGCCGTAAAGTACATGAAAGACCAGTAAACCAGTGGAAATAAAAAGATAAAATCTGTTGGGAATATTCTTATAGACAGCTACTGGAATGGGTCAGACCCTAGAAGATACAGGAAATGCCTGGCAAACATCCTGGAAAGGTTTGGGCTGTTACAAAAGAATGTTGTAAAAAAAGTGAAGAGTGTAGAACAAATATCCATCTTAAATCCAGCCATATTAATATATAATTGTAAGATATTATTATATCACACTAGACACACTATCACACATTTGATTGGCTCCATGGTGGATTGTATTGTATTGTAGCAGTCTGTTTATTTGTATTGTGTGAGCACTAACCTGGGGCTATACAGTCAGGATTGGGCATGGGATGTGGGTCAGGTGTGTTTGGAGGAGTGTTTGATGCTTGGTCAACTCCTTCACCATTAACTGTGATTTCAGAAACTGGTACCTGCACAAATGACATGAAAGAAACATTAAACAGAGGACACACATGAGAGGAACGTTTTAATATGTAAAATGTAGAGGTTTTAATTTTAAAAGGTTCAGTCAATTCTTTTAAACTTTTTACAATACTTATTCCTCTCCCCTAAATATTTTAAAGTACATTATGGTAATAACTACACTGGTAGCAGGAATATTTAATGTGATACACACATTACTAATTCAAACAAGTTTCCATGTATTCAAAAAATGATCTCTGATAACACATGAGCTTTTCTGACAAGCGGGTCTGTGCATATGGGTAACCTTTCCTGTCCTTCCTGTATTTTGCTGCAGTAAAGGACAATACCCATCTGCAACACAACCCATTCACATCTCTGTCATCTTGAAGATGACGTCACGGACAAAAAGACAAATAGGTCTTGTTTAATCCAGAAGCCATTAAACGTCTGCATAGATGTACCTTAAATCCACTTTTATCTCCTGTTGTCAAGTGTTTGTGTTTGTCCTTTATTTCATATTGCATATTTTAGGGCAACATAGGAATTTTTATTGTACAGTTTAAACTGGTGTTTTTAGCATGCATATAACAATAAATAAAGAATGACAGTAAAAATTACAATCTGTGTCTGCAATTTGGCAACTGAAAAGGATCCCTCTGGTGTAAACTGTTTTTACATCAACTAAATCATTAAATTAAACTACTTTAATAATTGACATTATGTTAATATTTTTAAATGACATTAAACAAAAAGGAAATGCCTAAATAATAACAATAACAATATGCTATTTTTAATTTAAGTTAATCCTATAATGTAACTTTGCTAATTTATAGTTTGTGTCTATGAACAAATAATATCTGTGGTGTACTTTACAGCACTGCGGTGACACTTTTAAAAATGCTTAAACAATTGAATAATAAAAATAAATTCAGATTTCAAGCAATGTAACGTTAGTTACACTCACAGACATATGGATGGATGGATTTTGGATGCTCTCGAATGTGTATTTCTCGGAGCGTTTCTGTCGCATCTTAAAGAGTCTAGATCCTCTGTTTGAGGCTAAAGAGAGTTCTTCCAGCATGATTTCTTTAGGTGTATTCAGCTTTCGGCCCAGATCCATGTCAGATGCTGTTGGGGTCAAAAGTAATATTTTAGGCGTGCAGATTCTGTAAAAATGCATCAGCTAAGGACATAGTGTAAATTGTCAGTAAAATCAAGACGCTGCTACATTTTCAGACTGGATTTGATTTCTACATACCATAATGTTGATTTTACATTATTTGGCCCTTATCCAGAGTGACTTACAATTATCTTATTTATACAACTGGGTGTTAAGGGCCTTGCTCAGGGGTCCAGCAGTGGTGGCTTGGTGGAGCTGGGAAACAAACCCACAATCTTCGGGTTGGCAGTCCAACACCTTAACAATGAGCCACCACTTCCCCACTTTGACAGGCACTTTGGTTTATGTAATGTTTAACACTATCCCACATATACTATGTCACTAACATATAATAGTAACATTTGTAGTCTAAATACACACGATATTGCCAAATGTATTAAGACACCTGAATATCACAACCATCAAAGGGTCTTCCCACAAAGATAGTAACACATAATTGTCTAGAATTTCTTTGTATGCTGTAGATTTGTTACAGTTGTTAAGGTGTTGGACTGCTATTTGGAAGATTTGCCAAGTTGCCACTGCTGGGCCACTGAGCAAGGCCCTTAACCCCCAATGGCTTAATTGTATAAAAGGGATAAATGTAGGTCGTCTGGATAAGGCTGTCTGTCAAGTGTGGTAAATGTAAATGTTACGTTTTCTTTCACTGGAACTATGTGACACAAACCAGCCCCAGCATAGTGGGAGACCATTAGAACATAGTTTACCAAGGCTGGAGTGGAAGTCCTTGAGTGTCCTGCACAAAGCCCTGACCTCAATCCTGGTGAACACCTTTGGGAAGAACTGGCATGCCAACAATGCACTTAAACCTTGGGCCTAATATATGTTTCCAAATTAACTACTAAGTGTGATCCTGATTTTAAAAGGAATTCATTAAATGTATTATTTATAAGCTGTAGATTTTTAACAGGCCTCATCTAGTTGTAGAGTATTAGTTATACACTGCAAAGAAATGAGTATATTTTTTGTCAGTACATTTTTATTTCCATAATAGTTTTCTTTTGTAAACATTCCCTTTGTATACCTTTATATAAAAGTTCACATAGATTTTTTTTCATGCCAGTTAAAAGATAAAATACATTTGTACCTTATTCCATTATGCTTCCTATAACCTAACAGCTACCGTTAGGTTACCCACAGTGCTTTTTTTTTAGGCTTCGGTATCGTTTGTCCAGTTCATACTGCGCACTGTAACTAATTACGGAAGTGTTCAAACTATACGCCATTAGCATATTTCAAAAGGAATCTTTATTCGCTCAGCTGCCAGTTTTCCATGACCTGAAATAGTGCTTCCAATAGACAAGTACAAAAGTATTAGTTACTTTCAGTTGTAAAAACATCTCATTGGATTATTTACAGCCCAGTCAGGGTGTGACAGAGGGTGAATTACAAAAATAAACCTTACGAACTGGTGGGCTGGATAACTGTAAAGAGGGAGTCGGTAGCTTGATACTGTGTAAGTTCAAGTAGAAATGTTTAAATGTGCTGTGCTCACAATATGAAGTACAATTTGATGCTTCATGTTATTAGGATCATAGGATTACATACTAGGAGAAATTATTCAGATCTAAAAATCATATTACATGGCAAAAAAACTATTATTTATTAAGCCTACAAAAATAAACACATTTTATGGCAAAGAATATCAAGTCAATTACATTTAAAAAATGTTAACAATATAACGTGTAGTGTTGTAAAAGCACATGTAATATTCAACCTGTGATTGTGTCTGTAAGCCACTGGATAGTATATACTATCTGTAACTATTGTTTCATATCCGCCTGCAAATCAACACAATAAAAGATAAGACGCTAGCACATCTTTTGTTTTAACCTTAACACCGTAAACCAAACACCGTTCATTAACAAAGTGAATGTTTTTCTTTTTTTAATAGCTAAATAAAGATCATACCATCTGTGCCTTGAATTTCTCTGCAAATAGCCGCTGCCTGCATTTTCCTCTCTCTCATTGTCATTAAGGAGTGCTGTGACATTGTGTCCTGTAGAAAAGGAGGTAGTTAACTGAATAAAGTAGAATTAATGTTCCTATATCAAAGACACAAAGAAACAATTAACCCTAGATTTTTTTTATACCTTGTTCAATAACCCTTTTAAAATACCTGTAAACCTGACTGGTCAGGAAAACGGATGGAGAAATTACAGTTAAATGAATTGAAAATGTACTATATGTCATAGGTATAATTATCTCACTGCTATAGTTTCCCCCAAACTTTAAATCTAAGCCCTTGACTATTTAGCCTAAACAATGCAAAAAGGCTAAGAAAAAAGAAAATATAGTTGCATAGAAAAATTCTGAAAATATTTAGAATATTATACATTTTCAGAATTTAAATGTCAGGAACATCACATGTTAATGTCGGGAACATAATGAATAAACTGAGTAAATAACTAGAATTTCACATTTATAAAAAGTTCTTTCCAAACATACACATCGGCAAAAAAAGTGGCAGTAGATATATCAAATTCGCAGAAAGTATAGCATGGGTAAAGCAAAGAACAACGTAACGCTTAATTATCAATAATAAAACTCTCCAAATGTTAGATAGAATATAATTCATGATGTTTAATCAGTTAATGACTGAAGGGCAAGGGTCAAATGCAACTGAGGAGCCTTACCTGTTTTTTGGAAGTATCTGTAGGTGACTTTGGTTGAATATGGATCCTTTAAGGTATATGGATCAGAAACGGACTGAGTAACGTGACCCGGCTTGTCCTAGGACCGAGGGGGTCTGGCCAAGTACATCATAGGGGGTTAGGGGAGGGGGCTGAATGGGTGGGGATGACTTAAACTGTATGAGGTTAAATATAGTATGAGGTCAGACGCATACATACTATGTTTAGGTTAAATGAAGCTAGCTTATTTCAGCTGGATAAAGAAACACACAGCAACAGCAACAGTTGTACCAATGTACATATTAAAATAATGTGGAGTATGTAGCCAGAAATTTGTTCGGACTATTACACTAATGTGTATTGTTTAAAATCTAAGTGTTAGTCCAAATTTAGGGTCTGCTTTTGCTGTTATTATAATCTTTATTCTTCTGGAAATACTTTATAAAAATCTAGTGAAATTTTTTAAAAAATTTGACAGATATGGACGACCCTAAAGAAATCATCTACATACTGTATTTTTAGAGTTGTTTATGTCTTTCAGATAAGACTCCCTAAAAGCCTGACATGATTCCCTAATTCCCTAAAAAGCCTGAGCCTACATGATTCCCTAAAAGCCTGACATGATTCCCTAAAAGCCTGACATGATTCCCTAAAAGCCTGACATGATTCCCTATAGCAAATTGCAGATTTTGAGAAGTTGCACACTTCTAATAATGTATATAATGTAAAACTGTTTTCCAGTTAAGGTGCTTATTATAGAAGAAGAACTACGTCTTGGGCACATATAATTTCTGGTAAACCTTAATTTACATATTTAATTAAAAAGATGGTGTCATTATTTGTCAAAGTATAGCAAGAGTAATGAAAAATATAAGTATCTTAGTGCCCCTGGTGTAATAAATAAAGCAGATCAAAACAGTAACAAAAGAATGAGCAACAATTGAGCTTCAAAATTTTATTTTAATTGTGGCTTTAGAAGGGTTTTTTTCCCCCCACAAATGCTGTCTATGACAAAGAAAGAGCTAAAAGCTAACTAACAACTGGTAAACTATACATTGTCAGTTTGAATGATTTATGCAAATAGCATTTTGCACTAAACCCTAGTACATGAGCATGCAATGTTGGGAAACGGGATTGGGACAGTTCAAAAAAAGGTAACGACAAGCAGGACTGGGTGCTAAAATAATATCACACAAAACAAATAATGATCTGTGTCTTAAAACTCACAACTGACAATAATGACACACCTTATAAAGCAAATAAAAGTGGGATGTATGTAAAATATTTTGCTAAAATAGATCCATTTCTCTCTTCACATTAAAAGATAACTCCAAGTCAATACAAAGGTATTCCTACAGATCCCATTTACCCTATGATATCTTTCTACCTTTATGGGAGTGGTTTTGACTGCCATGCTTGGGGCATGGGGGGTCATTGAATAGTTTAAAGGGGATAAAACTGATTTATATTAATTATTAAAGGTCATCCCCAGTATCAACCTAACTGAATACCGATTGGGGTTTTTGGACTGACCTTTTAGATGGTGCAATCCTTAGCTAATATCTTCTAGAACAAGAATATTCTTTTTTAACGCCATTTATACTGTTGACCAAGCATTTTACTAGGAATGTTGCTTTTTCCTTTAACCTGTCACATGTCCATCATATAATTTGTCACATACCTGTGACACAATTTGCATATGCATATTATAGTAATAAATGTATGTATATTGCACTCTACAGACAAATGCCTAACACAGCACAAGTCTATGTTAAGTGAGAAAATGGGTTAAAACTATATTTACAGTAACAGTAGATCGAACTAACATTAGGCAGCATAAAATGATGCACTTGCTAGCATGAACAACAGGATAAGTAACTTATATTAAGTAACTTAATAGACATATTTAGTAAACCTAACCAATATTTAATTTCCATTTTGGTGGAAGTAATTTACAAGTTAGAAATGATTTATGTGTCAACAATCGTTTATAAACCGCATATTCACCATTAGCTCAAAAGGTGTTTAAGCCTAGACATTAGAACCACCCAATAGCATTACTATTACAGTAGTAGTATTTTTTTTTTCATTAAAAAAAAATTACATGCATTATTTAATGTTTATTAAGCAACAGTAAACATTCACCAACCTTTACTGAAGGAGCAGTTTATTTGTTGCTCATGTTAACATATGCATGACTTAATATTACCCAATGTTAAATTCGGTTACTGAAATAGGTATTATTTTTAGAGCACATTAACATACTTTAACATACATTAACATGATCTTAATGTGCCATTAATGTGCTGTGGAAAATGAAACATTTTTCAAAAAAAAAAAAACTTTCATCAAGTATTGTCAGTCTTTCACGAACAGGCCTTGTTATTTATAAAAGTAAACATTGTGTAGTTGGAAAACATATAGTAGCAGAGTTGGCATTCTGTATGTATGTGTTGTATATGTGTCATAGTGTGTTACAAAATTGTAGCATGGCAAAGTTTTAAGCATTGGAAAGTTTATCATTAACGCTAGATTCTTAGTGAACTCTTATCCTTCACCTAACATTTCCATCCTTCAGACTTCCCTCAAATTCCCTCAATACACAATATTTCAACACTGTTTAAACCCACCTTACTAATTTAGAAATTACACTGACTGGTATTTTATTTAAGGTTGTAAAACATGTTTATAACCTGCTGTATCTGCACTTCCTTTTGAAACCCAAATATTACAAACCCTACTTTGATTTCACCATCTCCAGGTGTTGCTGTATGTGCTTCTATATACTGACTGTCCCAGAGACCTTCTGCTTTGTGGCCCAGGCATAAAAGAGCCAAGACTGGCCTCCGTCATGGATCTTGGTGGGTGAGACTTTCTTACGGGTGATCCGTATGGTACAGGAGCAGCAGGGGCAGAAGCTGTGCTTTTGGTTGGGGAAAGGAAAGACAAAGACGACGGACTCATTCTCCAGCCCTGGCTTTTTGGTGGAGGCTCATAGGCAACCTTAGCCTTCCACTCAGCTGGAGGTCCAGGTGACATTTTGCGATGGGCAGCTGATCGCAGGTTAGCAGCAATAGAGTGTTGCATTTCCTGGTTGGCAAAAGCTTCATCCACGAAACCCAGTGGGTGACGTGATGCTGCCTCCCATGGGGTTGGTGTCTTGCATCCCTTCTCCAGCCAGAATACCTGTCTCTCTGTTGGACGAGAGGTGTAGCTTGCATGAGAGAAAGGTGTGGGTGATGGAGAAACTGATGCAGACCTGGAACCAAGACCCAAAGGTGACAGTCTAACTGGCGGAGATAGTGATGAGCTTCTTCCAAGTGCCTATAAAATATTTATACAACCATTAAAAAAACTTTGGAAAAATTTTTTTATGAATAAAAGTTATTGTAACATACGTAGTACAAGAACATGACATTTAATAAACTTTAAGAGGGGCCGATAGTGGTGAACATGCTTTTTTTCTGATGAGAAAGTCTTAGGCAAGGTGGTCTCTAAGTGCTTAGTTGAGGTAAGTGAGGCAAGCCAGATGTTTTAATCAGGTGGCTATTGACACATCAGCACACTACTTCCCACCCCACCCCATCCCTGATCAGAATAAAGTAGCTGCTGAATGAATAAATGAATAAATAAAATATATAGCAAATCTCCTTATTGCTTGGTAATCACATTTTAACTGTCTAGTGGCTGTCACACTAACCTTGTAAATGTGAAAATTATATCATAATGGGAAAATAAATGCATAGTATTTTCAGCTTTTCATACTATAATGATTCCTCCAGAATCTGTAATTCAGCAACAGAATTGCGGTCGAGCTAAAACAGAACCAGAAGGATTTTGCTACCACCTGCTGTTAAAGTGCTGTAAAATTATGCTGTGATTAGTTGCCAGCTGTATCATGAATCACTGCACTAGCAGCTGGTGCTAAGTCAGCATTTTAGTTGTGGTACGTTTTTTAAGGCATGCTTCAATTTGTTAATGACATGCAGATTTAGCATGTTCCTTCTGGGCATCTGGGGTAATTATCAGTCTGTATAGAATATTACATATGTCTAAGAAATCTATATTTATTTATTTTTTTAATTATAGTCTTGCATTTGCAATTTTATATTAATGCTTAGCTAATATATTAAAAATTATGCTAGAATCACTAAAATGGCTTGACCTAGTCCCCCACCAAATGATTGTACAGTGACTGTGACTACTTCTTGTCTATGTATCATATTTTTCTAAAAATAGGACCAACCAAGCAATGGTCCTCATATTACTTCAGCAATGACAGGCACTGCTCAACTGCATGACGCCATGTCAGTTCATGTTTTAACCCCCTATAATAATAACTAATCCTTCAAGCTGTTTATAGGTTGGTTTAAGGATATAATATATAATGAGCCATTAATGCTTTATTATAAATGCGATGATTTGATCTATTGACACAGTACATAGACACAGTTCAACTGAAATGTTTTCTACTGACTGTAACAGTACTTAAAGACTTAAAGAAAAAAGACATTATGAGTGAAAAGCCAATATGAAGCATGGAGAAATCAAAAGATGCATGCAATGTGAACCAAAGAAGGCGGAAACAGAATGCAATAGAATAGTTTTAATAGAACTGTGGCAAGTCTTACAGAAGGTGCACTGTGAAGAAAACCCACAAAAGAGAAAAAGGAAAAAAAAACATGGGGGAAAATGCAACAAAATCAAACACAATACAAAACAATTTAAATGATTGTCTTTTAAATTTCCAGTGTCTTTACACTAAGAAAAACCTTGATACTGATGTTTAATTAATTAACTTTTTCATTTTGTGACAGAGTAAGAAATGTAGAAAGAAAGAGTAAAACAGGTGGTTAATATTTTCCTATTTGTCATTAAACCTGTTTTTTGTAAATCACACATTATCTACAAACCTTAAATATAATGAAATAGACTCTAAACACATCATGTGATAAGTTTCATTTTATACCACATTAATTCATTTCTGCAAATTATAGGCCTAAAAGCCTAAATATATCTTTAACCTAAAAGATTAAAACTTTTTGTCCTAAGTTGACCTAAGTTAAGTTAAACAAATGACTAGACCTGACTGTTTAATATGACCAAGATTGCACTACAACTCAATTAAATGCTGTATCCATCCTGCAATTTATTCATACTTTCTTTGGAAAACTTCTGTCAACCTAAACCAATTGCATACTATAACAATTCATTTATACGTTACAAACAATTATAGTTATCTGCTTTCAAAAGATTTTAAAAGCTTTCTGAACTGACTGTTTCCATTCTTATATGTGTTCCTTCTAATTCTTATATCCTTCCTTTACCATCGGATAAATGACCAACTTGCCCATCACAGATCTTTCAATAAAGAAACTACCTAAAAAGAATACCGGTTCAATAAGTCATAGTGTCAGAATTATAATGCATATATAGATGTGCATTCTAACATGTGTGTAAATTGAAAATTCAAAGACTTGCTACTGCTGATAGCAAAGTTAGATATTCTGATAAGATATTTACTGCATTTTTGTGCAAACTCTTTATGTATAGCCATGGTTCCATACTATGCTGAGCTAATTAAGTGAAATAGACTATTTATCATCATTCTCAGCTGCACTAGGTTTCCACACCTGTGCATCACTTTTTTTGGCTGAAAACTTTGGTTTTGGAGCAGTAGAAGTAATACTTCCTGTATATGACTCTGCTCTTCCTGCTACTGGACAAGTAGGCACTACATAAGAAGCTGGAGATGGTTGGTAGCATGGTACTTGGGAAGCTGTATATGGGTCAGATTGATATGGAGGTGGCTGCGGGAAGGGGATGCATGGTGATTTTTGAAAAGAGTTGGATGGAGGTTGTTGGTAAGCATGTGGTGGATTATATATTTGCTGATAGGGGGCTTGTTGATAAGCACTGGGTGTAGGCTGATAGCTGTCAGGAGTGTGGTGGTAGGGGCCATCATGCATAGCAGAGGAGGGAACAGGTACAGCATAGGGCTGCGGAGATGCCTGAGACTGCTGTGGTATAAAAGCATAGGGATCAGTAGTTTGGGGCAGAATTTGGGATTGGGTCTGAGCTTGGGCTTCAGTTGCATTTTGAGCTGCAAGCTTTTCAGCTGCTTCTTTTTCTGCAGCAATTTTTTCAGCTGCTGGCCCATAGGTAAAAAGGGATGAATTAAGCTGGTAGGGCTGGTGCTTCATGACATCCAAAACATTAAGTGGTTTAGGTGCTGGTTTCTCTTTCTCTGTAGCTTTATTTTTGTTCTTTAATGCAGGGCTGGAGGAAAGAGGTTGCTTTACAGCACTTAGTGGATATGAGGGTGACTGTAATGGATTGTATGCCAAAGGTGGAGGAGCACGAACATTAGGTGAATATTTCCATGATGCTGGTAAAGAAGGAGTAGGTGACAAAGATCTTGCCTTGTTAGCCTGCACTGTAGAGGAATCCACCACATATTTTTCCATTCTGGATTGCCTCTTAGCAAAAAGTTCAGCACCTTTTCCTCGCAAGGCTGGCATCTCAAAAGCTGGAGCCAATCCAGAGGCTGAAGCCATCCCTGGCAGTTGTGATGGTGCCTTTGATCTACCTGTATTTAAGTTCAGTTGATTTGAAGGAGGCTGTTGAGAAGTCTGGGGTGGACTCCAAGGTTTATATGGCTGAGCCATCTTCTGACTTTCAGTACCCATTGTGATGCTTGGGCCTTGCTGGGATCGTGGTGGCCATGTACTTAAAACAGTTTGGGACTGGGACTGCAGTGGTGTCTGCTGCTGAGGTGGATGAGACCATGGAGGTTGTGCCTGAGCTGGAGATTGTGGCTGGTTCTGCTCTGGTGCCCAGGAATTCATTGTTTGCTGTGGATGCTCTTGAGGCTGTGGTGCCCATGCTGGGTGTGGTTGTGGCGGTTGGGGTACTGAGGCCCAAGGGTTATGTTGCTGCTGCATTTGGGCTAGAGGCTGAGAGGATTGTTGAGCTTGGTGAGTCCATGGAGGCTGTGGTCGAACTAGACTCTGAGATTGATTCCATGTATTTACAAGTGGTTGTGGCAGGGGTGGCTGTGGGGTCTGAGAAACCCAACCTGGTTGACACTGTGGCTGGCTCGGTGGCTGAATCCAGAGGGATTGGGGATGCTGTTGAGAGGCTGCCCAAGGAGGTATTGGTTGAGACTCTTGATGCTGTTGGGCCCAGCATGGCTGTGCTTGGGGCTGATTTAGATCTTGGGACCAAGTACTGACAGATGCATGTCCTGGCACTTGATTCAGTGCCCATTGGGGTTGGTGTGGTGATTGACTTGAGGCTGTTACCCATGGATTAATTTGAGACTGATGGTGAAGTTGATGTTGGGGTTGACTTTGTGACGTCCATGAAGGCTGTGGTTGTGATTGTGTTTGAACAGCTGTGGTTTGTTGCACTCCTGAAGGAACTTGAGACTGTGTCACCCAAGGCTGTTGCATCTGTGACTCATTCTGGGGAATAACTTGTGATGGAACCTCAGCCGTGGCCCAAGTAGTTACGGGTGGTTGCTCTTCAGCCTGAGTTGAAGATGGACCCCAAGAGCTAATAGCTGGCTCTGACTTAGCATGTAACAGTGGCTGGGACTGATCCTCATGCCAAGTATCCATTTGCTGACCTGATTGTTTTTGTGGTTCAGATAGACCCCATGTGTTGACTTCTTCCTGGTGACCCGTTATGTGAAGTTGGGTAGCTTCGTTTTGACCAGCTGCATGTGAAGTAAAAGATTTTTCCTCTCGCAAAACTGAAGCATCTATCTCAGGGGCAGGAGCCTTGGCACTTACAGGGATATTATTCTCAGCATTTTGATGAAATTGCTGGATTGCAGTTTCTGGTTGTGGTGACCATTGAGGAGAAGTTGTGTGTATGTGAGGTTTGGGAGCAACTGGTGGTGGGGTTTTATTCTTTATTTTATTGGATTGTAAAAAGTTGCAGGCCTCTGCCCCCAAGCTTAGATAATCCTCCTCTGTACCAGAATCAAAGCCTGTCTTCTTTTCACTTCTGTTGAGAAGGTTCAGCAGCTCTGGATTTGGGGAAACCTTCTGAGGCTCCTTAAAAGTGAACATGGGTTTAGATTTGTTCTTTTTTCTTGTATCTTGTAAAATACCTGTTTTGATTGCAGGTACAGAAATTCGCTCATCTCTGGAAGCAATTTGTTCCCCTTGTCCATCTGAATAATATAACTGCTCTTGGTTCGCAGAAGGGGAAAATGGGGCTGCTGCTCTGTTCTGAACTGAGAATGGTTTGGCACTTTTATTAATGACTGATGATTGCACTACATTTGATTGGTTACTAGACACACCATTCAAATTATGAAAGTAGTGTTGCACCTGTAGTTGTTGTTGTTGGGACTGTTGAAGCTGATACTGCTGATCCTGCTGGCATTCCGGCTGTTGTTGGTAAGGCGGTTGCTGCTGATGATACTGCTGTTGAAATTCTTGGTATTGATGATGCTGTTGCTGTTGATAATGCTGTTCTTGATATTGCTGGTACTGCTGATGTACCTGGTGCATATTTGAATCAATGTAATTCTGGTTGTCAGTGGTATGAACGTAAGAGTGCTGATTTGTCGGCTGGTAACTTTTCTCAGCTTCTTGTATACTCTCAACAGGAATCCCTACTTCTCATATCTTCATGTTCAGCTGATATTTCATCCATGCGTTGCCTGCGCTGTGCAAACATCAGGGCCCCTTTGCCTTTAGTTTCCGGAAGTGCATTCATATCTTCTTGGTTGTTAAGCTTGCGTTCAATCTCAAGAAGTCCAGTATCCAAGTCAAAGGTTACAATGTTCTTATGACCTGCAGAATTTGTAAAAATATCTTCATCAATTTCCGTTTCACTGGTTGCTAAAACTGTGAACTCAACAGCATGTGTTTCCTTATCACTGAATTCACTGCCTTCATCCTCAAATTCTGGTTCATTCTCTCCAGTTCCGTAGCTTATAAGTGTGTACTGTTTAGCCCTTTGTCTATGCTTCTTAAACATCAACAACCCTTTGTTATTAGGGTTGGTGGAAGCAGCCGTTAGAAGGAGGGCTATACGCTTGCATTTAGACTTGGCCTCCTTCACCTGCTTCTCTGACAGGCTTTCGCTTCGGCGGAGCCCTTAGAAAAAAGATTGGAAAAAGGATTGGAAAAGGCAGTGTAAAAGAGATGTTCAAAATTTGTACAATTCATTGATAAATAGATAAAGAATAGGTAAAATAAAAAAAAATTAAGAAAGAATACACTATTAACAAAAAAAAAGAGTGGTGAATTAACCAAAAGAAATAGTGGCTCTTTTAGGCAGTTGTATGCTGGCATGCTTTTCTCAAATTGCCTTCTCACAAAAAACAGACAAATCAAAAAAATCTTGTTTAAAACGTTGTACTGTAACCAAACATTTGTCCTTCACAGTAGTCAGATCTCAATACAATTGTTTGTCAGATTTTGAACATTAGATAATGCTCATCACTGCTATCAATAACATCTATTGAAGTCATTTCTTCCAGAAGGTTACGTCTCTGTAGCAGTTCTAAAGGTTCTATGAATCAATAGCAAGGGCTCCTTTTTAATTTGTTCACTGTCAAAGATTTTTTTGGTTACTTATAATCATGACACAGATATTTGGGTGACTGAGTTCAAAGATGTTCCAAAAATGGCATTTCAGTATAGTTTCAGGCAAATGGTGGTAATCACACCTTTGAGTCCAGAAACTTTTCTATAAATAAAAAAAACAGTTTTGGAGACATTTGATTATAGTTTATAATCTTACAATCTTATAAAACTTATGGTTAGAACAGCTATAGATGAGAACAGAATAGTTCCCTTTCTGAGCTTCATTGATGGTCAGTTTAAAGGATCCGGTAACCAGTTAGTGTCACACATGCTGGTGTCAGTCAAAGAACTCTCCAACAGGCAGCATTAGTATACCCCTGTTTTATTATTATCCTTAACACGTCACCCTCCAGTCCCCCTCCCAATTCTAGCCACACATAAAGACAGCAGAGTTTTTTTCTCTTTATTTTATTTTGGGGTACAAAAATCTAATATAACAATAAAAAAACCCAATGAGAGACAAATAATAATATTTAAATAATATATAAACTATAAAGTATTGTTAATATATAAGGTTTTATAGGCTAAAAATGACTATGGATATAAAATCAGAGATTAACCCGAAGCAAATAAAAGTTAATTGTTTAATGATTTGATAAGCTGCAAGCTTAATTATATGGTCCAAGATATTTGTACAATTTTAACATAGGGTAATGCAAGGTATTTAAAAATAAATTGCTTATACCATGTTTATAAAAACAATTTTATATATATATATATATATATATATATATATATATATATATATATATATATATATATATATATGTAATACCATATCAAAACCCATAACAAAGCCTCCATGCAGTTTTATTAAAGCAGGCTACTACATTACAAATTTTATACCAAAACAAATCAAATAACTTTTATCAAACTTGGACATCTAGGACACCTAGGATAAAATGTAGAATGAAATATAAGAGGTAATAATAAAAGACTTACTGGCGTGTCTTGCCCGGTGCTTGTTGGGTTTGCAGAGCTCCCTCTCTGGCTCAGAGTTGTCCTCTTCTGATGGAATTCCAAAGGAGACAGAAAAGGAGGTGGGATCTTCATCAGTGTGCCCTCCTTCTCCCTTAGCATAACCCTGTTGTTCATTAGCTGTTGCATCAGTTTCACCAGCCCCCACTCTTTCTGAGTCCCTCCAAGATGGCTGTATAGTAACCTCCACCTGTCCCGGCAAAGCAGAGGGAGAACTGACAAGCACACCTCTCTGACCTAGAGGCTGTCTCTCATGCAGTGGTATATAGAAAGAGCAGTCTGGTGCACTGGTTGGGGCGATATTTTTAGTGATCGTTTGTTGGCACAAGCCGCCGGTAACTCCCAGAGCGCTTCCTAATGATGTACAGCCTGCGTCTTTCAAGGTGGTCTGAGAGAGTGATAACTGTAATTCCACTACTGCTCCTGGAGTGATTTCTAACCTGGGGCTTCCATCACTAGAGTCTGGCCCAGTTTTTTCCTTGGAAGTTGGAATGCAGAACTGTGTTCGGACCATGGTGTTTCCTGCAGAGCACTCTGGATCACTTTTTGTCTCTCTATAATAGGCCTCATCCACATTCTCAGATTTGTACGGTTCCCTCAATTCCTTCCAGGAAGCATTGAGTGTAGTGTTAACTGACTGAAACTTCTGTCGAGGGATTGAACAGCATCTGTATAGGAGAAATAATGATTTAAGAAAAAGGGTCTGGTGGTTACTTGGGTTGTTCATATACTACAAATATGCTAAATTGTAAAAATGTCAACAGCGCAGCCATTCAGGAAGGTCATAGTGTTTAATGACCCAGACCTTATCCATTCAATGGAAGTTGTGAGGTCTCTCTCACACACACACACACACACACACACACACATATATATATATATATGTATATACTGGTATATAACCAGCTGAACAAAAAACAAATGTTTTGACTAAAAGGTCGTATCTGTCATTAGTGAGACAACAATTTGTCTCTCTATAAAACAAGCAATTAAAATGCAAAGTGAATGTCAGACTAGAAAATAATAGTCCTATTAGTTCTGTCTTTGTTTATCCCAGCCTACATTGAGACAAAAATATTTGATCCCTTATTAATTTTGTAAGTTTGCCTACTGACAAAGAAATGATCAGTCTATAATTTTAATAGTAGGTTTATTCTAGTAGTCAGAGACCAAAACATCCAGAAAAACACATTTCAAAAAAAAAAAAATTACATTTTAATGAGTGAAATAACTATTTGACCCCTTTGCAAAACAAGACTTATTACTTATTACTGGCAAAACCTTACAGTGGTCAGACGTTTTTTTTGTAGTTGGCCATCTCAGGAGGGATTTTGTTCCTTGTGGGCGCTGCAGTATTTTAGTCTTTCACAGCACAATGTGTTAACATTTGTTTTCTTTAGATCATTGACAAGATTCTCTCATGTAGTTCTAGGCTGATTCCTCATCATTCTCATGATCACTGAAACTCCATGCGGTGAGATCTTACACATAGCCCCAGACTGATGAAGACTGACAGTTATTTTCTGTTTTTTTCATTTGTGAATAATTGCACTGTTGTCACCTTCTCACCAACCTGCTTGTAGATGGCCTTGTAGCTCATTCTAACCTTGTGAAGGTCGACAATCTTGTTTTTGACATCATTGGAGAGCTCTTTGGTCTTGGTCATGGTGAAGAGTTTGGAATCTGATTGATTGATTGTTTCTGTAGACAGGTGTCTTTTACACAGGTAACGAGCTGAGATTAGGAGACTCTCTTTGAGAGAGCACTTTTAAGAGAGTGCTAATAATATTAGCTTGATACCTATATAAAATAAAAAACCTGGGAGCCCGCAATCTTGCTTATTGATAGAGGATCGAATACTTATTTCACTCATTCAATTAGAAGTCTATTTATAACTTTTTTTAAATGCATTTTCCTTTATTCTCTTTCTCACTGTTAGAATAAATTTACACTCAAAATGATACACCGATCATTTTTTTTCTCAGTGGGCAAATATTTTTTTTACTGTATGTAAACTGAATAAATATTTACTGAATATTTAAAAGTAATAACATTTAAAAGTAATTTGGTAATCTGGAGAAACAGCGCTCTGGTCGCTTCTTGGTTCTGTTTCACTATAAACATTAAATACCTTTTTACCAGCAGTTGCAGGCAGTCAGTGGCTTTTTCAATAAGAACAATAACCTCTGCAAGGCTGAGACTGGAGCAGGATACCCCATTAACAGACACAAGCTCATCATCCACACACAGACCTGCTACGGATGCATGGCTGCCTTCTTCAACCTTTACAGGAAAGAAAACAGTCTATAGTAACATCATAATATAATATATTGTTTTTTATTATCAGTATGTGATCTACAGACATGTTAGAAATTGTTATTCCAATAGGTCTAATTAATCAGATCCTTAAAAGCAATCAAAATCTTTTTTTTTTTCTAGCCTTTGTTAAACACTGGTGTGTCAGCATTCATATGTGGTCCTATTTTATGCAGCACAACAGCTGCATGTTACTCGACCAAACAATTCTCTTGGACACAGAAGGCTGCCCATAATCAAGAAGCAGCAGTGGCACTAAAGTGTAAAATTAACATTAACCTTTAAGATGAAAGCACGCATGGCAAATCTGTCCCGACAGCCATCTTGCACAATATAATGAGCACTTCTTTCAAGATGTCAACATCAAACATGTCATCCACCATATTTAATTGTTACAATTAAAAACATGACTTTTAAAATGACCATTTGAATCTAATTAAGTTTTGTGATATTTGTAAAATTTACTGAAGTAGCAAGCCTCTGTAGGCTGCTGTATGTAAAGCATTGTGGTTGCATGTAATTAATATCAAATATCTGTACAAAATAAATAACCATTCAATGTGTCACTGTCTCATGCTAACAATCTAGTGGCCCCTAAGGGTTAAAAGAAGCATTGCACAAGCAGTCAACTCAGCTATAAACTTTGTCAACTTGACTTCTATGTGTAATACATAGACAAGTGACATTAGTGAGTTAAACAGAAATAGACATGCAGGGATGTTTTTGTGGCTCCTGTTCTTTTTTCAGCATTGTTCATTTCACATCTTATTAGGCGTATGTAGGTGCAGAAGTGAAGGCTACCAAATGACTTTCATATAAAACAGGTAGCTGTAATGAATCCCACGGAAGCGAGTAGTAGTTTTGAACCCAAAGGTGCAGTTTATTTACAAAGAGTGACGACTTGATTTAACTTAGCGTATCGTAGCTTAGCTTGGCACAAACATAAACAAAACAACAAACATGAACATGACTAGAATAAACTTACCTAGGCTAAACTTGCCATACATACACTCACAACAGTAGTACAGGGACAAACTTGAATTTTCAAGAAAGACAAAGGAAAACACAAGAACTATAGATACAGAAGACCAACAAATAGGAACACAGCACCTAAACAAGGGGATCACATGACAAAAACACGTAAGGAACATGGATCACACAACAGGAACAAAACAGGAAGTAAACTCAGAAATAGACAATGAACGAGAACTAAAAACATAACAAACATGAAACATAAAACCTAAACATGAAACATAAAGTATAAACATAAAACATGAAACAAGAGCAGGAACCACAACTTTACAGTAGCAAAGACTATAAAAGTATCTTATATATTAAAAGGCTGTAATGTATATGTGACAAAAAATTATGAAACTATATCAATGAAAATGGGAGCTGTTTTAATATTTTATATCTTATGTTTAAGTAAATATACATTTATATTCTGGGGTTGGGGTGTGATTACATATGCAAGCAACATTAATTTAAATTCAAGAAGACATGAGTTTGTAATTATGGTTGCCTCACAGCAAGAAGGTCTGGGTTCCATTTTTTTCTGTGTGTTTTTTTCATGTTCTCCCTGTGCTTGCATGGGTTTACTCCAGGTTCTGTACAGGTTCTAACATGTATGTTAGGTGGATTGGTGATTCTAAATTGCCCGTGAGTGTGTGTGTGGCCCGCCCTGTGATGGACTGGTGACCTGCCTGCCTTTTGCCCTTTCAGAGACGGCTGGGATAGGCTCCAGCGGATCCCTGTGACCCCGAATTGGGGAATAAGCAGGTATAGAAGATGAATGAATGATAAACAGCTGTTAAATACTTGTAACACTGTAAAGTAGCTTGTATCCGGTTCAACCACTAGAGGGCAGCGATCTAACAAAAAAAAACCCCTCTAATTATCCACCTCACATGACAGTCAGCTCATCACGTTTTGGACTGCTTTTCTTAAAAAAAACTAAAATAAGTTTAGAAGTAAGTAAATATTTTTGATCAAATTACAAACATCTATTCATTCATAATTAAAAACTTTACCACTCGTCAACTCAAGTCAAATCACTTCCATTTACTTTTTCATCACTTTTGTGATTGTGTCCCCAACTACGCAAGACAGAGGCGACGACGGCAAGAAAGCATCGGTGACAGAATGAAGAAACGAGGCCCAATCAGGGAGTCAATTCTCCTCTGACCAGACAAACCAGCAGATTATTTCATGCTGCAGGTACTTGTGTAACCTGAACCTTTTTCCCTATAAATAAAAACACTCGAATGCAACTAATGACACCAAAAAAAACCCTCAATTATTTACTGTTACATCTGGCACACTTTCAGTAACTTTATATGGTTACTTTATAAGCAGCGTGGAAAGAGTAATCTGTTCTAGATAAAACAAGGGTGACATGGACTTTGTTTTAACAACAGTAACAGCAGCAGAAAATGGAACGGTTTAGGTTACCCGTATATGGATTGCTCATAGATGCAGTGTGTGTGCAGTGATCACGCAAACAGAAAAGGTGGATGCCTGACCTGCCAGAATCAGTGCTCAGGCCAAAAAAGGATGGGAATGTAGCGACACACATAAACCTGTGCACTGATAACAAAAGTCATAGCTGGTAGAATATATATATATAATTTAACTATTTAATTTAAACTATAAAATGGTGGTCTTTGTGATCCTTTAAATATGCACTATAAATAGCACGAAAAACCAATAAAACACCCACTCATTCAAACACAATAGTCAAATCGCAACAACAAAGATTTAAACACAAGGCAAAAAAACCCCAACACATTTACAGCTGTTTCTGTTGGCCAGTTTTAGCCTGTGTATGTTTGCAATTCTTTTACTAATAACTTCCAGGCCCAGGGCAGGTTAACAACTGATCACGTTATTTCCAGACAAATAAAGAACCTAGGGTTAAACAGACTTCAGCATTTTAATGCACTGCCCAAGTTTAGTTCTGCCACAGGGGGTAAATAAAACAGATGTCTGATAATAACGTAAGACTGATTTACCACTGTGTGTGTGTGTGTGTGTCCTCAAAGCAACAAATTATGTAATCAGTTTAAGCTGTTTCTAAGTTTTGGAAAATCCAGCTATTATAAATTGAATTCAGACCCTGAGGAAGTTGTTGAATGTACGCGTCTTACGTCAGCCTTTATCTCTTATCATATACGACTAGTATTTTTTTAAATACTCAAAATTTCCTATAAGCATTAAGTTTATAAATTGTCAAAAGAAATATATTATAAGGTGCCTAGGTATCATTATTTTATATGAAATGCTAAGTAAATAAGTAATTTATATCAATAGAGTCAATATTTACACTCTAAAAAACATTGGGATATTCACTGTACCCAATGTCTGGGTTAAACATAGTGGGTTATTATGTTGGATTATTTCGAACTTTTATTTGGTTGTTTGTATAACACAACCAGTTGGATTAAAATTTAGTTGCATTTTTTTCACGCAAATCTGTCTATTTTTAGCTTTTTATCAGTTTTTATCTGTCTATTTTGTTAATCCATTTTATATCTAAGAATAACAACGTTTTCTCTACAAAGTTGTAAATATAGACATTGTGTCAATGTAGCATGATAGAAATGTGGTAGAACTACCCAAAGAAATAGGTTAAAATAACCCAATCATAGATAGGTGCTATATCACCCCACCATTGGACCATCTGTTAGGTCATTTTTAACCCAACTGTTTAAAGTGTGTATAAATGAGGGCAGGTGGTGAAGTCCTTTTATGTACAGCATATTAATAGTTTAATGCTTATAAGCTTTCTAACTTTAGAATTCATTAATTTATAAAGTTTGAATTACTATTAGGTGACCAACAATTGAATTATGTCGCTAGATGACATATACAAAAGCTGATGAGTTGTTGAGTTGAATTGCGTTTATTTCTAGATGATGTGTAATCCCTGGGTGCTGCCTGTCTCAGATTCATACAGTTAAATCTACCAGTCAACAATAGAAAGTAAAAACTTGGGCTGGTTTAAAAATAGTCTCAGTCCACCATAATCTTTAATAGTAAAGGTTTCTCTATTGTTTGCTCTGTTTTGCAGGCAGGGCAGGCAGTTGCCCGATGCCCCACGTTTAGGAAGGGCCTCTCAACAGCTAACCATTTAAACAATTAAATATTATTATTAATATAACATGGAACAATATATCTGCAACAACAGCCCCCACAAGGGGGGGGCAACCTCTTACATCTCTCTGGCTTTGCTTGCTTTTTATGATGCACAGTTCTTACTCACGCATTTGCTAATTCAAACATGAAGGGGACGTATCCTTTTGGCAGCCAGAAGCAGGAAAAAAAGCAAGAGGAGGAGAAAAAGAGGAAACATGACAAGCAATGTTGGAAATGAGCTTGATTAAGGATAATTATATGACAAACAGCCCTGTGATGGACTGGCGACCTGTCCAGGGTGTTCCCCCCCTCCTGGCTTTCACCCTTTCAGAGACAGCTGGGATAGACTCCAGCAGATCTCCATGACCCACAATTAGGAAATAAGCAGGCATAGAAAATGAATGTTCGAATGAATATGACAAACAAACGTTTTTATTGTTTTGCTTGTATTTTATTTGCAAAATGAATAACTAATAATAGTTTAATTACTAATCAGGTTACAGGAAAACAGGTTATCACGGGTTGCACTTCAATATACTGTAAACTTAAAGATTGTACTGAATTTTTAAGATTTTATTGTATAGCTTCATCTATTAATTTCTCCCCCACTTTATTTTGGATCACCTCTCATTGTTGCTTATTAATTGTGTTGTGTTGTGTTGTGTTGTGTTGTAATGTATTGTTCTTTTTTGCTTTTCTAACTGGATTTGTTACAGAGATTAGTCAAGGCATAAAACTGTGACACCCTTTTGAATTCTGACTGGTCCTTCAATTTTGGCAAAATGCTGCATCTTCTATTTATACTTAATGTGTGGGATTAAACACAAATCCAAAACACATTCCAATTTTTAACCCCCTTGACCCCCTTCCCTAGCAAAAAAAACAAACAAAAAAACAATGGCTATATCCACTATCTTCAGGACTTGGTCATGTTTGCCGAGTGCCTTGTCCTTTTGCCCCACCGGAGGGCAACAGCAAGACTGTATGTCTCAATGTCGTAGACCATGTGCTTAATGTTTGTTTATTTTGTCTTGTCTCGTCATTGGATGATTGTTCCCTCATTGTGGTCAGGTGTGTCTAGTTTAGGTAATGTGTTCCCTTTTAGCCCTTGTCTTTCGTAACATATTGTTCTCTGTACTGCGGTCTTGTAAGTTTATGTTTGTGGTTTAGTCTAGTCTATTGTCAATTTGTCTATTCAAGATAAGTCAAATCTTTGTTTATTGTTTCGTGTCACTTTAAGTAATAAACTGCACTTGGGTATAAAACTACAGTCAGTGGATTGTTACAACTATGCAGGAATGTAAATGTGTTCACAAAGCAAATAACCGTTCCTGTGTCCAGTGACAGAAATATGTGCGTCTTAGGCTATTTATTAATCATAGAAATCAATTTGCTCAATAATTTCTTAAGGATTATATTAGGTATTAAAATTTAATATTGATTACCCAACCCTGAACACTGTTTATGTACAGTTAGGGGCAGTGGTGGCTCTGGAGTTGTTAGGCTAAAGACCAGGAAGACCTGGATTCAAGCCCCACCACGGGCAGTCAGACACTGTTGGGTCCCTTTAACCCTTCCTGCTCCATATTGTATCATAGCTGAGCCTGCGCTCTGACCGCAACTTACTAAGATGGGATATGTATAAGTAAAAGTGTATGTGACAAATATAAAGGCATTTACGTTTGGATTAATAAAAACGGAGTACCATGTCATTCCTCAGATTATTATAAATATGTCATGACAACTATGACATCATCTCAGGAATGCACAGTTTAGGTTAATGTCAGTTTGCTTTTCCAGGTGCAGGTTTTTCTTTCAAAGGCTACATTTGTGTTGTGCAACTTGAAGAATGTGAGGAGTACTGACTTCACCATTTTTACAACAAAAGCCAGAATTCCCCCTAAAGACTGATGACAGAAGAAGACAACAATCTTCCCTAAAAGGAAAAGTGTCTCCACCATGCAACACACACACACACACACAGATGCACGCACAGAAACAAATGGACCAGAAACTACATGCAAACACTTTCTTATTCAGAGTATAGCTAACATGTAGAAAATTTGTGGGGTTTTTTTCTTCTTTCTTATCTGCTTGACATTTACCTTGTAAAAATCCTCTATCAGGTAAAGTTATGTGTTCCAGATGGCATGCAGGATGAACAAAATAACCGCACAAAACTGTGTAAGGCTTCATTCTATCTTCTTGGGATCTATTGCAGTAGTGCAGGCAAATATTTACCCGCTCACCAGAAACAAGTCAGCCTTTGTTGTTTTGATTTGGAAACCTCTACAACTCGAATAAATACACTTTCAGTTAAACAAATGAATATTGTCGAAACACAACTAATTGATTTATGTTGATTTAACTCAACTTTAACAAATGCCTTCCTTTGCTTATAAAAGGAAATGATTCACACTTGGCTGACCTGTAGTTGATCAGCCATTACAGTTTGATCTAAGGCCAACTGGCCACATCATACTGCATTGTTCTCATCACAAATACATGTAACCCCCGCAAATAATGAACAATCTTACGAACATCATGTCTCTTAAACAGCAAAGCGCTTACAAATCAGACTAGAATGTTCAGTTTGAATATAGACCAAACACCCAAATTCATGACTGTTTTTACACAGTTTCTGCTTTGATTTGTGCTTTGGCAATCATTCAAGTCAGTGGAATGCACATCTCCGAGAAGCACAATTCTTAAGCTAAAGGCAGCTGGGCACAATCATTATGCAGATAACTTGTTTTAAACACCACTGACAATGTTGGACTACACACGTTGTAATAGAATCAGGTTTTATAAGCTACACCTCATCGATGGAAAATCTCCCAGACATACAAACAAATAACAATGCAACCGTTTCCAAGCTTCTTATTGAATATGTACAACTGTGTTACCCTGGCCAAGGATTTAGCGCCTATTCAGAATCACCAGATATGAGGTGGGAATAAAGTCCATCAAAGGCCTCCACAGGAAACTCCACAAAGAGTGTAAACTGTGTTTGTTCATGATCAACCTGGATGTTCTACAGAGATGAGAAGGTAATGTGACCTACTGCCCCGCTGTGTTGCTCAGGACATACACTGATTAGCCATAACAACACATATTTTGTCTAAATATTTTGTGTAGTTCTCTCTTGTGCTCCCAACACAACTCTGACCCTTCTAAATCATGGACTCCAGAAAACCTTTAAATGGGTACTGTGGTATTTGAGAGAAAGACATCCCTCATTTCTGTAAGGTGCAAGATGGGGCCTTTGTGGATCAGAATTGTTTGTACAGAAAACCCTACGTTTTGGATCGAGATCTGAGGAATTTGTAGGTTAAATCAACAACCTGAACACCACCGCCATTAGGTAATAGTATTGCCATAAAGGGTGTACTTGGTTGGTAACAGTGTTTAGTGGTACACAACCATTCAACTTCAACTATAGCTTTGGGAACTGACTGTTTATTTGCTCCCTGTATATACCAACTACTACAAACAACAAACCCTAATGTTGTCTTTACTTAAATGATCAAATTATCTTGACTTAACCTTTGAACTTTGAACCCATAACTCAAAAAAAATAAGTTAGTGTCACCTTTTAACCTTCAAAATACATGAATTTAGGATTTCAGGAACTCAAAACATGAGTCATTAAATTAGCTCACGCTGGTTTAACTGTAATGTGATTAGACATATAAAAGAACTTATGTGCTGATTGGTAAATTATTGCAAAAGGCGGAGCTTATCTGTACTTTATCTATCTATACCTCATCTGTTACAGTGAAGAAGAAAGGATAGAAGTTTTTCACTGCAGCAATTTATGTTTTACGTACCCTTGAACATAACACCATATCAAGTGAACTTAATAGTTTAAGTACATTATATAAACACCAAGTTAGATAAATTGTATAGTCTACATGAATATATAATATAAGATTTGACTTAATACAATAACCCAATTTTGGGGGATAACAATTCTACTCAATCAATTCCGTTCATTCAACATATTAGGTTTTACAGCTGCCAGTCAGTGCAGTAAAATTAAACATTCTATGCCATCCATTTTAATTTTTCTGACTGACAGGATAAATCTTTCCAATCCTATGACTGCATGTAATAATAACCTCTTACATAAAAGGCATCGTCTAGGCTGGTAATGTCTGTAGGGCCCCCAATACTAACAGTTTTTACTTGTTTAGATTTTAATCATTTTCCATGAAGCCTTAAGAAATAACATGCTACACCGACCCACTAGCTGCTGTTTATTACCTTATAAGGAACTCCTGCTTGAGTGTGATGGAGGAGAGGACTAGCTGTGTGCCATCACTACAATCAACTCCTCTCTTTTACTCACTCTAGTAGAAATGACAAAAGCTATCCTACAAACTTAAAAATAAAAAGCTTGTTAAACCTTATAACATGAAGGGATCATACTTTTATGTTAATGTGTAAAGTTTTACATTTTAAGCTCATGAATCAGTATAAAACTGCCATTATTACTGCACCAATCTATTTGATAAGGGCAGTTATCTTTTAGGAAACCATTGTCTAAAAAAATTTTTTTTTTAAATCACGGCCAAACCCAGAAGTTTAACTTAAATAAATACTGATTTCTCTACTACAAATCAGAAATGATTTATACAATTCGAAACCCCTGTTAACATGCCGTGTAAAAAAGATTATAAACTCTTTATTGAACATGTTTATTACCGGATTAAATTAAATCCTATCATGACCGCAAACCTCTAAAAAAACCTCCTGTGTAATAATAAAGAAATCTCACCTGGTGCACCTGAATACATCTTTGCTGCTCCGTGCCACACTGACGCAGCTGGAAGCCCCAGGGCGCGCGACCCCGCACCGTCACGCATGCGTAATCCTGCGCGCTCATTCCGCACCGCGCGTCTGTCTCCTCTCTGTGTGTTCGGGAGAATCTGTCCAACAGTTTAGGTGGGTGCAGAAATCACGTCCGACCCACTGCTTAGCGTCATTTCTTTCAGACCTGCCCTAAATCTCCCAGACCTTTTTTTTTTTTTTTTTTTTTTTTTTTAAACTACAACTTGGGAGAATTGTTAAAGCTTTCTTTTACATCGACAACTTTTACTAACAACAGTAAATATTTACTATTTACAGTCAGATTCTACTGCCCCTTAGCTAACATTACAGTTTGGCAACATTGGGCAACAGAACTTTCTGAATAGAAGAATGTTTGCAAAAGTCATTTCAACAGACATCAATGACTTAATAAGGAAGTAATTTACTGCTTTATAGATATCTGCAATCTGTAGAAATCTATCATTCACATTTATTAGAAGGTGACGATCATTTAATTCCTCATTTTTAAATCTACCCTAAAGCACCATGTACACGCATTCACATGTGCAAGCACTTCACACAGGACAGTCAAACGGATTGTGGAACCTAGGAACCTTATTGAAACCAAATATTAATGCATTGCAATCTGTAAAAATGGAAGCATGTAAGGTTTACATTTACATTTATGGTAGCCCTTATCCAGATCGACTTACATATATCTCTTTTGTACTTTGGGCTATTGGGGGTTAAGGGCCTTGCTCAGAGGCAGATGTCAGAATAGACAGTGCATTGCAGCTTGCAGCATAAGGGAATTCAGAGCCACAGACCTGTCAAAGTGTAAATGCTGACTATTCAAAACCAAAAATCTTTATGGTGCTCATGTAGTCTGAGGTTCTGAACGATGTGGCATTGTCCAAGGGTGTGTGCATTATTTACCTGTATTTACTTTTTCTAATAAAAGTTTCAACATTGCTATATTCCTTTTTCACAAAAAAAAAAATTCACAAAGTGCAGTAAATTATTTAGCTTTCAGGTAGTGAAGCAATTGTTGGGGGATTATACATGTATAATGCAGGGCCGGCTCCAAGCATGAGCAGTCTGATGTCTGACATCAAACATCTGTCTTGCCCACCCAATTAAAATTTGGTAAAGACAGAGGTATACAAATACGTTTTTTATTTTCTTTTGTACGGTTTTGTGATTTGATAAACAGATCTGTGTTGAGAAGTTTGAGGAAGTGGTGTAGTAGAAAGCCCCATCCAATCACAACGCAAAACCAAACAGAAACGGCGCGGTCTAGACTCACAAGGTGAGACGGCTTGCCAGTCTGTCAAGGGTTACGGAGAAGCTGAGACAAACAGTTAGATAATTCATAAAGTGGGGTAAAATTTGCTTCAACTCAATTTCTCTTTTTAAAATATTATTTGAATATTTAATTTTTGGCTGGTTCAAACTTCACTCCAACTTTAAAATTATAATATTGCCTGAATTTGTGTTTATTAGGCCAGTCATTAGTCAATCTGATAATTGAAAATAACCCTTCATTTAACTTAAAAAAAAATTCGTGTTTATATTGACTTAATATAATATGTCTTCTTAACACAATCCCAAGCAAGAATATTAGTACAACAATTTTTTTTGATATTCCATCATTTAAATAGTTGAATCTAACACCTCAACCCTGCCCACTAAAATTGCCCACCTGGAGTATCTGTCTGCCCATCTTTCTATGGTTGGGACGAACCGGGCCTAATATAATGTAGTTTCTATGGGTTAAATCTAAGATAATGCCTTTGTAAGAGCTAATTAAAGATTTTTTTTGCTGTTGTTTATAACATTTAGTAGTTACATTTGTTTTCAGTGTCTGACACTTGAGTAAGGTTGGGTATTATTTGAATTGTAGCGTTTCTGTTACTGCTTAACAATTATGGTTCTTAGCTAATTATACTAGTTTAATATCTAGGTTCAGTATCTATTGAACCTAGATGTTAAACTTTTTTTTTTGTGGCAGCTGAATAACACAAATAATAATTTGCAGCCAACCTAACAATTTGCTGAGGAACTTTAACCTATGGTTTTACCAAAAATATCACAACAAAACAAAAAAGCCTATATATTATATATTTTGAACATCATTATTAAAGACAAATACAGTAAATAGAAATGAAATAACAACTTGGCGTGTTTCCTTTTACAACAGTTCACATTCAGTTTGAAAAAATTACTGTGTTTATGAGGATATTTATTCATTCATTCATTTTCTATACCCGCTTATTCCCTAATTCGGGGTCACAGGGATCTGCTGGAGCCCATCCCAGCTGCCTCCGCAGGGGTGAAGGGCAGGAGGGGGACACCCTGGGCAGGTTGCCAGCCCATCACAGGGCCACACACACACTCACTCACATGGTCAATTTAGAATCACCAATCAACCTACCATACATGTTCTTGGACTGTGGGAGAAAACCGGAATACCCAGAATAAACCCACGCAAGCACAGGGAGAACTCCACACAGAAAGGCCCCTGGCCAGGAATCGAACCCGGGCCTTGTTGCTGCGAGGCAACAGTGCTAAATGTTAAGCCACCGTGCTGCCCCTTATAAGGAGTTTTTTTTTAAAGAAAATTTTGTATATACTTATGGTCTGTTCGAGCATAAAACATAAAAGACAGCTCAATTAAAACTTAACCCTCAATTTTGCCAGAATCTTCTTGCACCTTAAAGCCTTGTTTCCGAATAAAATTTCAAATCAACCAGTAACATTGTTGCATCAGTTTGTTCGAACCAAAAACACTTGCAAAAATTTACTCTTACTTGAGTCATATTTTTTCAAGTAAAAAACTTTTACTTAAATGTAGGCTAAAGTGAATTACCGTTGCCCGGTTTACAAGCAAGAAGTTCTGGGTTCAATTCCTGGGCAGGGGGCTTTCTATGTGGAGTTTGAAGGTTCTCCACATGCTTGCATGGGTTTACTCTGGGCACTCCTTTTCCCTCCACAGTCCAAAAACACTGTATGTTAGGTTGATTGGTGATTTTAAGTAAATGTGTGTGGCCCTGTGATTGACTGGCGACCTGTCCAGGGCGTACCCTTCCTGCCTTTCGCCCTTTCAGAGACGAATTAGATTCCCCGAATTAGGGAATAAGCGGGTATAGAAGATGAATGAATAAATGATAAATGCTGAAAAACATACAGGAAGTAAGACTGGAAAATTTATTAATTCTGGAACACAATTTACTGACAATGACAATTCTTGGATTACAACATGAAATTAGACAAACTACATTAAAATAATTTATGATAATCCAGGGACAACATTTGTGCATTTAGACTGATCCAAAATAATCATGATAGACCGTGTATTATAAACAATCACTATTAACAATTGAATCTAAAATGCTGTAAAAAGGTGAACCTGTAGAACTGCAATAGAGCAACTTTCTATGAATTTACTTTGTAATTTAATTTTTTGTAAATGTATTTGCATATAATTAGTTGCATATAATTGGTTTAGAAGGTAAAGAGGCAAAAATGGATTGGATGGATGCGGGTTTGGTCCACGCACACTGATGACATCAGATGGATATGATTGGTTGATTGAAAGGTTAATAAAAAAAAAAAAAAAAAAAAGATGTTAATTAAGGATCACACTACCTGGCAAAATCACGTCCACATGGAAGACATATATGCACAGATACATTTTAATATCTAATATCTAATGCCATATTGTGTAAAAAAAAAAATACTGATGAGATCAGGATGAGATCATAAATGTTTTGGGATACGAAAAGCGGTTGTTTAATGCATTGTCATTAGGTTATGTCTGTTTATAAGAGCTGTTTGTGTGTTCGGTGTGTATAATCACAGACAGCATTTCTCTGTGCACGCCTGTATTCGCATTTTCCTACATCTTTGCTGACGTGTAGCGGGTTTCACTACTGTGCGCATGCGCAGAGGCAGCGCCATGCCCAAGTCCGGTGCCGGGAGTTTGACGTGGCACTGCTGTTAGGCTTGTCTGTGTACTGTGTAGTCGTTACGCTCGAAGACTCGTCTCTACCTTACAGGTATTTACTCTACATATATATATATATATATCTTTTTTCCTAGTTATATTAGCGACCAGACGTCCCACTTTGTGAATATCTTTAGAGTTAATTTGGTTTGGTTACACGTGTTTAAATGGACTTGAGCAAACAGGAAAGTTTGTGGCGTCAATGAGTTCCGTCTGTTGTCAGTTAGCTCAGGAGACGTACCTCAAATCTGGAGCTTCAGATAAACATTCAACCGCGTTTTAGATCAAAATGTACAAACATTAGTGAAAGTCATGCTGTTTACGTTGTAATGAAGGGGATGGTAATATAAAACAAGCGACATTTGACATTATTGATTGAAATATGTGCAACAGTCATCTTTGACGTGGCAACTGGGCAGAGGTGAAGCACCGCTTTGGAGTCACTGCTGGATCAGTGTGTTATTAATTAATACGTTTTTTTGCACTTACTGGTTTTCTTAGGCTCCCCCATGACTTTATTTAAGAGATAACAAACGATTTAGGATGTTAGACATCCGCACAGGACAGAGTCAAATGTCAGAGGCCCAACGTAAATGTCACTGCCGTCCAACCCTTAATTATTCTAGTTAATTATAGTCGTTAATTCAATAATTAATTTACTGTCACTAGGGTTATCTATCTATCTATCTATCTATCTATCTATCTATCTATCTATCTATCTATCTATCTTTATCTATCTATCTATCGCTCTCTCTATCTATCTATCTATCTATCTATCTATCTATCTATCTATCTCTCTCTCTCTATCTATCGCTCTCTCTGTCGCTCTATCTATCTATCTATCTATCTATCTATCTCTATCCATCGTTTTATATCTTCCCTCTATCTATCTATCGCTTCCCTCTATCTATCTATCGCTTCCCTCTATCTATCTTTCGCTTCCCTCTATCTATCTTTCGCTTCTATCTATCTATCTATCTATCTATCTATCTATCTATCTATCTATCTATCTATCTATCTATCTATCGCTTCCCTCTATCTATCTATCTATCTATCTATCTATCTATCTATCTATCTATCTATCTATCTATCTATCTATCTATCGCTTCCCTCTATCTATCTATCTATCTATCTATCTATCTATCTATCTATCTATCTATCTATCTATCTATCTATCTATCTATCTGTATCTATATTCATCTCTCTCTCTCTCTTCTATCTATCTCATTCATCTCTCTCTCTCTCTCTCTCTCTCTCTCTCTCTCTCTCCCTCCTTACTGTGTTTTATCAGTCTCGTTATCTTTAAATAGTTTATTGGTAAAAGTGTACCTTACACAAGATCATGAGTTGTCTTGCAATATGATATGAATTGATTTTATATTACAGATGACGGGTTAAATAACCTGTTATTTACTTCAGCTGCAGCAGTTTAAGCTCTTACACCTGAGGGAGACCATCGTCACTAACGGTAGAGACCTGAATGTTAGGGGAATTATGGCTCATACTGTATCAGGATATCATGTTTGCTGATAGAAAAGTTTTTCTGTTTATTTACTTTACAGGTCGTGTTTTTTTCTTCATTTGTGGTATGAAATACGTCTAACAGGATGAGCCAGCAAGGTTATGTTGCTACGCCTCCCTACTCGCAGGCCCAGGCAGCAATGGGCGGATACCCCAATGCATTTGGGGCTCCCCCTCCACAATCCCATTATGGGCACTATGGAGCTTCACCACAAGTGTTTCCACCACAATCAGCAGGTACAGTTAAATTCCCTTTACATCTGTAACACTCTGTTATACTCTGTAATGCTGTAATACTGTAATGCTGCAGCCTTATTTCAGCCTGGCATTTGTCTAAATATTTTATTTCCCGCCTAATTGCAGGTGCAAGATTAATGTGAAGGATTTACATTTTACATTTCTGGCATTTAGCTGATCCAGAGTAACCTACATTTATTTATTTATTTTTTTATCCAACTGAGCAGTTGAGGGTTAAGGGTCTTGCTCAGGTGCCCAGCAGTGGCAACTTGGTGGTGCTCTTGATTGAAAAATCGGGAAAATTGTGGGTCCTTAAAAAAATGTCTTTTAAGGCTTTAAAAAAATCTTATAGGACATAAATATTTCGGATATGTGACAGCAAAAAACTTCCACAAAAACAGACCCAATGTCTTTTTGGACCGACCGAACAAGTGTTTATTATCTTGCTGTAGTTATTGCATTATCAGAGAGAATTTAAGGTAGCAGGTTGAACTAGGGGTAGCTGCAAAGGGTAAAAGTTTCATACAAAATGGCTTCTCATGGTGGTTTAAGCCAGTGGCTAAACATCTAAATGTGGCAAACTGTGCCTTTGTCGAAGACATTTTAAACTGGGTACAGTTTTTGTATTAATTGTAAGAGCCTGGATAAAGAGATATATGTAAGCGCATGTATTTTCATCAAATACTGTGAGTTGGTATAAAAAGGTATTTAAAATTCTTGAATTTGGCCGGCGTCGTTTTGTAGTGGGTTAAGGCGCTGACACACACATGCGCAAATCGGTGCCCTTCTGCGTCCCGGCTCATTTTTTTTTTTTTTTTCGGTCCCACCTCTCTCTCTATCTCTCCAATTTCATTCCTCTGTCCTATTAATAAAGGCAAAAATGCCCCAAAAATATCTTTAAAAAAAGTCTTGAATTTAACTTGTTAAACTCTGTGGACACCCTGAATTAAATACATGATCATCTTGTCTTTCTGAGGATACTATGCATTTTGTGATTATGTTTAATTAGCCCAGCCACTGAATACTGGCTGCTTATTACAATCCTGTAAATGTTGTTTTAGGTATGCTCAAACCAGCCTCCTCCTCTCCTTCAGGGATGCCACCACCACCTATGTCTGGTCCATATGGATCTCTTAATCAACAAAATGGCGCACACCCAGAGAAGTAACTTATTCTTGTCCACGGATGAATTAAGAAATGTTGGAAATGTTGTAACGTTGAAATCAACATTGATCACTTTTTTATCATTAGGTATCATTCCCCTCCAGCAGTCTCTGCATCTGCAATGTCTTCCTATGGAATGCCTCAAAGGCCATACCATAGCATGGGTCCAGATATGCCTCCAACCAAACAAATTACTAATCAAATGAATGCTATGAACATTGATGGATATGGTAAGATTGGATTAAGTGTTTCTTTTCTAAACTATAAAAACAAAACTATAAAATTTAGTTTCTAATTATTTGTGATTTTTTTTTTTGTTGTTTTATTTTACTTTTCATTGTTTTATCTAGCCCAAAGCCCTGTGCAACCTCCCCAGTCTTTAGCAGCGCCACAGTCTTTCCAAATGTCTCCACCACCCACAATGGGACATCCACCTATGTCTCCTCCAGGCACTCAACCTCTTTCGATGGGTTCACATCCACCAATGGCATCTGGTCCACCTATGAGTGCAATAGGGCCTCCACCAATGGGACTGTCTACATCACAGACTCACCCTCCTCCACTGAGTGGAGGTGGATTCCAGCAGCCACCAGGACCTCAAGGATTTTCTCCTCAGCAGCCAGGTAAAAGAGACGTGAAAAAAAGTTCTGAAATAGTTATTTAATTTGGAAGTGTATTATGCGTATAAATCAAAAGAAAACTAAGCTAAGGGGGTTAAAACTAAATTTTATTGTGGTTACAGGATTATATGGAGGGCAGATGCCAGGGTCACCAATGGCAGGACCACAGCTAGGTGCTTTTCCAGGAGGCTTCCCTGGAGGACCTGCCAACATGGCTGGACCTCCTCAGAAGAAACTTGATCCAGACTCCATACCGAGTACAGTGAGTATAGATTGATAAAAACAAAACAATAAACAGTGGTACAATGTCTGGAAGTGGGACGTCTAAACAAATAAAGCAAATAATTATCATAATAGGTACCAACATTTTACAATAAACTGTTAAATTAATACAATAATAAAAATAATAATTGTCTTTTGCATTAAATTGCCCCAGACCTGCAAGGAAACTTGCTTCACTATTACCTGCAGAAACATAATATTGTATTGCTCTCCAACCCTTTAGCAGGTAACCTGAATATGAACCTATTTCAAATATTTAGTCCAGACATATTGCCAATTTTCTGCGCTTCAATTTCTATACGGTTATGCATAGTCAAGTTGCTTAGCCTTTTTTCATGTCAGAAGATCTTTTTTTTTTTTCATGCCATTACATTTTATTTTATAGATACAAGTAATGGAAGATGACCAGGCTAAAAGAGGTGCTCAGGTCTACACTACTAATCTCAGAGGTCAAGTGCCACCCCTAGTTACGACCAGTTTTACTGTCCAGGATCAAGGTGAGTTATTTGACTAAGTATGTTTGCATTTAGTTGTACAACATTTTATAAGACGCCTTTACACAATTTTTTTACCGAAGGGCATTAATTCATAGTTCGTAGGTTCATGAAAAATCTAGTAAAGTCATAAAACAGCAATTTCCAAAACATTTTTGGGAACTCTCAGTATGGGTTAGTAACGGGTTAAAATATAAATTTCAGTTCATAACATTATTTAAATGACAAGTAATCACAATCCATCACGTGGCATTCTATGCATGGGATAACAATGACTTGTGGTAGCAGCTAGTATTTATGTGGAAAGCCTACACCAGAAAAATGCCAATTTAGGAATGATTGCATTTTTGTTAAAAAAGTATAAGGGGTGGCTTAAAATAGATCAGCTCCTGGTATGTGCAAATTGTACTCTGTGCCGTAATACGTTCCATATTCGACCATGGGAGAGACAGCACTATACTAAAGGTGCAAACCACCAGTCTGTTGCTGCAGCTGTGTGCCCGACAGCTCCCAACCTGATTACTGGCTTTTTCCACCCATGTGAATGATGTGGCACCTGCTTCCAGCTGCAGTTAAAGTTAGGATGAATGTTGCATTTATTTATTGTCTAGTTTCAGTTTATTTCTTTTAATGATCTCCCATGGATTTATCCATTTCTACTGATTTCTCAGGGGTTGATGCATCGGTTTTTAATTAAGTAATGCTGTGGTAAATTTGCGCATGGATTTTTCTTTATGTGTAACGTCTAAAAGTAAAGTGTTTTTTTTTGGTAAAAATGTCTAAAACCCTGTTTATTAGACTCTTCTTAACAATTTAGAGTTTAGGCATATCATAAAACCTTATAGAGGACTAGAGAACAGGAAACCAAGTTAAGGGGTCAGTCATTGAGTGATGCAATAAATTATAACAAATCTTTAATTTTTTTTGTTGTTTCAGGAAATGCTAGCCCAAGGTACATTCGCTGCACTACCAACTCGTTTCCCTGTACCTCTGACCTCGCCAAGCAGTGGCAAGTGCCTCTGGCTGCCATCATTAAACCTTTTGCCACAGTGCCCAAAAATGAAGTACGTATACTAGATCAATAGCATTATAGTATTGAGTTATTGTGGTATTATCATTATGCATTTGGGACACTACTAACTTGTACTTGTATAGTCAGAATTCCTGCTTCATAAGTAATGGCAATAGTTATAATATGAAAGTAAAAAAAAAAGGTAACTTGTAACAGTATATATGGTCCTATCTTTAGGGATAATACTTATTTATACTATCTTTATTCTTATAATTCTTATATACTTAATTCCTATATCATTAAGTAAATTTTATCTTATCCATCATGATGCTACGTTTAAACTGTGGTCTGCGAATGTTGTGTGGTCCAGGAATCTTCCGTCAGTCTCACCTTTCTGTTTGCGACAGCACAATTGCTATAGGTCCTTTTTAGGTAATGTTAGTGTATTCTTTCACAAGAGGATAATTAGTTTTGAAATTTATTCTCTGAGGAACATCTCTTAGTTCTTGTAAACATAGCATTAAGCAACCTTAAAGAACAGTGCATACTAGCATGAATTACAACTGGCAGATACTCCACTTTTCTATTCCTACACAGAGAGTGACACTATGCCACATAGCGCCGCCTATGCTTTGTTAAACCAGGGATTTATTTATCACGTATATAAAGCATAAATGTGTATAGTCTCTATATATATTATAATCCAGAATCTTTGTATTATAGGTCATAATGATAAGCATCTTTCTCCTCTGTCAGACTCCTTTATACATAGTTAATCACGGCGAGGCAGGACCAATCCGCTGTAACCGCTGTAAAGCCTACATGTGTCCCTTTATGCTTTTCATTGACGGTGGAAGACGCTTCCAGTGTGGGTTCTGCAGTTGTGTTAATGAAGGTCAGTAACATAGGCATACTTTATTATAATTTTAAAGCTTGTGCGAATTGGTAATAAGCTCAGCCACCAACAAATACATTTTTTAATAAAGTGAGTACTTTAAAAAATGAAACTGTATTCCTCCTCAGTTCCTGCCCAGTATTTCCAGCACCTGGACCACATGGGCAGAAGAGTGGATGCATATGAAAGACCAGAGCTGTCCTTGGGTTCTTATGAGTTTGCCGCTACGCTGGATTACTGCAAAGTAATGCTTTATTTACAGCTCTCATCAGTACACGATACTTTACATTAGCACTAAAGTTTTGTTTGTGCTGAAAGCATAATTGGAATTCATGAGTATTTATATGAATATAATTTAAAATAACTTTAAACAATCTAACAATTTACAACAGTCACACATGGTAGATCTTGCTAAGCCACACATGGTAGATCTTGCTAAGCCATGTGTATTTTTACAGGATGGTCCAACCTAGAATAGCTACACTATTGAATTATACCTCCAATTTGTAGATAATGTCTACACTGTACATTTCCAGCATTTGAAGGACGCCCTGATTAGAGCCAAAAACATTTGAGGGTATTAAAAGTTATTTAAAAAGTTTATTAAAAGTTTGTGAACGCGCCGATCCCTTTAAAAAGTACAGTGTGTTTGGCCTCATGCACCTTTAATCTTCAACCAGTGCCTACAATTTCATCAATTTCATCTCCTTTAGCTGGAACCTAAACTGTAAACATTCACATTTTTAAATTTAGTAGTGCCAATAACTATAATGAAATTGTTTGCTCATTGCACTGTATTATTGATAAGTGAAAATTTGAAATGAAAAATATTATGTAGTATTTTTGTAGTATTTTAATTGGTAATTAAATTATAAACATTGAAATATGAGCTTAGTACCCCCTCAAACATACCATTGTGCCTCTTAGTACCACTAGATCTTGCTAAGCCATTCAGCATTAAAATTACTGTAGAATTTAATACTTTTAATATTATGTAGATAACAAATACCGTTCTTGAATTGTTTATTCTGTACAAGGGTTCAGCCTGCCCCTGAAAACATCTAATAGGGAAACATTCCTTGGCAGGTCCCATTGCATTTCTTGTTCTCTGACATTAAGCTTATGCAGGAGGAAATGTACAATATGATCCTTCTGGAACTTTATGTGTAAAGTGAGTTTATTTTCATAGAATGTTCATGAAAAAATTGCTCACCTACTAAAGTGTTAACAGGGGAACATTCACAAGGCACATATTCATCTAGTTTGGGGTTATTGCATGTATGCAGTTTTATGCAGTTTGCATTCATTAATCATATAATTTAATATTCAGCTCGTCCTAATAGAGACAATCTACCTAAAAAAACTATGTTGCACATTTCTGACTTTTTTACAATTTAGACTAGAAACAGTATGAGAACCCCTTTATTTTAAAATCAGTAAAACCTCCTTTATTAAAAATTACATTTAAATTTATGTTGTAGATTGTCATCAGGATGTACAATTAGACAGTTAAACCTCATGAATCTGTTTCAGCCCATCAGTAACATCAGGAAAACGCAAGGAACTGAATTCTAAAATGTTACTGCCAGCCTAAAATTCTTCTGTAAAAATAGCTGAACAGTTTTTAATTCGTTGTTTATATTGACAGCATCAGAGCTTTTGTTTTCTTCATTGTAGAACAACAAAAGTTTTTTTTTTTTGATTTGGTTTTCTTCAATTCATAGTAGACATAATTTCTGTATGTATTTTCCTGTTAAGCCTGGTTTTCTTTTTACTGCCTTCAGCACACTGTATGTTATTGTGTATTTTTACAGGATGTTCCAACCTAGAATAGCTACACTATTGAATTATACCTCCATTTGTAGATAATGTCTACACTGTACATTTCCAGAATTTGAAGGACGCCCTGATTAGGGCCAAAACATTTGAGGGTTTTGCTCTTGCCGTTGTGTTTGTGAACGCCGACCCCTTTAAAAAGTACAGTGTGTTGGCCTCATGCACCTTTAATCTTCAACCAGTGCCTACAATTTCATCTCCTTTAGCTGGAACCTAAACTGTAAACATTCACATTTTAAATTTAGTAGTGCCAATAACTAATGAAATTGTTTGCTCATTGCACTGTATTATTGATAAGTGAAAATTTGAAATGAAAAATATTATGTAGTATTTTTGTAGTATTTTAATTGGTAATTAAATTATAAACATTGAAATATGAGCTTAGTACCCCTCAAACATACCATTGTGCCTCTTAGTACCACTTTAAAATAACGTAGTATAACTATTGTTTTATGTGAATATAATAAATATTGTAAATAAAAGTTCATTTAAGTTGGATTAAATTTCATGGATATTTCAAAATGAAGCTGTATAAAAGTGTTGTCAGTTAAGTTGATTGGCAGAATCAGTAACCAGAAATGGCATCAGAAAGAAATAGATTTGTTGCCTATAGTGATCACTGAACTTATTTCAGAACTTGTTTTTGACTGTAAGTAAAGTTGTTTTTGCTAAGAATTTGACAAAGTTAAAACATTTTATCTGATTCTTTTTCCCAGAACAATAAACCTCCCAATCCTCCAGCATATATCTTTATGATCGATGTCTCCTACAACAACATAAAGAGCGGACTTGTCAAATTGATATGTGAGGAACTGAAGACACTGCTGGAACAACTTCCAAAGTAAGATAATGTGCTGCTTTTAGCAGCCTTTAGTCCTCCATTTCTGGAACTGATAACCTTTGATATTTTATTAATATTTTCACACTGGTGTTAAATTGGGTGTAACACTGCAAATGATGCTTACAGTTCAATTTCTTTCTGATTGTTTTATTTAAAATCCCAATTTAAATATAATTTTTGTTAGAATTAATGAAAACTGCCAGTTCCTGCTTGTAGTTATGATATATTTCAGGATTAAAAAAATAAGTTAGTGTTTTGTTTGATTAGGTTAATATACACTAGTTAAGCTTGTTTGTCACCTAAATGTAACATCCAAGGATTTGCTCTTGTAACACAACTCTGATAGTGCCAAGATGTTTGTCAGCATGAAAATTTGGCAACAGTGGTTATTAGAACTGTTTGGGTTAAAAAGCTCACTGCAACTCTTTTGCGTCTCAGCTCTAAAAGCAGCTCCCTAAACTTGAAAAAGCCCCCAGTTCCATGCCAAATATGGTCAGTAAAATGAGAGTGAGTAAAGCTAAAGGACCAAACTCCCTACTATGCCATGGAGTACTGTATATCTACATTCAAAGAGTTCTGTATACATGATATTTTTACAATGTTCAGTGAGTACAGTCTTTTTGTATGCATGCAAAAAGACCGGCTTTTCATTTACCCTCTACTTCAAATGTTTATCTTCTGCACAACTCCACTAGCCTCGGTGAGTATTTCTGTGATTGTTTGGAAAACTGACCTCACTTCAAAAGCATGCTGGAAGTGCACTCCAAAAAGCCCGTGGTATTAAATCTGATTTCTCCCCACTGTTCCTGGCTTTACTCACTAGAGTGTATGCATTTAATGAAAAGCACATTGGACACCCAATTTTATTTTTTAACCACTCTGTAAGTTCCGTGAGCATGTATAGATAGAAGGTTCCAAAGCCAAGCAGCTGGTAGCTGAGCTGTGTTCAGTTTTATATCAAAATTTTAATTTTGCTATCATTGTTTTGTTTCTGTTTATTATATGAATAATAGCAGAGTTTGTCTGTAGGGCAGAGTTATTTAAACCAGCCCACCATTTAAAAAAATTATGCTAGAGAAGACTACAAATCCCAGATACAGGCCTGCAGAGACTGAATGTATTTTTTTTTTCTGTAGAACCAGTGCTAGGATTTTTTCTGCAGTTTGGGAATCATATTTATGTGCAGAAAATAAATTAGCATAGAATTTAAGCTTTGTGCCACTTGCACTACTTTTACCCCATCATTTAATAGTGTAGGAATTTGGGGTGGGAATCTGTAGGCACTATTCGATCCATCTGTATCCATAATGACCCATAATAAATTCACTTTCATAATTTATTGATACAATAACTGGACTGGATTTGACAAGTCAAAGTTACAAAGAACCATCAAGAAATAAAACGTGCCTGTAGCAGCATACAGTTTATTTAGTTTAGCAGCAACATCCATATTATTATCAACTTAAACTGAGGCTTCGTCTAAAATCTCATACTAAAATATATACTACATTTAAGTAAGTACGCACTTCCCGATCGTTAAAAAAGTATGTTCTTATAGTATGGTTACCGGAAGTATGAATGATATTCAGACATACTACATTCGTTATTTCGATTTTAACAGGTTTCGGAAATTTGGATAATGTTTATCTTGAATGATGTTCACCGAGTGCAATTTTAGTACAAGAAACAATTTTTTATTTTTAGGTAAAACACTCCAAAAGTGCCGCGTCGCCGCTTTCCGCCACTTCCGTATATGTCGAGTCGTTCTCCCTAATGGGACAGTATCCGTGCGGAAGTACTAGATCATTTTTAGGTGACTTAAGTAAGAAATTAAAGGGGGAAAAAAACATTGTTCCGCAGTTCCTCGGACGGAGCCTAAGTCGACTTTAACGATCTGCCATTCCTCTGCCGCCATCAGACGACTGCTTTGTGCACGCCACAGCCTGTACGGGCGCTACATTTCCTGCATTAGAGTTCCGCCTATTACGTTCAGTTAACATCACGTTATCAATTAGTGATAATTCGTGAATCGTCGAATTCTAAAAATCGCCCCCTCCCCCACCCCTATTAAGACTGTGTTAAGAACTATAGCCATACTATAGTGTACTAGTTGGATTTTGTGTGAACCTTTGACTTTTGCTCTCTGTCACTGTTTCTCGGTCAGCTTAATGATAAGGTAGAAACGATAAGAATGATTCTGTTGCTTTCGTTTCATTCTTGTCCTTTTTTTCCCTGTACAGCTGTGTTTTTACACAAATCCTTTACCTACTACTATTCGGATTGTCTGAACAGGGGCAAAGCTTTTAGACTCATAAGCAAGCACAATACATTCTGGTACAGTCTGTCCCAATAGTCCAGCTTCGCAATTTGCAAATGTTTTCTACCCCCTTTTTTTCCCAAAATGGGATGGGGTTGTTGCACTGAAAGTGTATTTTTCACCATGGTAACCACGTTTACAGCTTCTTATTTTGAAGTGGCTCTAAAACAATAAACATAATGTTCTCTAAACCAGTCTCTTATCTTCCAAATGGTTTCATGCTATAAGAAAAGTTTTTTCTTCCTCTGAGAATTTGGACCTTTTAATACCAATCATCTTCTGAATTCCACAGCCTATAGGAGGAGTATTATTGCCAGTCAGATGCAGCTCTTCATGGCCACAATTTACTTATCTTCTAATGATTACCTCTAACAGATAATGCCCCATGTCACAAAGCATGAACTGTCATCTTGAACTTTTTTCATGACACATGAGTTCATTGTTCTTTAAACATCTTAACAATAGCCTTTGGCTGCCCTTAGAATATTTGCCGTGCTCCTAAAAAGATTTGCAGGACTCGCACGTTGAAATTATTTCAACATGGCCCAGAATCTAACGTTTTCAACACCTTTAATGTGATAGAGAAAGCAGTTCATTTCCTGTATTAGTATTATACTCATTTTATTAGTAAATGGCACATTTTGGCCATCAGCCTGGAAAACAAAAATGTTTTTGGATTTTTTTTTTGCTTTTAGAGAAGAGGGAGCTGAGAGCTCAGCCATCAGAGTGGGGTTTGTCACCTACAACAAGATCCTGCACTTTTACAATGTGAAAAGTGCACTAGCCCAACCCCAGATGATGGTGGTCTCTGATGTGGCTGATATGTTTGTGCCCCTTCTGGATGGATTTCTGGTTAACTTTCAGGAATCACGGGCTGTCATTAACAAGTAAGTTTACTAGTTTTATCTTTTTAACCCTTAATTATTTATTTATATACAATATAATTATTTACCATGAATAATGTTGTTTAGTGGGAATGTTTACTGTTTGGTATAATTTATCCTCTTTTTTGTTCCTGTATTAACTTTAAATCTAACTATAGTCTCTTGAGCCAGATTCCTGACATGTTTGCTGCTACAAATGATAGCGAAACTGTTTTTGCGCCAGTTATTCAAGCCGGAGTGGAAGCACTTAAGGTAGAACACTTATTCTAACTCGGAAGGCATTTGTGATAGTTTATGAAATGTCTTCAGCTATATTACACCTTTAATTTGTCCTAAAACGCATTATCTGTAATGTAATCCTTTGGAGGTCTGAGTGTATATCCTGTGTGTAATTACCTATTAACTCTTATCATCTTTTATAAGAATAATGCATTATTATTATCCATGAAAGTGTAAGTCATTTATCACGCTTACACCTATTGTGCCCTCAGGCCGCTGAATGCAGTGGAAAGCTCTTCATCTTCCACTCCTCCCTTCCAACTGCAGAGGCAGCTGGGAAGCTGAAGAACAGAGATGACAAAAAGCTGGTGAACACGGAGAAAGAAAAAGTTGGTGTATTATTTCTCTGCGTGTGTTTCTTTTTTTTTTTTTTTTTTTTTCAATTGAGCATATTTGGACTGCAGCGGTAATATGTGTACATGTGCATTTGCAGACTCTGTTTCAGCCACAGCGTGGTGTGTATGAGCAGCTGACTAAAGAGTGTGTGAGTCAGGGATGTTGCGTGGATCTCTTCTTATTTCCTAACCAGTATGTGGATGTGGCCACTATGGGTGACATCCCCACACACACTGGTGGCTCAGTTTACAAATATAGCAACTTTCAGGTGTGTAATAACACACACACACACACACGCAAAATTGCATGCACAAGTATACCCTGAGGTCTTTCTGTGATCAAACACCCTTGTGATAATATTTTTTTTACTTTATCCTTATCCATTAGGTTCAGACAGATGGTCAGTGTTTTCTCAGGGATCTGAGATGTGATGTGGAGAAATCCATTGGGTTTGATGCCATCATGCGTGTTCGAACCAACACAGGTAAAGGTGGCACTCTCACTACACAGAAGAAATATAGAAGCAATAAAGTAAGTTTATTTAATTACACACCTGAGTCACACCTGTGTATACTGTTCTACCTCAGGTTTCAGGGCCACAGATTTCTTTGGTGCCATCTATATGAACACAACTACAGATGTGGAGATGGCTGCAGTGGACTGCGACAAAGCAGTTACAGTGGAGTTTAAGCATGATGACACACTCAGTGAAGAGGCTGGGGCACTTATACAGGTCAGGGCAGCTGATACACTACTAATCACTAGCCCCTTTGCACCTACAAATTAACCCTATAATCTAAAATTCAACTAAAGCTCTGTTTAACAGGACTTTTACTTGACAGACAGGGAGAGCGACAGGGCAGTGAGGGAGAGCGACACGGCAGTGAGAGGACAGAGCGACGCGGCAGTGAGACAGTGAGACAGAGCGACGCGGCAGTGAGACAGTGAGACAGAGCGACGCGGCAGTGAGACAGTGAGACAGAGCGACGCGGCAGTGAGATGGACGGACAGACAGAGAAACAGACAGATACTTTATGTGCCACTGAAATTAAATGAAAATAAATGTAGGTAATTATTTAAATGTATTACTATGTGTGTCTCTGTTGTCATTCCAGTGTGCTGTGTTATACACCTCCATAAGTGGACAGAGACGACTGCGTGTTCACAACCTCAGTTTAAACTGCAGCTCACAGCTAGCTGAGCTCTACAAGAGCTGTGAGACTGACGCGCTCATCAACTTCTTCGCCAAGTCAGGTAAAATATGAGGTGTTGGCAATGTTTTTAGGTTCAACAGAATTGTTTAAGCTACAGTACCTAGCATATCTCAAGCCAATTCCATTTTTGCGGTTTGTTCTAATACGGCACTAGGCTAATCACATTTCTGTCATGTAATTACAATGTCAGTATCTGTTTTGTTATTATTCAGCATATCACGCTATTCTAAGCCAGCCAGTGCGGACAGTGAGGGAGATCCTGGTGAGACAGACTGCCCATATGCTGGCCTGCTATAGGAAGAACTGTGCTACACCTTCTGCTGCAAGTCAGGTCCGATCAGTCACTTACATGTCATCTCGGGAAAAGAGACTGATTTAGTTTTTGCAAATGTTATGCTAAGGTTTATATAATGCAATTTCAATTATTGGATATTAGGAAATCATCAAAACTAGCAATAAAATTTATCAATATAAACTTTCACTATTGTCGTTAATTTTAGCTTATCTTTAACTTTGAAGTCAGCTGACCCTTTCTCTTCCCCGTCATGTCACCATGTGCAGCTTATTCTGCCTGATGCAATGAAAGTGTTTCCGGTGTACATGAACAGCCTGATGAAGACTCCAGTCCTGGTGGGCAGCACAGATCTCTCTACAGATGATAGGGCTTTCTATCGGCTCAATGTCATGTCCATGGGTGTGGAGGAGAGCCAGGTCCTGCTATACCCACAGCTTATTCCGGTGGTAAGAACATATTCAAATAGAAAACAGAAAAATAATGTGGATAAAATTTATTTGCTCATTAATTGTGTGCTGTTTTATTACTTGTTAAAACACAGGGCAGGCTGAGAAGGATGTGATTATATACACGTTTAAGCACAAAATGTGTAGTTCATAGTTAAACAAACAACCAACCAAACAAAAGATTTAACTCTTAAATCTTTTTATGTGGTTAGTCATAAATATGAAAATTGCAATATTATGCAGAAATAGGAAACATGATTTTTTTTTTTTGGTTTATCATCCTAAGTATGAAAACCATGTCTAGTTTTCTGACTTTTGACTCACTGAAAAAAATAATTTAAAATGTACTATTAAAATGACTAATAAACATTTTAACATTTTGTGTGACTTTGGTTATGAGTTTGTACTCTTTGTTTGTCAGCACTCCATGGATGTGGCAGGTGATTCAATTCCTCCAGCGGTGCGCTGTTCTGAAGAGCGTTTAAGCGAGACTGGGGTATTTTTGCTGGAGAACGGACAGTCGATGTTCCTGTGGCTGGGCCAGGCCTGCCCTCCTGATCTCATCCAGAACCTTTTCAATGTGCCTTCTATGGCCCATCTCAATCCAGACACGGTCAGAGACACCAGCATCGCATGCACATAATGTTTTATTATCAATAAAATTAGTTTGTTTTTTTTTTCTTTTGAATTTTATTTTATTGAGTTAAATGATTACTTGACCCGATGATCACTGACTGGTAAGCGTTTATATGTCTGCAGACTATATTGACAGAATTAGACACCGCTTACTCGAAGAAGCTTCATTCCATCATTCGTGCCATCACTCACCAGCGGTGCAAGTCCATGAAGGTACTTTTTAGCTGTAACCGCATAAACATACACTTTGTTTTGAGATTGAATGAACAATGGCTTTGCTCTTAAAAAGCTTTCAGGTCTTTAACAGAAGATTTGCTTTATCATTATAGATGGTGATTGTAAAGCAGAAAGAGAGATCAGAGATGCTCTTCCGCCAACTCCTTGTAGAGGATAAAAGCCTACACGGAGGAAATTCCTACCTGGAATTCTTATGTTCTGTTCATCGTGAGATAAGGCAGCTTCTCACCTAATATACACACAGACTTGTATACAATCACCAGCCCCTTTATTAGGAACATCTGAACACCTGCTTATTGATGGGAAATGATCACCTCAGCCAACCATGTGTCAGCAGTGCAATACATTCAATCATGCCGCTAATTCAAGCCGCAGTAAATTAAATAACTCATTTAATTTACTGCATAGCAAAAAAGTATTTCAAAATCTGATAGTTAATGCACACTTTAATAGTCTTTCCCAGTCAGTGGTTCTGAATCTGATGCTGTGCATCTTCAGGATGTGGTGAAATATTAGATTCACAGCATGAATGTGCAGCTGCAAACACACAGCTGCAAACATCATATCAACATGGACCAGAGTTTCAAAGAATCTGTTTTTAACAACAACCGGAATCCATGCCAGTAAGACAGGATGCTGTTCGGTGGGCAAAGGTTTAGTCAGAATTACTTTAGTGTTTCTAATAAAGTGATTGGATTGTGTACAGACAGAATGTGTGCACATAATGAACTTCTTATTAGCTTAAGATCTGCCTTTAAATAACTGTACAACTCCATACGGACTTACCAAGTGCTCTTATCTGATCAGTTTCACCCAAAATACTAGTTTGGGATTAAGCTCGTCTTGCTTGTAGGTAGTAGTATGCCATAATGTCTTCTCATATATTCCGCCTGTTTGACATGACGTACAAAAAGAAAGGATTAAAAATGTCTTTTTCGACAGACTGTTTTTATTAAAAAGGTACCAAAGAGGCAGTGTCTAATAAAAAGACACACTCATTAAATCAGCCCTTTTGCTTCTTATGATGGGAAATGCTGTCTATTAGAAACATTAGACTGAATTTATTGAACTGCAGTTAGATTAAATTTTATTTATTCATGAAAAGTAAGAGAAATTATTTCACATGTATCTCTTTGTACTAGGGCTGGACGATATGACCTAGTGTAAAATTAAAACCTTGATTAATTGAACATTTTTATCTCGGTTACGATTAATGAACTTTTTTTATTTCATTATTTTTTCTCATTATTTATTTTGCTCCTTATATTTCACTGCTTTTTTTCTTTGGTTAAAGGTCCTCCTGTTGCTTAGTTGACAGCGCGTTTAAGCTCTCTGCCATCTCACTTTAGCACCACTGACTGGACCCGATGAAGTCATGTGACCTCACATTTGGCAGTATATATAAAATAGAGAAAGGATTAAGTCGATTAAAGGTAATAAAATTTGGATTCGAATACTTTTTGATTAATCGTCCAGCCCTACTTTGTATTCTGAATCTTTTTTTGGTCATTTTTGTGACATTCACACCATAAATTTGTACACAGTAAGTCAGTGATTTCAGTGTTAAGCAATTGACTATAAAAAAAAAATCATATTCGGTGTTAGGCATTGTATGTAGATAAAATTGTCTTCTAATGCTAACGAAACAAAAGATTCTATTAAGTTCATCATTAGTATAGAGTAGTATTTTTATTAGCCAGTCTATTTTATTACTTCTGTGTTAAAAGTGGGTGCAAAATGGAGTAAAGTGGTCCTTATAACTGCTTACAGTAACTTACGGTGTAAAAGTAGATGCAAATGTTGGACCAATGTGCTGAGATAAGGATGCTGTGCCATATACTACATTCCAGTTTATTACAACCAGTACTAAACCTTATAATTAAAAAGACCTAAAAAAACCCACAAACCTGTTCTCAATAAATGCGTTTCATTTGTGTGAATGCCAAACATGACCTGCTTTAAATAGCTCTATTAAAAACATTCCGCATTGCTGAGCTTCAGTAACTCACACCAACACAATACTAATTACATTTTTTTCCCCCCATAGCCCAAACTGATCAACAGGCAAAACACAAGCAGGGACATACTGTACATTCAGAGCAGTTTATTGATTCCATGTCAACTTATGTTCTCTAATAGCACTGGGAGAAGAAATATGCACAGAGATATTATGAGCTGCTTTACTCAATACTATCCCTTAAGATCCATCTCTAACACGGAGTACTGCATGTTTATTTACAGAACATGCAGCATTTTAACATATCGCTGCAAAGAGTCTACAGCATATGACGCTTTGTAAGCTTAAGTGACTCAAAACTAAACAGGTTGGGCAATTAATGTATGATTTTGGTCTTGTAGATATACTGAGTTTCCACTAGGTGGCGACGTGTTAATGCAAATTCACCATTTATTATAGATGCATTTTCAATGCAACCTGACTTAAAAAAAAATAATTGCAACACAATAATTGACATATAATAGATATTAATGTTTAATCTGGAGTTGCCCTTCAACATATAATAGATATTAATGTTTAATCTGGAGTTGCCCTTCGGCAAATTTGGAAAAATGCTCTTTAAATCAGTATAAAACAGTGTAGCTTTTTCACAAATCAGCTTATTTCTCTAAGAGCTCAGCGCCTGCACTAAAGTACATTGTTGCCCTAAAGTAGATTGTTGGTGGTAATTGCATTACATGACATTATGAAATGTTGCCTTTGGATGAGGACTTGTAGATGCTACTGGGAGACAAAAAACATACATCTGCTACCCAGCATGCACGCTGTTCTGTCTGTGCTGTAGCAAGTCGCAGCTCTACCCACATCTTTGATTTAGTCAGCAGGAGCTAATCAGCTCTAATGCAGGAAAAACAGAAAGAGAGAGAAAAAAAGCGGCTGGGGGGGGAAAAAGGAGGGGGGGCGGTTTCGGATTTCCGAACTGCTTTTTATAGCTTGAAGTTTGTGATAAGCGGTGATGTTTGTTATTCTTATGCCAAAATTAACTCGAAACAGAACAAAAAAAACTAAAGACAGTAAATGTGCACAAAATCTTTTTTTTCATACACATTCCTAGCACACACACACACACACACACACACACATATATCTGCAATGTCCTTATTTTAATAATAGTACTATAATCACATACAACGTAAAATTGTTATTAATCGGATACAGTCTGGAAATATTCTAAAATGAATTTAAAAAGCTTTTGAAATATAATTATACACTTAAAAATAGAAAAATGTATTCAGAATATATGAAAAATCGATTTATATATATTTTTATATATATCACACTAAACTTTTTAAGAACTTTCTGGAATGGAAATTTCTATGCCTTTGGGGCTCTTATTTACAGATTTACAGTAAATTAAAACCGTAATCTGATTCCACATGCTGTGTGTGTGTGTGTGTGTGTGTATAAAACATGCTCTCCACAGCACACAGTATATTTCCAGACTTTCCTACAACATTAAAAGCAGTATTAAGTACTTCTGCTGTAAAAGGTAATGAAACCGATAAATTCATTTTTTTAGTAATACTGGTAACATTTAATGGATCACCGCTGGACCAATAAAACTAATCCAGTCCAGCATTTCCTCGTCTATACAGTAGGCGGTCTTCGGTATGCCTTCATGCACAAAAACCTTTCAAATGGCAGTTGCTGTAAACTGTTAATTAAAATCATGACCTCGAAACAGGAATGAAATGAAGTGAAATGTGTTTTGACGACAGACGAACGCAGCTTTGAGTGTCGGTTGAGTGTTTGCCAGCCATTCAAATCCAGTTCTTTTAGAGAATCTCAGCACACGTAAAGCTGAACGGTGTTTGCATGAGCCGACTAGCCATAAGAGGTACGTCTTCCCACTTGACCATCAGATGACATTTTCAAAAAGCTGCATGGATTTCATGATGTTTTCGTCCTGTCAAGAAACACAATTGAGTCATTTTAAGCGAAAAGCTTGGCCTCACTAGATACACTATTGTTGATTATTGACCTTTGCTCTACAGAAGATAATGTATAGAAATGCCCAAGTGCTTGGTGAAGCAGCGTATCTATTCTTCCGTCGGGAAATCGGATGACAACGTCTCTGTACATTTTACCGAAATTTGGCCAAGAAGATACCAAGGTAAAAAGTTCTAAGCTGGACAAGAGATACATACTCTTTGTCGAACAGTTTATTTTTAACTAGAAGGTTCAGTGTCTGTGTGTTCTGGTTGTCCTGTTTGCATATTGCTACGAGTGATATTACGAATTGTTCTAACCCTACATATTAATAAGAAAGAAACCTCTATAGCAGTGCATCAATTTGCAGAATTTCAGCAGAGACTTTGTGTGTTTGCAGTAAACTGTTTCTCATTCAGTTTGCGCTGTTTACACTGTGATGTAATCGCCATCTTCCGTAAATTTTTTTGACTTTTATCAGGATACGGGTGAAGTAAGCAGTTGCCAGTCGTCTGTGATTATGTAATGTCCATCCTTTGTTTGCATGCAGTGTCAGATATAATAAACTCAGATGTAGTAGTACAGTCAGGTTGCTCTCGGTCTATGCGAAAGAACAAGGAACTCCATATCCCTTAGACCAGAAACACACTCTAGTCCAGGGGTGGGCAATCTCGGTGCTGGAGGGCCGGTGTCCTGCAGAGTTTAGCTCCAACTTGCCTCAACTTGATCTTGATTAGTTGGTGTAGGTGTGTTTGATTAGGGTTGGAGCTGAACTCTGCAGGACGCCGGCCTGAGATTGCCCACCCCTGCTCTAGCCCCTGTTTCGGGTTGCACCTCTATCACTTCATTCAGTTGAAAGACTTTGTGTTAGATTAGCGCAGTCGCCCCAAAGGCAAGTGCTATCCCAGCCAAAAGCTGACTCCCGAGAAATAATGTTTTACCCTAGTTATTTTAAACAAAATAGATGAGGGGTAGCATCGTTTTTCTTCCTTCCAGTTTTTAAGATGTAAATATCCTCCGGTTCGAAATGCACACAGCACATGAATGTACTTCCGCAGATTATTTTAAATGAAGGGACTGAAGAAGTCTAATTAGTCTCATCTGTGCATCCTTAATTCCCTTTGTGTCCGAAAATCATGAAAACTAAGGTAAGGTAGTCGTCGTTTTGAATTAGAGCAGCCGCAATAATACTAGCAGGAGATTTCAGCCATTTGTTTTTACCATGTTGCGATTCTACAGGAAGTAGTGATACACTGCTTCGCTTACCAGATATAGGAAGTGAGATAAAGGTCCACTGATATTTTCCAAAGTAATTATTTCTATGTCTGACTTTCCCTTAGTTAAATTGGGAAAAACTATTCTAACATAATTTTTGTTCTAGTGAAATGAAAAACCAGGCTTACATTTTGACAGCAGTCTATAAACTCATCTATGGTGACAACGCCATCCTTATTTTTGTCCATTTTCTAATACAAAAAAACACAAAAAAATGTCGAATTAAAAAAAAAAGGTTGAACCCAACACTGACTGTCAGATGTATTTCATGAGTAATATAGCAGCAAAAAGGTTCCTCACCTGGAAAAATATCTCGACATGTTGTCTTGGCGTTTCCTCTTTAAGAATAGGATACGTCCATTTGCCCATCATGTCATAAATGGCCTTCATGATGTCTAACATTTCCTATGATACAAATCACAAAGTGAAAGAATGCTTTTTAAATCAAGTCCATTTTTTTAAAAACTTGTACCTGCTGTAGAATTTGTGATACCTCTTTTGTTATATATCCATCTTTATTAATATCATACAGATTAAATGCCCAGTTGAGTTTCTCCTGGACTGTGCCTCGGAGCAGTATAGACAGGCCCATTACGAAATCCTGCAATCAAATCAAGCACAAACAACCTAAATAACTCTTAAACATAGAACACTTATACGTCGTTAAATCTGATTGTTCATATGTTGATTAATTTTGTAGAAAAGCACAGTCAGGCATGTCAAATATCATTGTTTATTTAGTCATTTACACAGGCTCATGCTGACAAAATGGAAATTGACTAATCAGACATTTCGAATGGAAATGACTAAGTTTCTCTCCATTAGTAGTGTGTTAGAAGACTAACCAGGACACTGTTACGTTCCTCCGTCTAAAATACAATGAGTCTATATTATTTAGCTGCCGGTGAACGAGGTGATGGGCAAGGGGAAACAATTTACACCTCTTTAAAAAAATCACTGGCACAAAGATCAAGCACCGCTAAAGCTTTTCTGACAGTTAAACACAATATACAACTGACACAATAAAAGAATAATAAAAAAAAGCTAAAAAAAAATACTAATTGTAAAAGCCCAGAGTCGATTCACATTAATCATCACTGTGAACATCACCAATAAATTCTATACTGAAAAAAAAGCAAAGAATCAGAAAGAATCATATTGCATGAGTTAAAAGCTCTAACATTTTTAATCACCGCAAGTAACTATAACTGGACTAAAGTCGAATGTTCTGTTTATTTTTTTGGCAATTTGCTGTGCAATAAAAGATCACAATGGACGACACTTTTATATGGAAATATTCAGCTTTCGGAGTAGTATAACAGCAGTTATACAGTGATTATTTTCCCATACTGCTAGGGGGCGCTGCTTATGGGAAGTTGTTGTGTTAGGATGATTCTAGGGCCCACGCACTTGACGGCCCCCAGAGATCTGTTTTATTAGTAGAACAGTACTAGCAGTAATGTAATACTATGGTAGGGGGCCCCAACCTCATGTTTTTCTAGGGCCAAAAATTGCTAGAGGTGCCCCTGCATACTGTTGTATATTTTTCTTTAGTGATATGATAGTTTTTTTCTTGCATGATGGATGTAGCTAATCCAGCTTCAATTCACACATCGTAAAGAACTACAGAATGTTCCATAGCAGACACCAGCGGTTCAACTTTTTATCGAGAGGACCTATTTTGCAGATTAAAAAGGGGGGCCACCTTATAAAATTCTTTCATTAAACAAACTAAATTACCTAATTTTTTTTACACGACAACATTCTGTCCAAACTCTGTTGTCTTTATCACTCGTGGTGGAGACACACATGTAGACAATGTACAGTTCAAAATATTCATAAGTTATAATACTAAATGCTGTCACTCAAGGAAACAAATGAACGCCATGCTTCATTGAAGTGTTTGTGTCGGTGTCCGCTGATTATTTGTAAAGGTAGCATGGTGGCTTAGTTGCCCCACGGCAAGAAGGTCCAGGGTTTAATTCCCGGGCCGGAGTCTTTTTGTGTGGAGTTTGCAGGTTCTCCCTATGCTTGCATGAGTTTAATCTGGGTACTTTGGTTTCCTCTCACAGTCCAAAATCATGTAGGTGATTCTAAATTGCCCATAGGAGTGAGTGTGTGTGGCCCTGTGATGGACTGGTGACCTGTCCAGGGTGTCCCCCTCCTGCCTTTCGCCCTTTCAGAGATGGCTGGGATAGACTCCAGCAGATCCCTGTGACCCCGAATTAGGGAATAAGCAGGTATAGAAGATGAATGAATGAATGATTATTGGTTGCTTATTGTATAGATTTCGAGGTTACGGAGATTATCGATACCGAGGTATTACATTCTGGTATTGCAATGAAGACAAAGTTATAGTATCAAGCCATCCCTAGTTGCTAGACATAAAACTCTACTGGGACACAACTAGCCCACCTCGATTGCTGGTTTCAGTATTTTTTCATAGCCCAACTTAACTGCATGCCTACAGCTGGACATCTGTGTGCAAAGCCCACTCCGACTGCATGCTGCCACTTCTGCGTGAAAGGCTGCGCATTGCATTTAAGCAATAGATGTACGTGGGAATAGATGTCTGCGCGCATGTGACAGTTTTCATTTTCTCGTTCAAAATGTCGCATCCCTATAAAAATCTGCTGACCTCAGTTCTAGCCTTTCCACAGTTTGGAACCCCCTGCTGTAGATTATGCAGTACCCTAATAAGTGTAATCCATATTTAATATATGTAAAAGACAATGCGATCAACGACAATGCATTATATTTTAGCACACAATACAGACGACTAGTGTAAAAAGGCTGTTAACGTGTATAAGCTTAACAAAAGGTGTGGAAAACTTTAGTTACCTCAAAACTCACTGCACTGTTGTGGTCTGTGTCAAATGCGTTGAAGAGAAAATGTGCATATGTGGATGCATCTGAAACAGAAAGCAAGCACTGTAATTTCATATTTCATTGCGTTCATTGTCACTTATTATTATCCATCTTATGGCAGGAAAAAAGTTTTCCTTTATTATTTTTCCTACCAACTGTATTAAAGCTTGCTTAAACACTGACAGCTTTAGCTTGTATTTAGCACATTCAGCACTTTTGTGTTTTTGATTATTCCACATAAAATGCTAATTTACTGAATAGACAGTTGTGAAGTCATCTTTAAAAACCGGAAAAAGTTGCTCAGCTTGATCACTTCTGTTCGGAGGTAAAATGCTTTATATAATGCAATTATATAACTGAAGAAAAGGTTTACAGAAAAATAAAAATTCTGGCATTTATTACTTACCCTTGTAAGACCTTCTTTTATTTTCGGAACACTTAATAAAATCGACATCATACATACATCCAGCAAAATCTACACTTATTGAGTTTTAGTTTGGTTTTTGTGTGCATTTTGACAGCAGCACCGCAGATCCTGAATGATATTGATGTTGAACACATACTGTCGTGAACGCGCGTCCACGGGTGATGCAGTAGAGACGAAAAAATGGTTTTCTTTAATGTACTCTCGTAATATTACAATTAAACCACTGATGTCAAATGCACTACTACGTCAATCATCTTAGTACTTTCCTGGACCTTGGACGTGGTAGTTACCTTGCTGTCTATATGAGGGTCTAAGAGCACACAGAATTTATCGAAATATCTTTCCGTCTGTTACAAAGTCTTAGGGGCTTGGAACAGCACAAGGATAAGTAATTAATGAAAAAAAACAAAAAAACAAAAAAAAAACCATTCTGGAGTAAACGATTCCTCTGAGTGTATTTTCTTTATTAGCTTTAACACAGATTTCAGCAATTAAACATTGTGCTATGGAAAGGCTGCTATCTACAAACAAAACAGATAATATTCAGAGAGATACCGACCTCCTTGGGGAAAAAACTGAGAGTAAATTTCCTTAAATGTTTCCTCATTGACCACACCACTTGGACATTCCTAAAAGAAAGAAAAGTTGTATTTTAGCATGTGACTACATTAAGAATCATTCACACAATAGTGCTGATTGTGTGATTTATAAACCATCCATTCATCCATCGTCTATACCTGCTCATTCTTAGTCAGGGTCACAGGGATGTACTGGAGCCTATCAGGGAATGGTACACCCTGGACAGGTCACCACTCCATCCCAGGGCCACATACAGACACTTACACACACTCATCCACTGTTATGGGCAATTTAGAATCACCAATAAATCTAACATACATGTTTTTGGACTGTGGGTGGAAACCGGACCACCCGGAGTAAACCCACACAAGCACAGGAAGAATATGCAAAACAAAAACACACAAAAACACCCCAAAACCTAGAACCTTCTTGCTGTAAGCCAACAATGCTAACCACTAAGCCACCGTGTGGCATAAGCAATACATTGAACCCCCACCTTTTTTTTCTTTCTGGGAAAATGTGAAGTAACAAGCACAAAGTGATTTTATATCACGAACACTTTATGTATGTAATAATGATTTCTCATACCAACGACTTGTTCCTTTAATGACCAAAGAGGCCATTCATGTAAGAGGCTTTATTAATCATTCTCTTTGTTGGGAAAGTTGATTATTCTTCATTGTAACACTGGAGCTGAATCAGCAGCCGAAATGAATAGGAAGGCTCACCCTGATTTATAGCAAACGCTGTGAAATGGAATTGAGCTAAGTGCTTAAAAGATAAGGCAGTGTCACTACAGTGTCATTAATAAAAAGCCACAGAAAATACAAGCCAGCTGTGAGAGAGAGCTGGAAATCGGGAAAGGTCCAGCTTTATACGACCTTTCAATACGGTGATGAGGGTAAATTTCATCATACTTATTGTATTTAGAGTACAATAGTACAATAAAGTACACCAGTTATAATATCATATACAATAATACAATCAATATTCTATTTATTCACGGAATTAAAGTAGTTACATCATTTTTTTTTTAAATGATTGTAAGCACTCATGAAAATGCTAATGACAGCAGGCAGTGGGTTCTGTTAATTGAAAACTGGGGAACTCTAACAAGCCAAATTACCCACAACATTTTTGTGTGTCAGTTATAGAACTTGAGTCTAGCTTTTAGAAGATAAACATTTAGCCAAAGGTATCTGGAAACCTAATCATCACCCATATGCAGCTCTTTGTTCATCTCGCAAAGAGAAAAACATGTTGCACTGTTCCATTTTCCCTCTACCAGAAACTAACAGGCCGTGTCCTGTTCCAGCCTGCCAATGCTCATGTGCACAAAGCAAGTCCAAAAAAAAAAAAACCCACAATTTGCCTTGGCTGAAATGGAACCACATGAATGATCCATCAACAATACCGGCAATCTTAACATATACACAATTTTCCACTACACCAAATGGTCATCCAAAAGTAACCAACCCTAACAGTGAAAATAATAGTCTAGATGAGGAATTGGTAGAGGAAGTTGATGGACTGCTATTGGAAGATCTGGGTTTGATTCCCAGTTACCACTGCTGGGCCCCTGAGCAAATATAAGTAGCTCAGTGATACAAGTAGGAGAAACCGATTTTGTGGGGAAAAGGATGACTGTTAAGTAAATCTAACCATACAATGAACAGAAATCTGTCTATGTAGATAAATCGATTAATAGCAGTGAGCGTTATATATAAAATGCAGGGCAGTAATGCTGGTGAAATTGGTAGGTCTCAAAAGGGAAATATATCAGACTATGGCAGCCCCTTATTGCTCAAGAAAATGCATATTTCAGTGTAGACAAGACAGTCAGTAGAACAGTCACTGAGGTAGAAACATAAAAAAGGGGTTATCGAGGACAGGACATATGTAGCTCATGATAACAAGCTGCTAATTGAATAGCCTAACATATCATTATAATAACTCAGGCGTGTGAACAGCTGCGAAGGAGGACAGGACTCGCTTCTGTTCTTGTAATTGGATGCGTAGATAGAGATGGACAGCAGAAGTGAGCGCTTTATATCATAATGTTATTTTTAATACTGCATATGTCACTACAAGACTTTGCCAGAGGTGAGGCCATTATTTATTTGCCTTATTTTCTAAAACCATCATTCCATAATAATAAAAATACATTTGTAGCACTATTTGAACTTAATCCTACATTTGTAATGACATACCATGATTTGTTAAGCTGTGATAGTGTCATCATATGTAAAAAATGTTGATTAACCATACAAGATATTAACACAATTATTATTATTATTATTAAATATTAGGAATTATGTAATAATTATGTAAAACAAAGTTCAAATATTAGACGCGAAGAATGACCATTATTAATTATTAACTACATCTTGTAATGGCAATTTTAACTTTTCTAAAAACCCTGATTTTAGTGTTAGTAACCATAAAACTAATTGTAACTGTTTTTAATGAGTATGTTATGTAAGTCTGCACCCAATGACGTCGGGTTAGGGTAAGGTTTCAAATGCACTGTGAACAAATTTAATAATTTACAGTTTCCCAGTATGTTTCCCAGCAAAACCCACTTCTTAGAAACTAAGTGCTTTATGGTTTTATTCATTAAGAAAACTTCACACTGTTCTCTGTCTCTAAACACCAACAGGACACATCAATCCAGGCACATTACGCTCAAACATTTTACACACATCTTTCCAACTGACTATTTTACGAATGCATGTGATCTGAAACAGTCTCTCTAATTGCATGTCTGAGATGCTTTGCGCCTGCATTAGTCTGTCCATTATGGGGCTGAAGCACTAACAGTCAGGTGGTTTAATTTATTATCCTCTGTGGAGCAGTTAAGAAATCATAAGTCTAAAAAAATACAGCGAATTGATTTGGTAGATAATAATGTTTAATATACACTACCTGTGAATTTACTTAGAAGAGCACACTGGTGTTTTAGCGTTTAGCACAGCTGGTGTAATATGTAATATTACTACCAAATAAATGGATCAATTTCCTAGTAAAAATTGTTTTTTTTTTTTTTTATGTGTTTTACAATTTTTATGTGTGAAGAGAGTACAGAAACCGTTGGGTTTTAAAATACATACTTTTTCACTTGTTTGGTGATATAGTCTTCATCTTTATCTTTTATAAGCTGTCTCCGCTTAATCTATCCCATTAGCTAGCATTATTATAAGGCAAAGATTTGCTGGATACAGTTGTGATATAAGCAGGTAACTATGACATAACTCAGTGGTGGGCCGTCAGGGCCAGCAAGACCTTCTCTGCTGGACTAAACACCATCAGTAACTGACCTACATTTACAACCTAAATTCTAATATTTAAAAATTTTTTTTTTTTAATTAAAATCTATTAATTTATTTCCCGCAGTTTATTTTCTTTATTTTCTCTCAGCTGCACTGCTTCCAGTATGTGTATGGGGATGTTAGATTTTTTGTCCAATCAGATTTCAGTCTCCATGTGTTGCCATGTTAATGTAACCTGCCCAGGGCCTTCAGAATCAGTAGGGCTGTGCCATGTAACTTAAACTATATTAGCAGTAGCAAATTGCTAATTAGTTATAGACTGTTTCTTTAACCAATCAGATTTCAAATTCGCCTCACACAATGACATCAGCATTTTTCTGTCCTCTGATTGGTTGATCAGACTAAAACTATTACAGTTGACTAGCAAAACACGTCTGTACAGTTAAATTTTATGCCAACAATGGCTGACGGAGGAGGACAAATTAACTTTGTCTCAGATACACTTAAAATCAGTTTTCAAGGGGGACAGAAAAGTTAGACATCGTGAGGAGAGGTCGGCTACTTGCTTGTCTCAGCCCAGAACAGTTTTGATGAACTGTAACTCTGGCAGAGAGAGAGAGAAAAAGAAAGAGAAAGAGAGAGAGAGAGAGAGAGAGAGAAAGACAGAGTATATAATACATTCAATGTTCCTAGTTTTGTTTTTAAGGTCAACTTTTTTTCGAAGGTTCTTTGTTATTGAACTGAGCTTTAATTGATACAATAGGAAACTCTGAGAAGTCATTGGTTTTCTTACTATGCCTTTATTTTTCTTCGACAATCAACAAGTGAAGAGTTCCATTACCATCATTTAGCCTGGAAAAGCAACATACAGTTCATTACGTGTTATAAATAAGCAGAGTGTAATTAAAAGTGTTTTTTGTCTTGTTACCCATGATTATTTTATAATTATCTTATACAGTTATAGTGTTGAGCTGTGAAATTAGGTCATGTTTGAGGACATGCTCAGTATTTATACATTTGCGGCATATCTAGGAAATAATACTGTACAGTAAGAATGTTATTAAAAGACTTTTATATGCTTGAATATAAGTAGGTAAGAAGAAATTTATTGTCACTGTACTGTATATGTACAATGAAACTGGTGGAGGAACCTCCACCTTGGTGGACAACACACAAATACACTGTACAGTACAACGCAAAACACAGAGGATACATACAAAGATACAGTGAGGGAAAAAAATGATTTGCTTCCTTGCTGATTTTGTCTGCGCTCCAAGTCCAAGCAAACTTGAGTAGGGTGTTCATCTCACTAAATGATTTGCCATAATATGTACAGAGGAAGAAGAGTAGGGGACTCAGCACATAACCCTGTGGTGTTCCTGTGTTCAGTATGATGGAGGGTAAGACATACTTCCCCTTGTGCACAGTCTATAGTCTGCTGTTGAGGTAATCTTTGACCCAGTTGGTGTGTGTCTTGAGGCAAAAGTAATAAAATGTGTTCACCAGGTTGAACATTGGGTGTTAATAAAATCCAAAAATAGCACCCGCACGTTATATGTTCCTCTGATCAGTGTCTGGTAGGTCTGTGTTGAGGGCAAGTGACTCTGCATCCTCTGTTGATCTGTTTGTCCTGTAAGTAAACCGGTGTTAATCCAAGTAGGGCTAAATGTTGCTCTTTATGTGACAAGATGAGTCACTCAGAATCACTTTATCACCACTGGCATCAGGGCTCCTTACTGCTGCTGTTTTGGTACCGGGATTATTGTGGCTGACCTGAGGCACATTGCTACAATGGCCTGCTCCAGGATAAGATGAATAGGTTTGTGAATACTGCTGTCAGCTTACCTGCAGTGTTTAAAGATCCTGGCACACCATTTGGCCCAGTAGCCTTGCTTTGATTTAGAATTGCACCACACTTTGTGTGGGTCTTTGTGGTGTTCAGGATGCCTTGCAAAGAAATGATTCAGCTTCTAAGTGGAAGTGATTGGCTCCCTGTGAGCATTGCTCCTTTTGTAAAGCCACAAATCTCTTTTTGTTTTACTGTTGTAAATGTCCATCCAATAATATACCGGCGTGCAACCAAACCGCAGTCATTCAAAAAAGTTATATGTTTAGCTAATCATAATCAAATTCATAGAAAAAAGGCAAGTCTTCTGGAAATCCATTAGCAGCCAACTGATCAGAGTTATTTACAAATTCCTAAAAGTATTTCCTGTATAGAATCTTAGGCTAAGACAATTTTGGGCAGACCTCAGGACACTGTTACGGGAGTTGTATGAACATAATTTATTCTTTTTTGTCCAAAGTTGCGTTAGGATGATGCCCGTTTTATTAACATCCATCTTTTTGTTTTCTATTAGCCTACACAATGACAGGAGGCACTATAATATAGGTTTATTTTAAAAAATTAGTTTAGAAGAAAGATTTAGAGCAATGATTACCAATTAAACTATTGTAGATACACATTATTTCTGGTGTTACTTGTTTTTAATTACAGATTTTACTTGTGACCTGTTTGTATCATAACTTTGTTTTCACAGTGAACATGTAATCTTTCTATTTTTGTTTTTTCAATAAAATCAAAAGCACAGCTGAGAACATAAAGTTTAACTAAAATATGTCTGCATTCCTCTCTTAAGCTTTGCTTTTATAAGAAAACTTTTTTCCAAAAAGATTATTGACTGATATAAAAGAGCGTTTTATTTACGCAGAAAAGTACTCTATCGATTCAGGTACAGATATGTTCAGGACACAAGGCCAACCCTTTCTTACTATAACTGTTATGAAGGTTATAAAAGCAGAGCTACAGTATGTACTACTTCAGAGTGGATGCCAAATCCCCATTACTTGATTTCTGCCTTTGTCCTCTGGTTGAAAGCCAGATAAGGACTCACACTGAAAATAATTCTATCCAAAAAGACCACCAGAACACAACGAGTGCGACTGGTGCCCGATGACCCAACCGATTAGACCAAAGAGAAACGCTTTCAGCACTTGTTACCTAATGCTTGGTTTGGACCATATGTTCTGAAATGGACGGGAAATCTACTGTATGTTTCGGGCATCAGGGTGTTAATTAGGTAAGTTGGTACCAGAAAACATTTGGCAGAAGGCACCATGTGTAAAAAGAGTCTAATACTTTATCTTTTAAAATGGTTTCCAGCTTGTTGGTTTGCTTCTCAGAATTCTCAGCCATTAGATATGCCCACTTCAATGGTTTCTATCAGTCAGTGGGTTTTCATGCAAGATCAGTTGAATTTTGTGTTATAAGATACTATTTTAGCTGGTTTTAGGTGCAGGTTTTTATATACATATGTTATTTCAGAAAACATGAAGTTTTTTTTTTTTACAACTCTTATCATTGTCAGTCCTTTTCCTGGTAGTCAGTATTTACATATCCTAATAGGCAATTATGCTAATTAATGTCTAACAAATGTTCAGCCAAAAGATAAAGTTCAAGCTTACATTTTTGAAGCCACGGTACAAAATCTGTAACTCTTTGCGGGAAAAACGGGTCTGGGCCTCCAGCTGCTCCAAACATTCGGGCCGATGGCGCACGGCTGACAGCTCCAACTCATCCTCGGTGCTGTCTGTGAAAGAGAACAATATACACGTACATTACATCAGCTTAACTAAGGGACCAGGACAACTTCAGGAATGATTTAAATGAGTGCAGTTAGGACGGCTAACTGGTCATAACTACTGTTGTCATGTGTACAAGTTGTGTTAAGTGTTTTTGATTTAAGCTGTAACGAGGTTTCAAATTGTGTTTTATTCTGATTTCTTTCAGCTCCTGCAGACACTCTCGACTGAAAATATTAACATAACATTTAATAAACAGATAATGTGTCCTGTGCATGTTTAATATTATTTTTTACTCTTTAGTCACTGCCTGGTTAGTCATAATATTCATAGTAGTTCAGAGTAAATGGTGGATACAGTCTTTATTTTTGATTATTTCCCCCAATGTTTTCTAGGGAATAATGTTAATATACTTTTAATTTTTTTTTTTTTTTTTTTTTTTTTTTACAAAATGAATAGTTAAAGTCCTCATTTAGTTTGGGTTGTAATCAGATATTTAGAGTACTAAACCGATGCAGATAATGTTACTATGTTATACACCAACCCCTAACCAATCCTGCATTTCTCAAATCATTATAAGACAAATAAATGGACGAATCCTCAAACGTTTAAAAAACAATTTCTTCCCTTTGCAGTTCACAATTTCACACAGAGGTCGAACAAAGTTTTTTTGCCATATAAAAAAAACACTGAAAATTCATTTCAGTGAAAAAAATACATTTTTCATTTTGGATCATTTCTATTTTTTTGTCCGTTGATAGCTTTTGTGCACATCTGCTGGTTTCATGCTGACTGTGCATTTCGGTCCCTGAGAAATAAAATTAAGAAATAACACAATTGTAATGGATTTTTGTTCACATAAAATATTTTGTTTATATAAAGTTGCACTAATGCTAAACACTATCAGAAGCCACTTTCTTTCAGATAGCGTATTAACATATCACTTTTCCATATCACTTTTTCACCCCATTGAAAAAAACAAAAAAAAACATTTCATCTCACTTTCACCATCTAGCACCAGGACTGCAACAACTCCACTAAGGCAGGACTTATAGAACCAGAGTGGGGTCACAGAGCATGGCCACAGAGCATGGCCACAGAGCATGGCCACAGAGCATGGCCACAGAGCATGGCACAGAGCATGGCCACAGAGCATGGCCACAGAGCATGGACACAGAGCATGGACAGAGCATGGACACATGGACACAGAGCGCGGACACAGAGCGCGGACACAGAGCGCGGACACAGAGCACGGACACAGGTCTTACCAACAGTGGTTCACCAACAAACAATCATCCACAAGACACAAGGCAAACCCAAGGGCTATAAAGACACACTGAACTAAATAACTAAACAAGACACAGCTGAACACAATCACAAACACAGGACTAAATAACCAATGAAAACAAGACACAAGTAATCACATGACAGAAAGTAAACAAAGATATGAACTGCCTAGCATAGCTTAGCTAGCTAGCATAGCTTAGCCTAGACATGACATAAAAACAAACAGAAAACAAGATCAACATAAAACATGAACAATAACAAAACAACATAAAAACAGGAAACCAAAAAACCCGAACATAACAATTACAGGTAAAAATTAATCATGTTGGATTATGGACAAAAAAACAATTACACCAAACTCTAAAAAGTGACACACCAGAAATTAACTAAACATTTAATACTGCTTATACTTGTGCCAGTGGGCAATCAAACACTATTACATACACATTCTTTAAAGCTAACTTGAAACCACTGCTGCATAAATCTAATCTGTATATTTAGGGATTGGTTGATTAGTTCATTATTTTTTTTATGTTCCAAGGCTAACCCCCGCATTTTATTTTAAGAAAAGTATGTCCTCTGACTCTCATTTCATTTAGTATATAATATATAATAATTATTCTGTTATGTATGCAATAAATACAAAATGTAATACACTTTTATCAATGATTTTAGACTGGTGTGTAAAAATGTCCTTTCAGCTCAGTGTTCATATACTGTCAATATATCTTCTTTTTTTTTAATGCTCTAGTGTGAACTGCTGCCTTCACATCCCATTAGACACCTGATAAAAGCTAAAATAGGTCCAGTGCAGACAGCCAACTTTCTTCAGCTGTTATTAGACCTGATAGTCCAGGGCTGTTGGGCTGGTAAGAGGCATCGAACCAAAAAAAATATCCCCACAACAGTGAGGTCTCTCACAAGTACAGCAGTATGATACAGAAGACCAGTCACATGAGTCTTTTTACTCATGAACGGCATGTTCTATCGCAAATATAGCGAGTCAGTTAACCAGCTTGGATGATTTTGCATTAATTAATAATTTACCTGCTAGGAAATGTATTTACCTGTACAGAACAGTAACTATCATTTTCACTGTGATTAAAATCTACCACAAGGTTTTAATTAATAGCATTTAAGTAGTTCATGCTATATATGCCCCTTTAGAGCAAGGGTGAAAGCCCACTGAAACCACTATCAGCATACAGGCAGAGATATAATAGGTCATGTATAAGACTGTTAAATGAAAAAACTGTAGGCCAACATTTTTGTCTTAGAAAATTAAATGTTATCCAGGCTGGATTTGCACATTTAAAGTCCCATCTTATTATTTTATAATTATATTTAAAGAAGATGTATAACGGTTCTTTTGTACCTGATTTATTTGGTAGCAACAATGAAAATAAATGGATTGGGTTTGTAGTAGACAGTGAAAAATAACAGATCTCTTTAAATGGCTATTGGGTTAAAACAAGTTATACATATAAATAAATCCAACTTGATATTTATTTAATTTGAGAGAAAATCTGTTTATTAATTATTCTAAATTATTCACTAATTACTGAAAAAGTTTCGTAGAAATAACAGTTGGGAATAAAAGTCTGGAGGTTAAGAGGCAGTTGGCCAAGAAGTAAAAATTCATCTTTAGATAGAAGGAAAGCATGACAAAAAAAAACCATCAGTCCACTGGTTTCTAGCCTGTTAAAAAAATATATAGGCTTGGTGAAGAACTGAGCGGCTGTGTGTATAAGAAAATCCGAATACTAACTATATAACACAATCAACGTACACCAGATACTTTACACAAATAAAGTGAAAAAGTGATGAAGAGAATACATACATTTGAGAGGGCAACAGGTAAAAAACAGACTATTTAGTAATCTAGACAGCTACAGCTTATAGAACCGTGCGGTGAAAAAGTCAGAGCTCAGAGAACTCGCTTTGCATAGTGAAAGTTGGTTTTGTGGAGTAGAGCTTCGGAAGACGTGATCAGACTTCACTTCTGCCACTTCGAAAGGAGAAATAATTTAGAAGACACGCCAGGATCATCAGCATAGTTAGAAGTAGGACATAAAACATGCAGGACGTGTGGATCTGGAGTGAAAATGACAGGTTTCCACCGAGTTTGAATAGAGTTTGAGTTAATAATGCATTGATACATGTGTGTTGAGTGGCAATGAGAATTCATGTGCCATGTGCCTTACCAAAACTTACATATATTTACACACAGACTCTACCAAGCATCAAAGGTAACCCACCAAAGCAATTACCAATTATCAAAAGTAAGGGAAAAAAATTAAACATTTGTAGGGAAATGAACCAATAAAACTTGTGTGCACTTGACTTGGCAATATTTTTCTAATATTTCTTGCACAAATTTGCAATAGGTTTGGGTCTTGAATTTGTCTGGGTCGTTTAAAACATAGATTTTCTTCTGGTTAAGCCAATCTTTTGCTGATAAGAGATGTATTATGTGGGTCCTTAGTGCAAACAAAGTTAATACTCCTCTTCGAATGTACCTTAATGGCAGACACAAAGCTTCTACATCAAAATCGCCTGGTTTATGTAGCTATTTATAGTTTCTTTCTTCATAAAAAAACAGTTCTTATAAAACAAAATACAGCATGATGCTGCCACCACCATGTTGCACTGTATGTATGGTGTTCCTTTGATTATGTCCTCTTTGGAAGCAAACAAACCTTGTGGAAATATAAAATATTCTTTTTTTTTAGAATTGGTCTCATCAGCATATGATGAGATGATTTGAGGTCATTTAGATGTCCACGCCGTAGCCCAGACACGTGAAGAATATTAGAGGTTGTTGTCAACGTGCAGAGAGTAACAAGCACGTCACAGACATTCCTGTAACTCGTATAAATATGCTATGACTTTCTTGGCAGCCTTTGTGGTAATTTTTTCAGGGCGACATTGTGTTCTTGGTGAGATCATTGTTTTGCTTAATTGTATTAAGAATTTAGAATTTTTTTATACTCCTTTCCTGATCAATACTCAACAAGTGAGCTGCTTTGTATATTATGTTCTTGATGGATTATGTACTTAGCAGTCAGATAAAATCGAAGAGATCTAATACAGATGGCATATCTACAGAAACCGCTGTTCTGTATTTTGGGCTTACTGAAATAATTTTGACAGCCTTATGGTCCACATCCAGTAATAAAACTCACAATTATAGCACAGGTTAATGCAAACTTTTAATAATAAGCTTTATCGCATTTTAATTATTGCATTTTAATTAATAAGCTTTTTTATCGCATTAAAGATTGAAAAGCTTTTTTATCGCATTAAAGATTGAAAAGCTTCTGACAATTTGTATCTTGGTAATTGTTTTTACCTCACAAATACTATTTAACACCTGAACAAAGGTGTGTAGACTTTCTATTGTATATGGATTTCCCCACTGAAAGTATCGGAATTCTTTTGTTCTGCTATACATATTGAATTTCAGCATTTGCTTCCAGGTGGTTCCATTGTGATGTGCCAAACAACATAGAACATGACATCCTTGGTGGCAGACCACCCATTGTATTGGATAGTGGGCATAGGTTTAGCTTCTGAAACTCAATATTTGGTTTTATATCCCATGGAATATTTACACAAAGCTAGCAACATCAACAAACATCAACATTTTCTTTTATTACAACGCTTATAGTCCCCCAGATTCTTTTAGTGGTTTATATAGTTTTATCTTGATTCTAAAGATGAAATGCTGCTAAATTTTACAGTCTAATACCTTCACTCTTGTCTCTCTTAAAGGGTAGAAAAGTAGGCGGTGTGTTTTGGCTCATTGTCTTGCAGCATGATGACGCTCTTTGCAATTAGATTGGATGCATTTGTTTGTAAATTACTTTTTAAAATGATTCTGCTGCTACCATAATGAGTTCCATCATAAATAAAGATTGGTGATTCTGTTCCAACAGCAGCCAAACAAACACATGCTATTACATCCACCATGCCTAACTGAAACGTTAAGGGTTATTTTTGAATTTCTTTGCTAATTTAGCTTGTGGTATATCACCTATATTTTGCTCTTGTAGACTAATTCCAGGGTTTAAAGCTGATACTTTCACTCCTGCCTTCTAAAGAATGTTAAAAATTTCCCTGACCGACATGTATGGATTTACTCACATTTCTTTCATCATCTGCTGTTTTTTTTTTATGGTTATCCTGTTTGTTGTCTTATTGCTAGGACACCAATTTTGGCATTGCATTGTTTTGTATTGAGACACAACTTTCTGATCCTTATGTTTATACATTCAACTAATTCAGTCTTCGTAGATAAAATCCAGGGATCAAACTAAGAATACATATTTATATGTAATATATATTAAAAGTTACTAATTGTTTAACAAAAAAACCAAACCAAACATCTTGGTCAAAAGAAACACCTGTCAGTCACATTTTCTCAACACTGCTGAAACTCCTACTGGCTTCATAGTGTCAGGAAATCACCAGACTGGCACCAGACATAGATTTGGACCCAGTGGGCTGTGTTTATTGTAACTGCAGTGAGCCGCAGATAGCAGGTGAACGAAGGCTCGGAGCAGACTGAGACGAGCCAAAGGTTCAGAGGAGCGTGTTAAAGCCATGAGGACCATGGAGAAAGGTAGGAGTCTGTGAGTAACCTAATGCTAAAATAGCGAACCAAGCAAATGAGACTACACTTAACATAGACGAGACCAGATAGTGACCGAGTGAGTGAAGAGTACTTTTATAGAGTGCACAGTAGTCATTAAGTGATTTGCAGCAGGTATGGTGGTAAGCATTCCGATGGTTGTGTGCGCTGGTTGGTTAAGAAGCTTGTTGTTACTGTGACAAAAAACCCTCTTTCCACAGCCCGCTCCTGAGGGCCAAATTTCTTGGTGTCGTGGTAGATAACCCCTGCCTTGTGGGGCCGGGCACTCTGGATGAGTTGCATGAAACTCTGAAATTAGATTTTGATCCAAGATGTTTGCCTAAGGGACCCAGATCTCTATTCTGGATCCCAATCGGTCAGGTATACAATGCAGCCATTACAATGTGCCAGCCATCAGCCCACACCAGCAAGGAAAAAGACACTGTGATGGAGCAGGTGTCAACTATTAATAGATGGTAAACTATTTTGGCAGCTGTGTGTAAATGTATAAAAGCAGATAATTGGCTCAAATCATTATTTGGCATAGATGCAGGTCAAACTTGGATTCTCTCCTGAATTGATTGGCTGGATTGATTAAACATCAAAAATAATAATTCTATATTATATTAGGCCCAATAAGGATCCATAGTACCTGGTTGACTGAAACTGTAAAGCCAAAAACCCACAGTGTACAATAAATGGACGGGTAAAACACCTAATATAAAATTCTCTAAAAAATGTATGTACACATTTCCTTTAACAGTGTTTATTATGTTCTGTTTAAGGGATTCATATTGGGACAGAAAATTAAGACTATAGTATAATTTGGGGGAAATTATAGCACAGTGGTGAAGGTGTTGGACTGTAATTGGAAGATCAGGGTACAATTCCCAGCACCACCAAGCTGCCACTGCTGGGCCCCTAAGCAAGGCCCTTAACCCCAAATTGGATAAGGACGTCTGCCAAATGATGCAAATGTAGTTAAATGAAATCATTTTTATCTAACGTAATACTTACACACATGCGGCAGGTTTTAAATCATGCAGAAATACATGCATTATCATTGCATTTAATAGTGTAAAGAATGGCTGGATATAAGTTAAAGCAACACAGAGGGGAATCATATAAACGTGTTAATGTTGGATAAATGTTAATAGCAGAAATGTATGTCTTTATTTTATAATGCTGACTATCAGGATAAAAACATGCCTGGTGTCAGCCAATAAACCAAATAAACAAGAGAACGCTTTACATACTCATAACTTACTGTACTTGTCACGATTCCGCCCTCCTGCCACTAGAGGGTGCCATCTCCAGTGTACTAGAGTCAGCGAACCATTTCCGCTACTACTTCCGGGTTAGCTATATTAGGCTAGTGGCTAACTACCATGATTTGCGAAATATTGTTTGCTATGCGACTTGCCAAGCATTTTGTTGATCTGCCTGTCTTTTTAATTACTGACTTCTGCATGTTGGATTACTGTGTACCGACTACTGCCTGGTTATCCCAGTTTACTATGTTTATGAACCACCCTGCTTTATTTAATAAAGCCAATTCCTGCGAAATGGATTCTTTTTTCACGACTCTTACTAACTGCTTTACAGTACTTTTGCCATTCTGTGAAAAAGACCTGCTTCAATGAGTAAAAAATTAGCATGTCTGAAAACCAGTGTGTAATATGTCAGTACTTAACTCATCCTGACCTTTCACCCTTAAAATATAAAATCACCACTGACTAAAATACTGATAGAAATGACATTTTTAAGGACTTTTTCTATTTTCTTTACAAACATGCATTTTGGCCTTATAAAATCTCCACAAATCTCTTATTGTCCGTTACCATAAGCTTTAATTTTGTCTTTGACAAAATTATAGAAATAAGGTTGAGATGAATAGATGTAGTAATAGATTTCTCCACAGCTAGGCAGTCAGCAACAACAGGTTGCCAGGAGGCACGAGCTCATTAATGTTATGTTTTGGTGCCAGGTTTCTATACGATGTTAACATTGATACGAGATAGATTCTTTCCTAAATGTTTTCCAACAACCAAATAAGTCTGTAATTTAAACCCTACTGAAAATCTGATTTAAGGCACATGAACAGAACAAAAGCCTGTTTCTCCTTCAAAAACTCAAGCTGCATCAAACGCTATAGGAATGCTTCCTGTGTGACCGAAGTCTTGTGCAAGCTGCGGTCCCAGTCCCTTAATGAGAGCAGACAGTTGCATAGTCCCTGCGGTTCAGGCCCTGTTGCAACCAAGCCGCAGCACATGCTGAGGTCGTGGGGCTCACACATTTTTCCAGACCTCCACATGTAGGTGTCGAGTTAGTGGAAGATGTCGATGGTCGATGACGTCAACCTGTCAGTGACGTGCCGTGCTTGTGACATATCGCTTTCCGGTTGGTGTAATTCCACATGTGCTTCAAGACTGCAGTCACCGTGGAAGCATTTCCATAATGTTGCATATTGTTCCTTTGGGGAACCGAGTTAACATGCTAAACCTTAAATTTATGTTGTCAAGCTGTATGGCCTGTTATAACTGACTACACCATATAAATTTCTGCACATAATGCATGGTTGTGCTGATAGTACATAGACACTGTCCAGAGCCGTTTTCTTGGGAACACTGATAATGACCGTTATGATGACTGGATGACCAAACTATGTATTAACTCTTTCTAAAACTGTGTTTTAACAATTGTAACATTTTGACTTTGCTTTTTAAAGTGTAAATGATACCACGCACCTTAGGTTAACCTTAAATCCCTGAGAATATCAGACAACAGCTCATCATTAAAGAATGTCTGTTTTAAACCAAGCTAATGATGTATGAACTCCAGAACCCTGATCGGTGTACAAAAACATAGCCTGTGTAAAATCAGTCAAAACCCATGCAGCCATTGCACATAGTAAATTACTTATCAAGCTCTGTAATTATATAATACAATGTTAAGCCAGCTACAATATATGCTGTATTTATGAGTCTGGATAGTATCATTTTTTTCTGTGCTTCAAAATTTCTGAGTGGATTTATAACTTTCCATTTCCTGCAGGCATTTATCAGATTTCTCACTGCTCTTTCACATATATTATGTGCATTGTCTCGGCCAATTATGCTGCCTTGCGCTTAGGATCTCCATTACTGTGTACTGTGTGATTTACAAGTTTAATGCTCCAAAAGGGGGTTTGCCTGTTAGAATAGACTAATTTATGGTCTGTTCTCAGACATAACCACCTGCCCATGGCATCAACAACGGCTGAGACTCAAGCTTTTCTCAGTATGCTTTTAAAAAGCTACAACTGTGCATGATGTAAAAGTACTTTATAAGCACTACATGAAGGCTAAAACAATATAAATCTTTTTTTCCCAGGCATGTACACTATATCGAGCTGTAATAAAATATGCCTAAGTGTCAAAAAGGCAGTATTCACATATACTGTACTGTATTTTCTACTGTACTTATTTTTACTGAGGTTTAAAAAGCCTATTTACATTCCAGTCAAATTTGTGTTAGAATTCTGCTCTGGCTGATGAAATTAGCTGATTTCTCTGACGAAAGGTTTAATTGATATAAATTTGGTTTCGTTTTAATTTAATTTAGGTTTGGGTGTTAACCTATTTAGCTGTCAAATATTCACCGATATAAACACAGGCGCTGATAGCAATTTAGGCCATTTCACACCAAACAAACTATTACATAACTGCTAGTATTGTTACTACTAAATAGAAACCACCCACACATATTCCCACTCCCATTGGGGCATCAGATTATATACCTCTTTTTCTGACAGTTGCATTAAAAGCACAATTATGCTATATAACTCCTGCTTAGTATTTGGCTTTCTACATAGAAACTTCCAACTCAGTCACGGGCAGAGCCAAAAATAAAAGAATAATTGGGCATAAAATAAGGTGTCTGATTAGTAGCACACTTGAGCCATACACCTCCATCTGGACTTAAAAAAAAAGACTGCTAATTGACATATTGTGCAGTTGTTCAGAAATTAAAAACCCAGAATCACATCTGTCCTGCTCAGAGATAAAGCAGTGAAGACACACACAGGCAACCTCCAGAGAGAGAGGCACGCAAATCTCATTTAGTGCTAGGTCAAGAGTGCAGGTAATCACTCACCCAGCTTCCTGTGCCAAATATAACATTTAAGGAACATATAGTATAATGTAAACCCGTGAGATGGTTTATTGTATAGAAAAGGAATAAGAGAAGACCTAATATTAACACTACAAGAAAAATTGTCTTAAGATACATACATACTGTCTTAAACATATCTACAGTAGATTTATGGAGAACATAATACCGAAGGAATACAAATTGAATAAATATTTCTTACTGACGAGAACATGTGATCAGTATTTTATAGGTCAGTGAGAATTTACATTTACAGCATTTGGCAGACGCTCTTGTCCAGAGTCTTATCTCATTTAGACAACTGAGCAATTGAGCCACCACTTCCATTAACATGTAAAGGAATCTTGTGAGTTCCACAATATCCAAAAAGTAAAACTTTAAGAGTTTATACGACGTTAATGGATTTATCAAATATAGGCAAGTTTATAAATAGGCAGTGTTGCTGTGCAATCTGGATAAAGGTATAGGAGAAACAGGAGGCTAGAACAATAATGCTGTATATTTTAAATAATGCTCACAACATAGAATGTGAGAATGGATGACATCAGTTTATTTCTGGAAAATGTATGTGTACTAATATGCAATAGGAAATAAATTAGAATGGATGGAATTGAGATTTTACAAACATGAGTTCAACACCAGCCTTCAGGTAAAGACTATTCTCCTAACAGTGCTACAACGACTATTACGTCAGTTATTGCTGTTACTATAACTACCACTAGTAGTAAAAAACTGGAGAGTATAGAGCAATTTCAGTCAGTCATAGCTTTTGTTCTTGACTATGTGTCCAAGTCGAAATTAAGTAAGAAATGTAGACATATTTCTATGGTCTATCGTTTACTAAACATTTTCTTAAATGAAAAAATTTAAATTTAATTTGCATGTCCCATAATGTTAGTTAGCTACACTACAGGTGGGCTCATGTAGTGTGTAATGGGTAGATTTTAATTTACATAAAGAACCAAAAATCCAAACATTAATAAAGCACAGATGGTCACTACACCCAGGAGATGTCTCATGTTTCAACTGTTAACTACAACTGACAAAAGACACAAACAAACACACCTGTTTTCACACTGTTTTTTTGTGACTCATTAGTTGACACATCTGTAAACATAGACAATTCTCCTCCAGACCATTAGAGGACAACCACTGTAACAGTTGTAATTTCTTTCTTGGTTATTTAAATGTTTCCGGTACACACCAGACTTGAGTAGCAGTTGGTCAGTCTCTCTTTATTAGATCTGTGTTGTAGTTGTGCAAGTAGTTTCCTGTGTGACTGCAGTCTTGAAGCATATGTGTAATCAGATCAATCAAAGAGTGATATGTCACAAGTATATGGTGTAACAGGCGGGTTAACATCATTAACCTGGGAGTACAAAGACAAGCATCCAGCTACAAGCTGAGGCCATAAAACTAGCAGGTTGAGCTAGAGCTAGCTGACGAGTGGGCCTGGCCCTATGTCAACCAGCTTTGGCGAGCCTAATTCTAATGGAGAGGCACCCTTGGGGGTGGGTCCTTGGTTGGGAGTAATCCACTGGTTATTTGCTTTCTCTGAGTTTCCTGTCTTGGACCAGGGGGTGGCTCTGAAAGAATTTTTTGCCTGTCCAATCAAACTACCGAAGAAAGCCTTGGTCAGGCAACTGACCCTTTAGACAGTATTTCTCCTGGTAGAGTTCTCCTGCTGAAAAATTAAGAGACCTCCAGGGACTCCCTTACAGGCCTGCCTAAACATTGCACAGGACGGGGCAAGGCCCCTACCGGGTATGTGCCCAAAGTGCAAACTAATATGCCAAGACCTGTAGTGTTGCATGCTCTCTATCCTGCTCCCTTTTAGGATGCAGACCAGGAATGGACAAACCTTCTCTGCCCTGTGTGTGCACCGGCCACATATGTCCAGGCAACACAGTGGAAAACGCCGGAACAGTTATTTTGTCTGCTGATGACTGGGTTTGCCTTAAAAGACAAAGAGGGAATCTAGTAGGCTGTCTGGCTCTCTAGTGGAGCTACAATGATGTGTTGGCCAATCCCTGCTGCCGTCTACGCATGACTTGCAGTCTGTGGGCATATTTTATGTAAAAAATACACTCCAAATATATCAGGTCTGTTCCTTATAAAATGCCATGTACTGAAAGAATGTAGCGTAAAGCAGGAATGTTGATGTAGGGTCCACCATTTTTGTCCACCGTAGCTACAAATGTTTATCTTTAATAGTTCTGACCATGTGCATGGCTCGCTTAAATGTAAAAAGATTTACAGTAAGCCCAAAAATCTTTAAAGGATGCATCAGTTGCTAGGTTCACATTTTTTTTAGCTTGATAGCTTAAAAGCACTTTAAGATAACACACTTGCGCTTTAAGATAAAAAAACAAAGCTTTGGAAAACCCTGTGCGGTAGAAAACTGGGCTAAAATTAGATATGCAATTATCAAGGAAATTTAAATGGAGATGAGACAAATTCTCCCAGGGCCAGACATGATAAACACTCCAAATATCCTAAACAAGGGGTTTAACATGCTATTCAAAAAAATGATTCATCTTGATTCATAATCAAAATTTGTCCCTTGATTCATCTTTTAGAAATTCTTTGCAAGTTATATCGAAGTGATAAAATTATGATGTCTTTTTTCTTTAGGCGAAGTTTTAATCCACATAAAGCAAAATCGTTTGGGCATCAAGGCTAAGCTTTGACATATCTGGCATTTAAAGCAATCATTGTTGCTGTTGCACAATCTGTGGTGTTAATGCTTGTATATAGAGTGGCTCCAAAAGCCTGTGGCATTGCATATGTGGGGAAAGCTAAATGCAGGATTGGAATAAAAACAGTGTGTTCTGTGCTTCAGGAGAGCTTTATGCTTTTGAGTTCTGCTAAATCCAGCTGGTGTCAGTGACAAGTTATCATCCTTTGAAATGAATTGCTACTTAGAAATAAGACGTAGGGCCTTATAACTATATAACTAAAGTATAGAGATGCACGATATATCGTTTCAGCACAGACATGGCATGGGTAACGTCAAGTCTGGAATATAGTCGACAGCACCGCAGTTCAGAACACAGTGATTTGTGGATTAATTGCAAAGTTAATTAACAGAGTAAAAGTTTAGCATTTGCAAATTGTCACTGTGTCAACATTTTAAACAGGTTTAAAGCATTCAGGTGCAAGAAACAATATATTTTGTAGATTTATCAAAGTTTAATTGTACTTTAATTTATATAGTGAAGACTATACAGTGTGATTTTACATTTAATTTCTGTATCTGTTTTCAAAAAAAAAAAAAAAGAAAGCACTGTTTATTTCATTTACATCTTTGTTTTATTGTATTTATTCCCAGAACCACCAAGTCACCATTGCTGGGTCCCTGAGCAACGCCCTTAATCCCCAATCGCTCATTGTATGAATGCAATACAAGATAAATGCAAGTCGCTCCGAATAAGGTCATCTGCCAAATGTTAGAAATATGAATGTAAATGTAAATTTGTTCTTACCAAATAGAGCTATTTAGGTCATCTGGTAAAATTGTTTTATATTGTAATACATATCGCAGAAAAACTATACATCACAATGTTTCATGCAGTCCTAGAACTGTATCTCTGCTGTACACCTCAGTAAAACCAGTGAGAACGTCTCTCACTCATCCATTATGTTCATTTCTCTGACATTTCTTAGCCATTAGCATCAAACAAGTTCATGTAATTATAATAGATTGGAACAGCCCTCATTTAAGCTTCTACAAGTTTGTGTGTGTCAACCTCTACCATCTGTTTCATTATAGCTAAAGCCACCTGAGGCAAAGCACAGAAATTAAACTGGAAAAGGTCAAGTCAGTCCTTTACCCAATGTCTAAAACCTCTCAGCTTGATTTAAAGATTAGAGAAAGTAGCCAACACATTGCCCTTTGTACGCAATAAAAGCAACGATAACTTACATTTACACATTAACGTACATGCTTACCTCTCGTACTAACAGATTACTGTGATTATATGACGATAAAGATTTTCAAATCAGATCAGTAAAATGTCCAATTGTAAGTCAAAGCAACTGTTATTTTTTTAATAACATGCATAGAGCAGGTTATCGATTACATAAAGAAACACCATGAAATCACCTTATAAGGTAAAGAAAACTGTCTAGTGTTATTACTTATTGCAAACAACATGGACCATGTTAAAAGGTCTAAGAAGATAAACAAGAGATACTGTTGCGCAATAGATTGTAAGATTGAATCCCACTATTGCTGAGCTTGTCCACTTGGACTTTTGATCAAGGCCAAAGTCTTTTTTTTGCATATTTCAGTCAGAGGTGTATAAAGTACCCGAAAGCTACAGTAAAAGTATAATTATTTTACTGAAACATTTCTTTGATAGAAGGTAAAGTCATCATTTACAAAATTACTTGAGTAAAAGTAAGTGATATATTTTTAAATACTAACAGTAATTAAGTATTATAAGTAAATTTAAAATAAAAGCAAAAAATATTTGTAAAATGTTCCAGATACGGTTACTTCAAGACTGTGTTCAGTTTGAACCTTCTTTAATTTTATTTTCTTTGAATTAATGGCAAATGTTTATCTTTTAAAGTTTATCATCATTAATATTAATAATCTATCATCATTATTTATTTCAAATATAAGTCATTTCACCTACATGGGGTTCATCTAAACATATTAATCACAATTAAACTATTTAAATGAATTGTAAAAGCGGTCCTCCAAAAATCTGTGACGACTTAAGAATTTGTTTAAAATGAATGAATCGTTCGTGAACAACATTCACCGATTCTTTTATAGTAAGTAACAAATGTGCTTTGGAGAAATGTACTGGAGTTAAGGTTTCACAGAAAATGTAGTGAAGTAAAAGTTGACAGAAATATAAAAACTCGTATTATTTGGGTAGAATTAGTAATTTACTTGAGTACTGTAACAAAGTATTAATACTTTGTTATATTACACCTTGGATTCCAGCTTTGGAAGCTGGGGTTAGAGTTTAAGATAAGACACCATACAGCACCCCTGAAGCAGGTGGGTTAAGGGCCTTGCTCGAAAAGCCCAACAATGATTGGTAGCTTAGAGGTTTGAGTCCTGACCTTTTGCTAAATTAACTTATGACTTAACCGCTGCCACTTCAACTCAACCTGCAATTGCTTGATCTAACAAATTGAAATGTTAAATGCACTCACTGTTCTGCCCAATAAATACTTTATGTGTTTACTTGTCTATAACACTCAATAGTGGATCACTTAAACAGTATAATAACCAGATCACTGAGTAGCATTTACATATCTGCATTCTTGAAATCTGGATAATTTCACATTTTCAAGGACTGTCTGATAACAAATACACACTTATGTGGGTGTGCTGGAAAAATGCTCACAAGCGTTTGGCGTATAATGTTCTACAGAGCCAAGGGAAAATCCGCTTTGTATTTTATATAGACCTTATGACGCTAGTAATATATGAATGTCTTTAATTATTGCTGCAAAATTTGACCTACAGAATAATACAGAATTTTTCTTCTTATCTGGTTTGGGTTTTTCTAAAATATTGAATTAGAATTCTGAATTACTTTTTTCTCATTTCCTAAATATAACTTCTTTTCTTCTAAAAGAAGCTCCTCATGTTAGGGGTTGCCAAGGTGGATTATATGGTCTGCATATTTGTTTTAGCACAGATTTTAGGCCGGATGCCCTTCTCCAACACAATCCGTCCATTTTTATCCAGGCTTTGGGACCAGTTCTAACCCCCATTGCCATGTAATTCCTGTCTAGCTGTTTTTACAGTACAAACTGTGCTTTCAAAAATAAGCAAAATAACCATAATAATCATTATTGACCAGCCGTAAAAATGCATCTTGTATTCCTTAAAGTTTGGTGAAACATTTTATGTTCCTCTTTTGTCCTACTACTTCTTCAATTTTTTATCTATTCTCTTATCATACTTGTCTAGTTTCCTGAGGCAGGTATTTTAATTGTGGATTTTTATCTTTGGCTGGTATGATTTTAAAAGTTTGCTGATAAATTATTTAGTTTTATGATTAGACATATCTATTACAAGTGCATTTTCTACAAATTCTACATTTAAAAAAAGCAATCCTAATTATCCATGTTTCACAAATTTCAAGGAAACCAATTTTTAAGGATATTTATTGAACAAACTATGTGTCTCTGCCAATAATCTACCTAGTCATTTATTTGATAAAAAAAAAAAAAGTAAAACAATATGACTTAAGGTGAAGAAAATGTCCTCTCAAGCATATAAGCTTCTGACAGGCCATTATTATAACTCATCTCCTGTGGCTCCTTAGTGTACAGTTCAGATTCAAAAGGTGCTGTCAGAGACTCGTAAATTTTGTGCAAGGACATGTCTTAGACAAAGGCCAGGAGACAGAGTTCTGTGGCTATCATGCATGTGATGCTCCCTCCTCTAATAACCGACATGTTAATCTGACAAACACATTTATAGTGTGTGTGTGTGTGTGTGTGTGTATACGCACAAGTGCCTCACTGATCTAGGCGATATTTATCTTTACTGACACACCAATTACCAAGTTCTCCTCTCACAGTTTCACTGAGTGTTATGATAGCTCTGTTTAGAGCTACACTGCTGGGCCACACACACAACTCAAACAGGCGTAATTAACATCCTTTATGTCATCGAAGGAATACATAAGACTGGTTAGTTATTAGTAGGATTATCATTTTACTTTTTCTTGAGTTGTTGAAAAATAAATTATTCAACTTCCCTTAACGGGTTTTTTTTTTATAAAAGTACAAAAATCGGTAAATTCTTTTGTAAGATCCAGCACCACTTTGTGTTAGTTTACATTTAGAGAAATACATCCAAAGAGAGGACTGCAGAGCATACCAACAGACCCTGTGATGCTGAAGACGGCGATAAGCATCCCTGGCCTTATCTTTCTCCGCTATTCAGTTTCAGAAGCAGTGAGTGTAAAAGAATCCTTTTAATTTTTTTATTTATTTTTTGAACATTCTTAATAGATTGTAAATCCATTTTTGAAGGTTTATTTATTTAGGGCTTATAAAATTATTTTTTTTAAGTTAATCATTGGTAGGTTATAGTTTTTTTTATATATATTTGTTGTTTATGACAATTATGAGCTCAGTTCATTTACTATCTTAAGTAGGGTTGGGTATCTTTAAATTATAGCAATTTATTTCTGTTTATCAATAATAGTAATTAGACAAAAAAAGATGTCAAACATTTTATTTAACATACATCCAACAGAACTTGCATATTCTGGTTAATGGTTTGAAAATCTCTGAAAGACATTGTAAGACAGTAATCTGAGCAGATTTTTAACAAAATACTTATTTACTTCAAGTCATATTTTCAATACTACTTGAATTATTTCTAATACAGATTCTAAGTAGCAATACTTTAGATTAAGTAGAATTTTCAGCGCTCTTTCCACCACTACTTTCGTCACAGTGCATTTCATACGGTTCAACATATTTTCTGCTGTTTAATTTTTTTTGTGTTATAGAATTGTCTTGTCCAGATATCTGTCTCTGGTTTTCTGTAAAAAAAATTTTTTAAGATCAGTTCAATTTTTTTTAATGCAAAAATATGGAACTGGCAAAAAGTAAATTCTGTATATAAGTAAAACCGTTGTCTATAATCAGTAGGCATCGCTCCTTAGGTAAGGCAGAGATCTATATAAGTAGATCTTTGTACAATTTATATTATTAATTAGTTATTTAGTTAATTCTACTGTAACAGACCCATTCCAATAATACAATTAGTAGTTAAGTGTCAAACATTTGACTACCTTTCACACGATGGCAAAGCTATTTCCAATAAGATATACTTAATGTTTGAGTTTCAGCAGCAAACACAATTTATAAATGAAATTGTTATTCAATCAGTCAGTCATTTATCACTCGGGTGAGAAAAATACAATATCTCAAAAAAAATTTAACTCTAGGATGTGCACACATTTATTTAACAAATCACCCCCATAATGTAATTTCATGTTATGTTCTAAAACATATTGGGTTATTTTTTTAAACTGATAGCTATCATTTATTCTCAAAAACAATAATAACGCTTTACCTCAACTTTATTATTAGCTGCATGTTGCACTGTTAAAGAGCAATCACACTTCTGCTTGGCTTAAATACAAAGCCACTTTATAGCAGTGGCCACGCCTTTAACATTTTTGCTTTTGAATTGGAACCCAGTGTGGCACAAAACCCACCTCAAGTCAGTGAAATGTTTGTATATTCCAATTTCTACTCTTGTAGCTGCCTTTTTTACATGATCTATCTGTAGATATCTCTATCACTTATTTGCTTGGTAAAGCATCAGGCAGTTGGTACATGTTGCTGTTTAACTGTTGTACTAATCATATGTTACTGGGCAAAAATCAATAAAATATGAGCGTGCGAATTCCTAACCTTCGTTTCTAACCTGATGCTGTTACTCTAGGTTCTTTACTACTACCAGGTCATTTGGTCTTATTTTTACAGCCTGACATGCTTCCCTACTACTACAGTATGACCTGCAGTGCTATTACAGAGTAAAGACCATAAGTAACAGATTGCATATAAGACTCATACATTTTTCAGGGTCTGTCTTTTATTAAATTGTGTCCTAAATCTAGCAGTCTTCATAGATGCAGCCAAAGTCAGTGGCTAAAGTAAAAATGGAAATGTTCCGTATTCAAAAAGATTAAGACTAACTCAGGACACAAACAGCTCTGCTTGACAGCTGGCGGCTGAGTTTGGCTCATCTTGGCAAGAACTGGCCTCGCTGTCTACTGATATGCAAGAAACGTTTATCATTGGGAATGAGCTTTAAAAAAAAGGGTAAAGAAAAAAAAAAAAAAAAGGACGAGTCATTGAGATTCACAACCACCCCTTTTAGTATGCAGGTAGGTTTCTTAAAGTCAGTCCTGACTATAAAAATCCCCTTAAGGTCCCAGTGGTGCTTTTGTAATTCAGTGATAAATGTTGGGCTTAACAGGGTTAAACGTGAGGATTTATTTACCTTAAATATAATAACTTAGCATAAATGATATTTGTACTTTACCAAAACCATGTCATAAAAATGTACAATATACACCAAGAAGGCCAAAAGTTTGTGGACACCTTACAGGCACACTGAAGATAAAAACGCACACATCTACAATGTCTATAGTTTATAGTTTATAAGACTAGAGGGCCAACACACTGTTCCATCATAACGATGCCCCTGTGCACAAAGCACCAATATGAGATCACACTGTGTTCTGGTTAAAGTTGAAGAACTCAACTATCCTGCATAGAGCCCTAAACTCAAACCCACTCAACACCTTTTGGATAAACCAGAACAACGACTGCACCCCAGATCCCCCAGACCTCCTCATCCAACATTAGTGTCTGAGGTCATTAATCATTATGTGGCTGCATAAAAAAACCTCCCCACACTTCAAAATCTAGTGGAAGTTTAACCGATGTAAGTTTATTATAGAAGTATGAGTGAGGCTAAATCTGGAATAGAATGTTCAAAAAGGAATATGAATATGTTGGTCCGATATCCCAAAACTTTTGTTCTTATAGTGTATAAAATATACTTAAATATTACCAAAGTATAATTCTAAAAAGTTATGATAGCTGGAATGTTAAACACTTGGATTTCTATTCTAGCATTCCACAAGAGAAAAATGCAGTTTTTGACGAGAAAGATGAAGCCCAACCGAGGGAGCAAATAGCACTGTCTCTCAGTTTCAGGCAGGAGGTTAAAAGCATCCCTGAATCACTGGCCTTGCTGTGTAATTGTGTTAAATGAGCCATTTAAACAAAACACTACAGCTATGACACAGAATAAAAGTACACCATAACCTGGCAGTGTACTGCTTTTTAAGCAAAATTTCATTACAACGGTTTTGACATATCATAGCCAAAAACGCTAAAACACATGATTCACTAAGAAATTCACATTAGTTTTAGAACATAAAGAAGATTCTATGCCAGAGCAAAATCCCTTTTCTTTGGCACCGAAACCCACAGATATCAATAATTTACACAAAGTGAAACATTGCTTTATTTCTTAAAAAGAGGCTATGTGTTAACTAGGGTCAAATGCTAAGTTTAATTACTCCACCCCCTGGAGCTTGTGGAGGCACCGGTATTTTTCTTAGCATTCTTTATTTTCTCGTTTGTTTATGGCAATAGTATTAAAATATTGTGTAAAAGATAAGATTCTAAGTAAACCAAACCAAAGAGAACAGAACCTTCCAAATCAGAGCATCAGAAGTCATTCAGTCACAACTGCCACATCAGGTCAAACAGTGTATTTACATATTTATTTTTTCCTGATGGGTAGGCTAATGCTGTCTAGAGAAAAAGCACATAATTTATGCAATGACTGAAAATCAGCAGAGGATGACGGAATGGAAAATTGGAGCAGAATGACAAGGTCTTTTTTTGGAGATCTTGATGCTTTTATTAGTTAAATTTAAGATTATTTACAACTGTCCTTGAGCTACAATAAGTCTTGAAGACAGCTCGCAGCATGCCAAGCACATTAACCCACTCTTAAAAATTAAACAATATAAATTTTAAGCTTTTGAAATGTTTGTGTAAATCTGGCTCTCTTCCCTCCAGTCGACTGATTTTAAAAAATGTTTCTTCTTTATTTCTTATCCTACCACAAATCTAGGTATACACAAAGTCCTGCAAACTCATACACAATATTCAGCACGTAATTTCACATATTTCAAATACAATAAGAAAGCAAACACTATTTCTTTGTAAATGTGCGTACTCTAAGAGTACTCTGATCCGCTGTCTAACCTCATAATTATGCTTACCCTCAGAGAAGTTGATGAGGCCGAGCAGGTGCAGCAGCTTGAGCGAGGCGCACACAATCACCACGATGCCCAGAGTCTGCAGCCCCTCTGTCTCCCATGCCGTGCCCAGCATGGCACCCTGTCCTGACTCATGCCAGCCCCCTGGCTCCTCCACCTCTGCGCTCCAGTTACCCAACGCCAATGTGCCCTCCTTTACAAACTGGCATGGACCCTGTACCCCAGGGCACCCACTAGTGTCACCCAGCTCCTGTCCCAAATCCAGACTGCAAGGCCAGGGGAGAATGCTTGAGATATCAGGATATCAGCGGAGAGAAAAGGCACAGGAAGCAGGGACGAAGAGCAGAGGAGAGTTTGACCCACTCTGCTGTGTTAGTTGTACTGTGCTCTTATTTGAAAGCCTGTACTCTGATGTTTAGTTTTGACAAAAGGGGAGGGCTTGGAATGAAGCAGAGGAGAGAAAGCGAGAGAGAGGGAGTGACAAAGGGAGGAAGCAAGAAAAGTAATAGGCTGAAAGAGGGGACCGTTGGCGCTGTACAGGCAATCCTGATCTGTTCGATGTACTTTTTTCTCTTATTTCAATGCCATCTAAGTAAATTCACATTATGTACATAGCACTACAGCCTAATATATAAGATCATTTATAGACTTATCTTTACCTTATGTACAAACCAGACCGTAATTGTTTATATTCAAGTTTAAGAGATAAAAACATTCGAAAGCAAAGAAAAAAAAACATTCCACCAAATTGTACACATTATCCTTTTAGACAGGAGACAAAACTAATAGAATAAAAACCCGACAGTTCACTTGTTCATTTAATTTCAAACTAAAGACCGTAAGTTACCATTATTTCAGCCTTCCAAGAGAAAAATCAATAGATATTTTCCTAGATCATTTAACTACTGCCCCCTGCTGGTCAATGGGATTAAGTAAGTGTGCGTCTTTCCCAAGTTGTTACCACAAGATTGGAAGCACACAGTTTAATTAATTCTAAAGAAAGGTATGCTGTAGCATTATAATTGCTCTTTCCCTGTATTTTAAAAAGGGGCAAAATGTATTTTAGCATAACATGGACTTCAAGACTTTAACCCTGTCATCAGTTTCATCAGTGCCAAAATTTCTTTAAAATCCTCTGAATTCTTGTGCAACATCTTCCCGATGTAGTGGGGCTTAACAACAAATGTGGAATCTTTAATAACACAAGCATGTATAATGGGCAGTTATTCACTAAAGTTTAACTACTGTATATTGTATAGATAGTTAGTATTTTATATACAGATAAAGATTAGGGTGTTATTCTTTAGTATAATGATTTAAGACTCACCTGTAAAGCAAAAACTAGAGGTTTACTGGGATCATGACAATTTAGGATGTTTGACAAATTATTATCATTATTACTGTTTTATTATTATTCATACTGTTTTTTATTGTTATAATTATTACTATTTTATGAGAAATTATTATGAACAGAGATTTTTAAAATTGATTAAAAAAAATGTAGTAATGTGTATACAAAAAAACAGGCTGCTTTTTGTAACAAAGGGGACCTCCAGATTCTCTCCAACCCAAACTTCGTTGCATGCTTTCTACACATCTCACCTTTCAATAAATCTTTTGATAACAGTTTTGAGTGCAAAGCCAACTGAGACGCAACTATAAAACTAAAGCAGTTACATCAAATTATTGTCCCCCTTTAAATGAATAATCATCATTTTATGTTTTGATTCAAACAATAGGACTCCAAGATCTTTCCTTTATCTGGTCTTTCATTCATGTGAAATAAAACAAATAAGTTTTCACCGAAATACACAGAATCAGTTCTATTAAGCACAATTTGGGCTGCTTAAAACATTTTATGTTTGAAAATATCAAAAGTTTGCTAGAAACTGCACGCACTTGCACACAGTGAGGACAACGATAAAGACAGAATAAAGAATCCAATTATCACATGCCACTTTCAAAACAAGCTGTTTGGTAGAAACTAAAAAGGCCATCCTGCGGGTGTTACATTACGAAACGTCATTAGAACTTCAGTAAGACTAAATCTGGAATTGATTAAAAAAAAACCCACATAGAAAAGGCCCTAAATCCTCAACTGCTCAGATGTATAAAAGAGATAATTGTAAGTCGCTCTGGTTAAGGGCGTCTGCCAGATGAGATGTAAATGTTAATCTGTACTAGTCATTTGTCCTAATAATTCTATCCATACATCATCATTTTAAATAGCATCACGTATACAGCTCGGGTCAGGGCGGTCACAGATCATAGTCTTTAATTGCTTGCATTTTTACACCAGATGCCTTTATAAACATGATGGTCTAATTTCAATGATTCTCAAATATTGGAGATTTCATCCAATTTGCATGCCATAACAAGTATTACTGAGTGGCATGTAATTAGTCCCATAAGACTGCCCAACTGGTCTGCACACAGCTTAATGACCTATTAGAGATTCGCTTTCATGTCATGTAGCTGTCACCAATATGATGAATGATGTTTTTGTGGTGCAGCAGTTCCTTATTTCAGAGCGGTACCATTTTAGAGCATGACACTAAACAGCTGGGTGCTTTTAATGGATTTTCAATGGTATCATTTGCAAATATGAAGTGAAAAGAGACTCAATTTAACCATGTCAGTGGAAGGCCTAATCCTGACAACCAAAAAAAATACACTTAGATGAATTTATTTTCCCTCTAAATCTTTCAATTAGGACATCAGTTTAGTTATTGAATGTACTAATGTACATTGTAAAATTACATCTGTTCTCTCTGTGTCCAATAGGGTTTTTACATAAAAACTATAACATGGCCCCAGAAAGCTCAGATGGTTTTATTATTAAGTCTGTTTCTTCTCTAAGTTTACCATGTCACCTCAGGGTGTTTTGTTCTTGCTTTCATTATTATTTATTCTTATTATAGAATAAATTTCATTTACGATTTCAATTTTCATTACCAAATTCTGTAAAGCTGCTTTGTGACGATGTCTATTATTTAAAGATGTCGATGAATAACACTGTAGTAAATTGAACTTAATTCTGTAGATCTTTTGTCCTTAGAGATAAATATCAATTCAACTATTGTAGTCTACACCTGCACATAATACTTTGTGTTTAGTAGATGATGAGGAGCGAAAAAAACTATAGCTTTACCCACTGTGATCATTCTGGCAGGCTTAATGTATCTGCATCTGTCTCAGTGGGAAAGCAGCTTTACAGAAAATAAAGAAATTCTCTTTGTGCACTTGATCAAAATTGGGGATGTGGAACAAACAAGATGGGGAACAATGATGGCTAAAAAAGCAGTGACTATCAGAGACTTTGAAAAGGTTGAGTATGAAGATCTGCTCCTGCTGTGTATGAGGAACTAATCACACAGACATCACTAATACCTCCATCACACCTGCTGAATATGTGATTAACAATCAGCAGACCGAATCAGCAGCCATGCATCCCGGTTCAACTGATTTACAGCAGGCAGACTTTGCCGAGATGTCTGATTGAAAGCTGAGCTCTCTGACAAAATTTCTCTGAATATGTAAACATATTCTGTGTACATGCAAGCGAGATAAAATTAAAATCTATTTTGACTCGAGCTTTCACTAGGGCTCTGAAAACAGAAATGAGGTTAGTTGATCTTTTCTTCTCTACTCTACTTTTTGCTTCTCCTACTATTATGTCGATCAATTTCCATTTCTCTTTTTTTTAGCCTTTTTGTAACGAGAGAGTGAGAGAGAGAGAGGTGAAGATGAGGGAAAGAAAGAGAAAGAACAAGAGCGAGAGAGAGAGAGAGAAAGAACAAGAAAAAGAAACAGAGAGGGACAAAGAACAAGAGAAAGACAGAGAGAGAGAGAACTAAGGAAAAAAGAGAAAAAATGATAGACAGAAAGAGAGAAAGAACAAGAGAGAGGGAGAGAGTGAAAGAACGAGAAAAAGAAAGGGAGAGAAAGAACAAGAGAAAGAGAGAGAGAGAGCGACAGAGAGAGACCGACTATGAGAGAGAGAACTAGGGTAAGAAAGAGAAAGAACGAGCGAAAAAAAAGAGTAAAAACAAGCGAGAGAGAGCGAGAGAATTAATTTCAGTTCTGAATCAGATATTTTTCATTAATCTAAATATTTTTATAATTGCTGTTGAAATGTTTCCTCATTTCACAGTTGCCTGTAGACGCAAACTAAGTTTGTGATCACTGTACTTTTCTGTTAAGTTTTTCTTAACAAATGTCCTCACGTGTTTTGTAAGACGGCATTGTAAACAATAAAAAGTTAATTGCCAACATATATGGGAGAGTGCATGTCCAAGACTTATACACAGACTTTACATTATCATCCCAACCCAAATCACTCAAACTGGATCAATAGCCTGGCCCTCATAAAAACACCCACCAGACAAGTATTGAAATGAGTCCTTGTACGTGTCACTAATGAAGGTTATGTGCGTCAGCAATACAACAAGCCTCTATAATTAAAAGTGTTCAGGCTAAATTCCATGCATCAATCAAAACTCTGTGGACAAGCTTATTAAAGCTAGGGCTTAACTTTATTAAGTAGGACCTTGGACAGATTTTTCATTAAGGATAATAATCTGTTATGAATTTATCCAGAGCACAGTTATGTGTTAAACTAAATTATCTCTGTAGGGTTAGAATTTAATGGAAACTATCAAGAGTTTAAAGGTAAATTAAGGCAAAGCGGCACATACAATGGAAAAATGAGAATTATTATCCACTCTTATCAACCATGTTTAGGGTCCAAATTCTGATTTGAGTAGTAATTTCAGTAAATATAGTCCCATTAATACAAAATAGATTATAATAATGTGTCTACTGCAATTCTCCCCTGCTTGGTACATGACTATCCAGACAAAAAAATAAAACTAATTAAACTATTTTGTGTTTTATGATCTAGTAGTATTTAGATCATATTTTATGATCTATTAATATTTCAGAAAGTTAATTTTCAGCCTGATGTTTAGACTGGCAAATCTCAAAAAAAGCAGGTTAAAGTCTATCCAAGAGGCCATTTTCTTACCTGGACCATAATTTTTACCTGAATAGAAATTCTGCCCATTAAAGCATAATGTTAAAGTCCATTAAAAAGTGACAGTCTATTTGCTAAAAATACCATTAGAAACCTAAAACACTGCTTTTTAATTCAATGTGTTTGCCAGTAAATGAGTTGAAAATGAAGTAGAGAAATTGCTGAGGTGAAGCTGTGTTTCAGTTTCTTGGTAATATACTGCATCTTATTAACATCAAAAGACAGACAGGCTGTTAAAGGTGTGGATTTCTGCTTTAAGTGTTAAGTGTTCTGCTTCCAGCGAGTTTTTTTGACTTTGTTTTATTTAGATGTAAAATGTAGCTATAAACCAATGATTGTGGGTCATAATTGGTGACATGAAAAACCAAGAAATTCCTTTTTTTTCCTATAACGGCATGTCGCAGTATAATGTATTCCTAACGTGTTTCCTAGTGCTATACAGGACTTTATTTATTTTCACATTTAAGAAAAAGTAGGACAATCCACAAATTGAGCATAATTTTTCCATTAGGAAACTCTTTACAAACAGCATTAAAGAATTGATAGAGGAGCTGCATCTTATATGGACGAGCAAATGATATCTCTGGAATGCAGGCGCTCACTGGGATAACAAGATAAATGAAAATATACAGTCAATGTTTGGAGGAAATCCACCTGCTCCACACAAGCAACAGCCTATCTTTTAATCCGATGTTATACAGTATGTGTTTAAATGGTGATATATTGTAAACCATTGCTAGCTGGATACATAATCAACTCAGTTTATATCTTTAAGTTGTAATGACAAATCAGCCATTTGAAATGACTCGAATGAAAATACCCGACAAAATTGGCATGATGTTTCGAAATTATTTGCCTTTATTCATAAGACCATTAAAAGTCATTTAAAAAGTCTTAAAAAAGAAATAATGTTAATAAAATCTCCTGTAGACCATTTATTCTTTATTCATAGTTTACTATTGGTTATAATGATATGATTTCAATAAGCATTACCTTTATCGTTGTTATTAAAGCAGCATTAAATGCCATGGGTGACTTTCTACAAAATTTATAAGAAAAATAAATAAATAAATAAATAAAAATCAACTGTGTGTGTGTGTGTGTAAATGTGTGTTTTAGACTTTCCAATAAATTGTCACTAATTTGTGGCGATTAGTAGATACTAAACTTTAAGTGCTACTTAAGTCCTTACTTACTCATACGTTAATATGGCTGTATCAGTATTAGACTACCTTGCACTCATTTCATCTGTTTACTAAAAAAAAAAAAACCAGCTGCAGTGATATAAGCATACACATTCAGGAACTCTGCCTATGCTTGATAAGACACTCTACATCGCCATCTAATGGGATTGCAAAATAATGCAGCTTGATTAGATTTTCAGCATTTAAAAACTGCACCTGCCATGTAATAAACACATGCATGAGTGATATATAGTTGGTACTAGTGGTGGGGGGGAAAAAAATCGCATCGCGATTCTTTATCTAACGATTCTGAATCAAATCTCAAAAGTTCCAATGCGATTCTGCAGGTAAATTAGATTGCGAGAGTGCAGGTCTGCGCATGCGCAAGCAAAAATCAAAAAAACAATTAGCACTCAGTAGTACTCAAGTACATATTTGGCGATTACTGACAAAGATTACTGGACAAACTACGGCCTGCGAAATCAAAACGGCCTGCGAAATCAAAAATCGACTATGTGGCAACCCTTTGGATTTTATGAGGACTAAGGTGTCGTTTAAAAGAGCCAAACTGTGTGTGCAAAGTTTGTGGCAACAAATTCATTACATTACATTGACAGCATTTGGCAGACAATCTTTTTCAGCGCGACTTACATTATTTCCTGTTATACAACTAAACAGTGGTGCTTGGAATCGAACCCAGGTCTTTGAGTTGGTAGTCCAACAGCTTAACCACTGCGCTACCACTTACTACCTTAAATATTTCAGGAACACGACTAACATGGAGAAACATATTACGCAATTTCACTCAGAGCTGGAGAAACAAACTTCTCTTGCAGCCACGTCCATTACCAGTTTCACTGAAACGAGCAAGTAGCAAAGCTTTCACCGGAATTTTGAAAAGGCGACGCAATTTACTCGGTCGCTGGTGGGTTTTATTGCCAAGGATTTGTGCCCGTAATCTGTCGTGGATAACATAGTGTTTTGCATACTGTTGCAGGTGCATGAGCCAAGGTACAGTCAGAGGTACAGTCAGAGGTGGGTAGAGTAGCCAAAATCTGTACTCAAATAAGAGTAAATAGTTACTCAAGTAAAAGTAAAAAAGTATCCGATGAAAAAAAACTACTAAAGTAGTTAGTTACTAGTTACTTCTGACCTGATTGACACGAAGCAAAAACCCTGAATTTCAACCTACTTCCCTCTTCTCCAAAGTCTCTCTGTTCTGCTTATATACAGTATAAAACAGATTAAAGAAAAGTCAATCTCGGGCCTGTGATTGGACACATTAACATCACATCACCCGTCATTTACAATTAAATCTCAAACACTCGCAGATATTTTTCTAACAGTAACCCTGCATTATTTTTCTACCTTTTAAAATGCCTTTAAAATTTATTTCCCCCTTTTTTCTTTTTTTCTATAAAAATAAAAATAAAATACAACCCCGTGTTGATTTTGTGTGAATGTTTTACCTTTTATTTAGGTGTCAAAATTCTTCACTTGGGCGTCCAGACTGTTGTATAAATGCAGGATGTCCTGGTTTGCTGTTTAGTTTATTTCGTTTTGTGTTTAGAATGAACGTTTGCTCATGAACGCCTTTTTTGGGGTTCAGAAGATATTTGTCGTTGCTTGTACGTAATAAATATTATTTAAAATATTCGGACAGTTTTTACAATTAGGTTAAAGTGCTCATAGATACCAAATGATTATTAATCGAGTTCAAATAGGCGCCATTTTGACACTCACCGCTATGTGTTTTTTTTTTCAGGTTGGAGCTGGAAATCTTGTATATCAGTTGGTTATGTTGCACACAGCATTTATCCCATTATGAAACTATTTCTATAACTTTTATTAAGCTTTTAGGAGTGAAAACATAGACTAAACACACGCACACAGACTGCTTTATCTTTCAGTTTAACGCGCGCTAAACTTAAGCGGGAAACTCGTAACAGCCTCTCCCACAGCATCCTCTCGCGAGATTTCAAAACAACTCGTATAAACTAATTACTTAAAATATAAAATGACTTATATTTGTTATAGAATAACGACAAATGTAGCGAAGTAAAAGTAAAATTTTAGTAAAATCACAAAAAATTACGGTAAAAGTACACATCAATAAATATACTCTAATAGTAAACATCACCCAACGAAGTCAATGTAAATCTTCAGATCTTGTTCATTCTGAACACAACTTTGTTAATCAAAGAAAATGTATGAAACCAAATTATATAAATTATATTTTTGAAGATGGATGATACTGTCATACAGAACTTCCAACTATAAACAAAAAGCATAGAAACTCCAACCATGGGTCAAATGTAAAGATGCATTTACACAGCAGAAGAATTTTTTTAAAAAAAGGGTAGATTAAGAATTGATTCTGGAATCGGATCGTGACTCCCAGAATAGGATTCGGATCGTAAAGTACTTAAAGATTCCCACCTCGAGTTGGTACCATTTTACCCACCATTACTGCTAAATCATTAGAGCCCTTTTAAATGTTTTAGAGTTACCTATTATTAATACAGGATAACCACCTGCTTATTTATTTATTTTTAATTTACGTCTATATATCATCTGTTTAATAGCAATAATTGTAATGCATTTAAACACTATATGGCCAATAGTTTGTGGCAGTCTTACCAGCACACTAATCAGTGTGTCTTTTGTCACAAAGTTGGAAGCACACAGTTGTCTAAAAAGTCTGTGTATACCGACCCAAACTCATTATGTCCCAGCATAACATTTTACATGCAGTAAAATTATATTAACTGTATTATAGCACTATAGAATAAAATTCAGTGTATCTGTCATATGATTCATGAGAACATCTATGACTTCAATACCACCAAGTGGCTAAACGCGAGCACTGCAGGACAATCAATTACAAACGTAAATAACCTTTTTATTTGTCTACAAATGACAATGATTCTAAATGTTAAACACCTATTCTAGTTTTATAGTTTTAAATCTTTAGTACAATCTTGTCAAGTCCACATAACATAAATCCTAGACCCAGTGGTGTGCAGTCTGGGCCAGCAAGTCCTTCTCTGTTAGACTAAACAATATCAGAAGCGCTGACCTACATTTACAACCTAAATTCTAATATTTGTTCCATTAAATTGTATTAATTTATTCCTAACAGTTTATTCCCTTCATTTCGTAGCGTTTCACTTGCTGCACTGCTTCTTGTATGTGGATTTGGATGTTAGATTTTTTTGTCCAGTCATACTTCAGTTTGTATGTGCTGCCATGCTAATCTAATCTGTTAATAGACTGTTTTTTTAACCAATTAAAAATTTGAATCTTCAGAGCCAGGTAGCTGGCCCACAATGACATCAGCATTCTTCCGTCCTCTGATTGGTTGTTTAAAGTAAAACGGTTACAGCCGAGTTTGTCTACTGAAAAGTATCTGTACAGGTGGATTACAATTTTTACACCCACAATGACTGATGGAGGAGGAGAAATTGACTTGGTTTCAGACATACCTAAATATCTATTTTTAAGGCAGACTTTAGACATCACGAGGAGAGTTTGGCTAACTCTGAAGCTAACTGGCTTGTCTCAGACCAGTTTCGATGAACGATAACGCTGGCCTAAAGCTTTTAATAATTTATGTCTTTAATGTTTCTGTCATGTTATTAAATAAATATTGATTCTGAACTGCTCCAGATGATGTACGTGGCACAGTTGTGGTTGTAGTGTAGAGGTTTGGAGTTTTCTGAACTGGGTTTCTTGCTTTAATACAATGCTTTTCATCCTCAATATGCAAAATGACTTTCTGTCTGTAATGCCATGACATGTTATATTGCGTTTTTTTTATAGTATTGATAGTTATTATAATCGCAGTGTGATAGTGGTGCTATTAAGTGATGTATCAGTTGAGTACGTCCCTACTGAAAGCGAGTGTCAGTATAAAGCAGGTTTTGCTTTTGAATTACTCCTGTAAAATAGATCGGTATAAACTATTCTTGTTCCAGTTTCACCTTCAGAGGAAGTGAGTGTATTGTTTTTTCTATAAATCCCTAAAAAAGGCCTTTTCTTATAATGTGCCACAGTTAGCAAGTTTAAAGTTAGCGGAGCTCATTAGCATTTAAAGCAACATGCACTGAAACAAGTAGTTAAAACTGGGCTGTTTTTAACCAGATAAAATGATTGGGTTTTTTAAAAAAATTTTAATTTTTAATCAAAGTATATTATACACTTTTTATTAAGACCCTAAAGAATCATATCAACTTGTGGAAAATAGCCATCCAATGACTCCTTTAAAGCTTATAAAAAATAAATAGCGACACTTTGTCACTGGCTTTTATGTGTGACTTTACAATCTGTATTTTTACAAATCCTTGCACCTGCTACATTTAGCTAGCAGTTTATACCAATAAACAGTATATTACTTACAAATTTAAAAAGTTGTTTCTTTTACTGTAGACTCTGGCATCACTGGATTGAATATCTTTTCCTAAAACATGTTGAAATAAGATTTTCAGTGATATGCGTTACAATAAAAAACATGTCTTTAAACATGATTTGAGAAGAAGACTTGTAAATTATCCTTATGTAATTTGTCATTTCCACAGCCTACATAGCATCTTTAAATATTCCCTAGAACTACTGGACTAAAAGCCAGTGCCCTGTTTGAAGACTTGTCATCTCATCGTCTGGCATATCAGAATTGTTTTAGTGACACTGCTGTCACTCAGTGTCACTCCTCTGGAGAGGCTGTGGTCAGAGTGAACAGAGCCATTTCCACATGGCAGCTATTTTTATTACCAGTAAACAAAAAACTACCAAAAACCAAACTTTCTCTTTGGCAGATTTCTAAAACTTTTCACATAAAATTCATATAAAATTATATATTTCTTCTTCTTCTCCTTTCGGCTGTTCCCTTTTAGGGGTCGCTACAGCGAATCATCTGTCACCACCTAACCCTATTCTCTCCACCTAACCGCATCCTCTTCACTCACACCCACCAACTTCATGTCCTTGTTTACCACATCCATATACCTCCTCTTTGGTCTTCCTCTTTGCCTTCTGCCTGGTAGCTTCATTTCTAACATCCTCCCACCAATATATTCACTGTTCTTCCTCTGTACATGTCCAAACCACCTTAATCTGGCTTCCCCGACTTTCTCCCCAAAACATCTAACATGATGTCACTCCTAAAGAAAACCCTTAACATCTTCATCTCTGCTACTTCCAGCTCTGCCACCTGTCAGCGCCACTGTCTCTAAACCATACATTATAGCTGGTCTCACCACTGTCTTGTACACCTTCCCCTTGATTCTAGCTAATCATGACAGATGTGGCTACAGTTTTCTTAGATGAATGTGAAATTTGCTATAAATTAATTGAAATATATAAAAGAATGGCAATAAGCGGATCAAATAATCTTCATATTATCTCCATGAGACCTTTGAGAATTGTATGTGTTCTACATTAAACAGGCGAATTAAGGACAAACCGCCCAAAAAGCAAACAAAAACCTAAATTATAAATTGTAAAGCATTTCTTAATAGCTAGTTACTTTTGTTTAATCTTTTAATGTAGAAACATAAGCCATTTTACCTGTATTATCCCCTAATTAGCTAAAACATTAAAATACTCCAAGGTAAGATAAATATCCTTTATTGACATTTTACAATTTCACCTATTATACTATATTATACTTATAGTGTATTTACCTCTTATGTTTAATAAAGATAATATTGAGACACAGCAATCAATGTTGTCTGGGATTTATCTACACATTTATGTAATTTTTTTAGCTGGTTAACATTAAGTGGCCAAGTTATTTTAGTTACAAGACCTACATTAATCCTATTTAATTTTAGGTTGTAATCATTTAAAGTATGAATTCTTGCAGTATTAATAAGTACAGATTTAGAGTTGGGTAGAGTATCCAAAGTCTGTACTTAAGTGAAAGTACTTATGGAAATATTTACTCATGTAAGGGTAAAAAATTAACAGATGAAAAAAACTACTCAAGTAGTTAGTTACTAGTTACTTCTGATCTGATTGACATGAAGAAAAACCCTAAATTCAAGACTACTTGGTGAGTTTTTGCATCCCTTTTCTCCAAAGTCTCTCTGTTCTGCTTATATATAAAACAGGTTAAACACATACACACATTACATAACCTGTCATTAACAATAAAAACACACTCAGATGTTTTTCTAACAGTTAACTTTTTTCCCACCTTTTAAAAGCGGTTCCCTTGAATAATACATTTGTACTTAAAAAATGTGAAACTCGAATATGTTTTTAGGATCAGTTCCTTTAAATATATACTCGATTTTCACATTTTATAAGTACAAATGCATTATTTAGAAAATAAAAAAAAGTTTCAATCCTGTTTTGATATTATATGTATGCTACACTTTATTGAAGTGTCAAAAAAAAACAACAACTTTACTGATGTGTCCAGATTGTTGAATAAATGCAGGACATCCCAGTTTTGCTGTTAATTTAGTTTTGTGTTAAATGGAGATGAAAATGTGCAGCTGTTTAGAATGAACGTTTGTTCATGAACATGTGTTTGTTTGTAGGTTCACAAAAGATCTGGACAATATGGGCAGTTTTATATCACAATATATTTTTTAATTTTTAATTTATATTTCTTAATACGATATAATTCCGATATCGATATGAATATTATAATAGCCTTAAAAAAAACTGCCAATACATGTCTGTACCTACTTTTAAAAATGAAAACGCTACAAATAAATGAATGTTCACCTTTTATTTGTCTTTAGTTTATTTGTATTAAAACCTTATTAATCACTGGCATTGAAATAGAGATGAAATTACTAGTCTCATAAAACAGAGACTGAAGGTAAAATGACGCCATAAAGACTTGCATACGCCAGAGGTATATTTGTGAAAGTGTATGCGATATCGCAAGTGTAAAATATATATGTAAAATATAAACAAATATATTACCACTGGCTTAACTGTAGTAAAACTATAAAGGCTGGTATATCTAAGACGTAACATGGTATTAAGTAATAACAACATGTCGTTCACACCATTGCAACAGCTGTATTTTACAAACAGAGCCATTTTCTTCTGCGTGAATCCATTTTGCTGAAAGGCAGTTGCTGAAATCCCTGGACCCTGTGGGGTCCGCACCCATAACTGGGGTGGGTGCACGTGGCCCTGTGGTTCCAGGTAAGCCCTACTAAATATGAATGAAATAAAAGCTGTTAAGGCAAGGGTAGAGACCTGGCGAATGAAGCCCCCGCCCGATACTTAATTTTAAAGCCCCTGCCATAGTGACATACTACACCCTTAGTGGTGACTTCTCCTAGGGGGAAACTCACTGGTTAATCAGTTTCTTCGTGGCACAAGGAAACAGACATGCACTGTGGTTCCCTTTTTGGCTGTGATTCTGGAGGGGCTTGTGCCCTCCGTTTATACCACTGGAGAAAGTATGGTATGTAAAGTAAAGCCTTCCTCCAACCTCAACATGGGTCCTAAAGTGCCCACAAACATGCCGAGCTCCATAGAGCTGTAGGCTATCTGTCCTACTTTTTAGCATTCAGACCAGGAATGTATGTATGCATATGTCCATGCAACTTGGTCGAGAAGGTCAGACCAGATTGGACCATTTGCTTTGGTGTGGGTTAGAAAGGTTTTTCAGACTCCAACAAGAAGATGAGCAGGTTAGTGCTCAATACCATGTAGCCTCCCAGTTTTGGAGAGGCTCGGAGCCTATATCACACATGGTAACAGCCTCCTAGTGGACATTTGTCCACTTTTATTCTTTCTAGATTAGGCAGCTATGCCGGAATCCAGGATTTTGGACTGACTATGCTGTAGCATCTTGACTGTCCTGCTTGTGTCTTACATAATGTTACTGTTCCCATGGAGTTTTGATGCAGAATGTCATTCCCCCGGGGAACTGAGGTTACATACATAACAAGAGATTAAAATCCAGATGCCCAGATGGTAAAAGTTAATAAAAACTCACTTACAGAAATAAAGAGACAAAGAGCCAGTTTGAATCTGAATCAGCTCAGATTATTCTAGAGTGTGTCTTGATCAAAAGGACCATATAAAACTAGATTAGTATTAATACAACTTAGCATCTTAGAATTGCTTCACTTACCTCATTAGTTTGTGTAAGAGCTCAATTTCTATTAATCTAATAATTTTATTAATTAATGAAATGATTAGTGTTATAATCATTGTTGTTGCTAAGATTTTTATGTAATAAGCCTTATTAAAAAGGCTTATTAAATGCATGTCTAATCCTATTACTCCTAAATACGCTGAATGTCTGTCTTAAATCAGTGTTTTAATGTTTGAGTCGTGACTGGACCAACCGCTCATGTCTTATGTGAGGATATTCTGGAGGCAGATGAGTGCTGCAGACTGTAAACACTCAGATGTAGCTAAATTGTTAATTATAAATTTAATGTTGGGTTATTTTATCATGATGTATACAATGTTCCTTTGATCAGTGTATATTTATTTTCATCACTTACACCAGCCATAAATTAACTGAGCCTACAACCACCTGTAGGTCCGATATACAACAGAACAGCAGATATAGTTTGCCCTATATAAGGTCCAAATATATAACTTCCACCACCAAAAATACCAAACCCAACAAGTCCTGTTTTTTAAGCAGCAGGTTGTCTCAAATTGTTTAATAAACCACATTATACATAACAGGTAGCCATGTGGTTACAGAATGAGCGATTCACACGTTCAAAATAACAACTTTCTTGCTGTGATTGCAGCATCCTTTCCCACAAAACAGCTTGTGCCCAATATAAAGAGGAAAAAACACTTATGCCCAACAGCATATGGTCATTTTAAAGTTATTCGTATGGCAGAGAAAAGCCGATAAACCATCAGCTCATGAGAACTTTTCAGATAATATTTTGACATAATGCATTAGGCTGTGGCGAAAATGAATGCTTTTGGCACCTATTATATATAAACTTTTGGGTTTAAAATATAAAAAAACCATTAACCAAAATAAAGCATTTTTTTTGGTGAAAATGTGTATCCAGTTTTCAGCATTCAACTATTTGATAAATACTACTAGTTAAAATACTATGTAAGACAATTGATACTAGTCTAATAATTGGACATTATTGGTGTTTTCAGCATACAGCCTGTCATCAAATAAAAACTGATGCCATCGTCATTAAAAAAAAGCACCACCCAAACAGATTGAATATATAGGCAGACATGTTGACATATTTGTATGTTAAATACAATACTATAATCGTAATGTTTAACTATTAGTAAAGTTATTAAATGCAAATCCTTTATAGGATAACAGCTAACCACACACTTTAAAACGGTATGTACTAATCACATTAGCAAAAACACAGACCTTTTTCTTTTTTTTGCTTACCATCGTAGCTTGCCTCTAAAAGTCCAAATTGTTCTAGAACCTTTACAAAAAGAACAACTACCACCAGCACTGCGATCATCTCCAACCCCTCCAAGTTCATGGTGGTGACTGAGTCACGTCATGGTGAAAGCACAGCTCTGAACACAGAACAGTCTTTTGTGAACTACATGTAAAGACTCTTGTCTCATCACATCCTTAGTGAAGACAGAGGGGAAAGGAAGAGGAGTAGAGATGGGGAGAGGCAGGGCTAGAAAAAGGAGCAGGGAGGGCCAGGTGGAGTGATGGAGAAGACAAAGACTAAATAGATCAAGCTCAATGGGATGAGAAGAGGTGATAAGGGATCTTTGGACAGGGATTAGGTAGGAGGAATCGAACAAAAGGATGAAGAACAATTTTTTGTCCTCTGTGTAATATTCTACAATAAGAAGCACATTTTTGGGAACTTTCTTTTCCCCCCAATAGATACACAGAGAATAAGATAATGTTTCGGTCCATCTCCTGAGACCCAGTGTCAGACAATACACAGGGTGTACAGCGCTGAAGCTCTACACACCTCAGGACGCTGTCACATTGAACATCTGTTACCAAGGAAACTGGTCCAGAAACAAATACAGCACAGATCCAAGCTAGACCCAATGACGGTTCCCGAAATATTGCACTACACTTTATGCCAATCACACTATTATTCAGCAACCCTGTGCAAATTACAACCAATCTAAAGTTCAACAATTGTCTATTTTATCATGAAACTAAAACGAAATGTCAGTTTAACACATTCGTAAAGTCTTTGTTGCAATCTAAATACCTGTTCTTGCAGTAAACTTACATGGCTCTCTTAAAAGTTTGAGGCAGGTGTTAAAAGGTACATTTATTCTTCTTTAGTACTGTTATAATCAAGCTATTTTGTTGGATTTAATTACGGCAACAGTCCGTTGATTCCCCAGCTAATGAAGCTGGATTAATGCAATTAAAAAGAGCAACCACCTCACCTGATTGCTTACAAGGTCAAGCTATCACACATGATTAAGAAATCTTTTTTTACGTTTAGTTAAGCACCGATAAAGCTGTGGATAATAAACAATATTATCATTTATAAATGGTAGAAGAATGAAGTTCTTAAGTAATGTAAATAACAAGCCATTTATTATGTAAAAGCTATATTATCTCTAAGTGAAATTATTTAGCTAATATAATATAAAGCTAAAATAAAGATATTTTAGCTTTAGAAGCATCAAGGACATGAAACCACATTCACAAAAAAGCAGGTTTTGTTTGGGACTAATAGATCAAATTACCCACCATTACATGTCCTTCAGTCTGATCAAGACAGTTGGTCTAAATGCAGAACACATTCCTTCGACCCAATTTTAAAAATCTGTTTTGATGATAAATTCCAGATCCATCATGGACACAAGTATCATGTATGAAAATTGAAGTGAAAATCTTTGTACTATGCAGAGATTCGAATAAATGATATTCACAAAGCCGCTTTTCCACAGAGTTTTCCTTCAGCAATTTCTCTCCTCAATCATGTACAATTGGAGGACAAACATGGATTAAAGATTATCTCAACCTGGGTTTTGATTGCCATCATCAGGTGCTACCCTATTTTGTTTCCAAGTCATCCACAAATACATGTTAAGCATGCAGTCAGGAGAAATTTTTGTGCAACTAGCCACACGTAAACAAACAACATGTAGTTCACTGTAGCAAAAAACCCTCCATATCCTATACGCAATGTTTTTATATCATGTCTTATCACCTTTTACAGGTATGAAAGGAATGTTTAGGAGCTTACACACACACACACACAATACACACACCACCCCTGTCATGTCCTGAGTGATTGCACCATGCAGCCACACAAAGCCTGCCATCAGGGTCCTTATCTATATTTAGAGTGAGCCCAGCTGCCACAAATAAAACTGTAACAGATAGCTTCCTAATCACAAGTGCCGTATTTTTGCCATGACGACTGTCTGTTTGACAATTAAAAAAAATAGCAATTGTTAAAATAGCTTTTAAGAGCAGCTTAAAACATAAGCTGTAAAATATAACGGATATTGCTAATTATAAAATAAGTTATATAAACTTACAGAAGCACATATTGTACACGATGTATAACAGAGACGATGTAAGGTATGCTTGAGCATATTTTGTACCCTGTCTAAAATCTATCCACCCAACTATGCTAATATTCTATATTATAATTCTATATTATAATAGTTTTGCTACATTTGATGCATTATTTGACAGTATTAATAGGTATAACTATTACTTATGCAGTAGCCATAGTCATAAGGAAATAAATAACATTTTATAGCAGCATGTCTTATCTTATCCTAAGTCACTGAGGAACAAGAAATATTAATTAATTCCATTGTTTATTCATTCGTTCGCTTGTTTGTCCATCTGTCTGTTCATTCATTTATTATTTATTAATTCTTACTGCGTTTTTAAAAATGCAAACTAAAGAAAAACCTAGCCAATTATGCTGCTCGTGACTCAGTATCATTTTGCTACATAATTCAACAAAAATGGAAAAATCTTTTTTAGTTTTAATTCATTTTCATGCTAAAAGCCTGAGGTGAGTGTTACTAAATCACAGTGCTAAAATAAGGACCAAACATTTCTACTTTCGAAGAAATAATTCACTTGAGTACTAGAAGTACTGACAAATAATATGACCCAAGTAGGAGTAAATAAGTACTACTACCATTTACAGAGGTACAGAGTATTTTAAATGTGTGTCAAATGTGATTTTAAGCTATTCAGATGCATAAAGAAAGTGATCTGAATTCAGGATTTCTTTGTTGTTTTTTGTGGTGCGCACGCAGAGAGCTACCTTTCATAGTGGGAAAAGTCTGAATTAATTTGTCTTTCATGTGTTATGTCTGAACATATTATATATACAAAACTGTCCTCAAACTTTTTCCCTTTGTTTATTGCCATTTACTGTACTTGCCTTTGATAAGTTCTAAATTGAAAGTATTTAGTCTATATATATATATTTTTGCTGTGGTATTTTTAGTAAAAACCATGAAAGTTCCTCATTTAAGTGTTTACAAGGCTGCAAATTATTTTAATGGAATTCAGTTGCAGCAAAATTATTTTATTTAAATCGAAACTGGCTCATGAATTTTACAAAATAATTTTTTTCGTTTATTGTACTTCTTGTGAAAAACAAATGTAGTGAAATGGAATAATTTGTATTTAACTTGTTTATACTCCAAAATGTATAAAAATGGAAAACATCTACTCAAATACTGTAATGAAAGCAACTGTAATTTGATTCTTTCTACCGCTGCTACACTATTACCCTACAGTGACCTTCCTGATTCAAAATGCAAACGCCCTCAGTATGTAGCTTAATTGCCACTAAATGCTAAAATCTTGATTAATGCCTTGCATGTGGAGTTAAATTTGATTAAAATCCTCATGAATACCTTGATGAATATTTGTTAGTGTAAACAGTTCTTACAATTTCAATAAATCCATGTGCTTCCTGCTTTTCAAAATCATCTTACTGAGTTATGTATTTAAACTGAATATCAGTAGCTTTGTGTTATTATTTGTGCTTTATAGGCATCTCTTCTTGGCAAAGCTGAAGAAGACATGTGTTCATGCCAGACATGGTGTTGCTGCCCTGAATTGGACAAGAAGAATCAATTAAAAATGTCTGAAAACCAATTAAAAATGTCTAATTATGTATCAAATAAAGTAATTTTTTTAGACAACCGACTGTCCTACCAAATGTATTTTTAAAAAACATTCTATTTAAGAGTCTAAAAATTACTTTTATAATAATCCCCCCACTTCTTTTCACTGGATTGTGGATGTGTTGATTTGCTTTTTAAATGATAAGTGAAATCAGTGCATGGTAGTGCATGGTAAACTCTAGCTCAGTATAACTTTGTGATTATTTATGTTACTGTTGTGGGTACTTATTAAGTATGCAGTTTTTTACCTGTATTGCCCTAAACAAACTTTGAATTCATTTATTTTTATTCAGCTGTGTTCTTCCAACTATGTAGCAACAGTTTAGGAAAGTCCTGAAAAAGTGTCTACAATCTTGGGACATATAGTATATGAATAGATGCAGTAGTATGTGTACACTAGTGAAATAAACTGATTAATAAAAAACTGGTATAACACTAGGAACTGGGAACTTGGAAGAAATAGGAACGTTATGTTCAGGAATAGAACAATCAGTTTTGTGTGATCAGACAGGCGCTATGCAGCAGTTATTCAGTCTAATCTTTTGTCGGTTTCTGCTTGATATAACCTTTGTTCTTATAAAAATATTCAGCTCCATAGATGTTGTTTTTTAAGTTACTGCATTAGCTGCTCAGAAAGCTACAAAAATTCAGCAATTTTTTAGGCAGCTGTAATCTACTGCATCTCCAAGATAAAGCACACAAAAGTGTTTTCAGAATTACTACAGCACATCTTGCATTATGATTTAGGCCATACTTTTGAATTATACTACACAGTTGTAGGTTTGTGTTGGCAAATCCAAAGCGCCACTGAATGTGATTTTAAATAAACGTGAGCTTGGTGGCCGACAGTGTTTTGGTGTCCAGTAGAGGGCGCAAATCTGCTTTTCAGCCCCCAGTCCTTATAAAAATAAAGCAGATAAACATTTACATTTAGAAACTATTTAGATCCCCATATTTATAGCCATTTTCAGCTTAGGAACTACAATGGTGACCGGTCCTTAAACGGTGCTGAACAAGCTAATAGGCCAAACTGAAAGTTAAATTCTGTTAAAAAGCCAGCATCAGACAGTGTTCTGTCAAATAAAATAGAAATGCGCTAGGCTTTATGAAGTGTGGTACCTAAGAACTGTTGGGCCTCTCAGAGGTACTGTGTGTGCTTTAAATTAAAACATAGAACCACAACCCTCTCTGCAGAACACATAAGGTCTTTATAGAATTGGTACCATGCTGTACAAAGTCTATTAAGTCACACAGGCTTTCTAAATATGTAAAAAGAACCTTTAGGTATCTGTGCTAAACAATCTCATACAATCCCATACAATTTTTAACCTATTAATGAACTGGAACAAAAAAAAAATCCAGTTCATTTATCACGAAAACAGTATTAAATTCTCATATAGTTTAGTACTTCTTTAGAGCACAGATAGCTATTTATTTTCATTTATTTTCGTCATAGTGCCTGCAGTGCCAGCAGAAGCTCATAACCTAACGTTATGGTGGGACAAAAAAAAAGATTGATAGTGACAGAACCGCAAACAAAACGCTGATTGTGCTAAAAGCTTGTTAAACCAAGTAAAACTTGCACAAAAAAGCAAATATTATTTATCAGATTTCCGCTGCATTTCCAGACACTGGAGGAGGAAGACACGTGCAATGGTGCACAAACATGTCTAATGTCTACAAAACGTCATTTTATAACCTCAGTTTCCTTCTGCATGAGTGCATGTTTAAAGTGTTCAGTCACTACCCTGCACTGTGTGACAGCTGCTCGCCCTGCAGTGGGCACAAGGGATTGTGTGTGTTCTGTTTGCCCTGTTTATCACTGTAAACACCAGAAGGACCAAGACGGAACTGAAGCCAGCAGCAAAGGCCAATCAGTGGGTGACCAAGGAAACAAATTCAATTAGAAGACTCAGCAAGAGGAATGCAACTGGCCCTGCAAAGCATGAGCCTTCTGCTTATACTGTACAAACACACAGTGTGGTCTCATCCTACAGTACCTGCTTAGTCACATTTGATTATGTCCGTAGAATTGAAGCAGAAATGTAAATGGAGACACGACACAGCTAAGAGCTCAAGAGCTCTCAATAACAAGAGCAGGACTGTGGTCCCTGTAGTGTTTTTCCAAATGCATCATGTGTGTGTGCCAGAATAACATTGCTACATAAGAGACACCAATGAAACACAAGAGCTCTTCAGAAAGCACTGTGTAGGAGGGTGAGATGATGGCAGCATGGCCATCTGAGTGGCAATGAAATATTATGCTTTGTGTTTTTGAGAGCACAGTATCCTGTACATCAAACGCCACTGGATGCACTCATATGAGACTGGTTTACTACATTAGGCTCTGTCTCATTAAAAAAAATAGTAACCAAAGCTACACACAAGGTCAAAAATGGTAGATGCTGACCCACTTCCTACATTACTTCCCTGCACAAAGATAGAATTATTTTATATTATTATTTAATACTCCTTTGAATATTTGCAGTAATGTAAAGTGTATAAAGTGTATACATCAAATGTTCTATCTTAATTAATTTTACTGTGTACAATATTTTATTGCTTTGCAAGTGTTAGCAGTGTTAGAGGGGTATATTTTAGGTGCATGGATTGTTTAGCACATTTACAGTATTTGGCAGACACCCTTGTCCAGAGTGACTTACATTTATCTCTTTTATACCACTAAGCAATTAGGAGTTGAGGGTCTTGTTTATGTAGTAACAATGACTTTTAGCTAATGTGTATTTTTTTTTTTACTTATCTAAACAAGGACACATGAAATAGCAAAGTACCCATGTTCAAGTAAAATGTAATGATAATATATAATTAAAACAATTAAGAATATTTTCTTAAATAACTCTAATATTAATCTATAAAATACTGTATAACAGTGCAGAAAAGAATGTTACACATTTCTACACATATTTTATACCAATTTAAGATTTTCTTACATTTACAGTTGCAGTTACTGCTGTGCAAAACCGCTGTGAAACATGTTGCCGCTCCTGCCAATAATTGTTAAATAATTGTTCTTGTTTGCCATTTTTGTGCTAAAAAAATTTACGAGACAAAATGACATTTAAAATGTATGTTTAAAAACAACAGACAGTACAATGTTCTAAAACAAACTTAATTAGCACATGTTTTGCAATTTATGTTCATGTTATGTTATGTTTTTTGCAAATTCAATGAGTTCAGAGTGAACATTTTTTGAATTCCATATACCATAATCATTTTTACTCAGCATTATATTAAAATAATAAACTTAAGGCGCAAAACATGCTTGCGTTTTATACACAGGTAATGTGTATTAGTTAATGTTTTAAATATTTTGACATTTAGTACAAAAGTACAAAAAAACTGAAATAGTCTGTACAGATCCCAGGTACTGGGATACGCATACCCTCTATAGACATACACACACACACACACACACACACACAAACTAATAGAAATTCAGTCGAATATGGTTATAACAGCAAACTGCATAAAAACTTAACACTATAATAGAAACTGGGTTCCCCTAATTCTGCTTACAGTGCAAAGAACTGTCTGCTCGATGATCTATTGCTAGCGAGAGGGCCAAGCTCAACCATTCATTTTACTCTCAACCTGTTCCACAAAACATCCATAAAATATAGGTTAGAAATGAGACACTAAATATAACCTTCCATATAGACACGGCTCTCAATTAAGGTCAACACAGTGAATAAGACAATATCAGCTTTGTAAAAAAGTATTAACTGGTGTAAAATTATCAACTTTACTGTGCATTTCCAATAGCTTATAGTGGCTTGATACAACTAAACAATTAATATAATAATAAAAATTCCTCGCTACAAATGTATGATAAAAAATAAAACTTGGCTGTGTTAAAGATGGTTTTTTTTCCCGCAAATCAACAAAAGCATTTGAAGAATCGAAGTTTGTAATCTAAGTCAGTCTGTTTAAGTTAACTTAACAGTTACGTTAATTTATTGAATGTTTTTTTTTCTTTAGACTGAATTCATAAGTGGTGTTACTAATACTAATATACTATATACTAATAATACAGTAATGGCCACCAATCTAACTGATGATGGAATGCATACACAAAAAATAAAAATGTTTTTTTTTAAAACACCAGTAATAAAACCTACAATACATTACAAAATCAACAGTATTTCTAGTATTCCAGCTAGAAAAATGCCTATTACAAAATATCCATGCCAGTCTAAATAACCTACCTTTCCTTTTTCTTCTTTGTTTCTGGTTGATAGAGAAAATGACCATTAGAGCACCCATCCTGCACCTGCTCTGTCCGTTTATGTGTCTGTATTTGTTTTGTTGTAGGTGTCCTGCAACAGTGATTCCAATCAAAGCTCTCTGCACTTCTTACACTTTTGAAAAGACAGATTTGCCCGAGTCTCTGCTCATTTTACTCCCGCCTCCTCACACAGTATGACACTCCGATATGGACTCTGGATAGATCTGGTCCTCTCTAAACTTTGGCGAGATGATAAGCAAGTGTTGTTATCTTTCTCCCAGTTGAGTAACTAGATAAATGAGCTTTGTGCATATTCTGCTACTTCCAACTGTGCATCTCCTCTCTTTAACAGACGTTTCACAGGAGGAGTAGGAAAGAGGGGAGGCAGGGCAAAAGAAAAGGGAGGGAGGAATGATAGTGAGTTGATTTCTACAAGCATATGGGCAGCTTTTAAATTGTCTATGACTAATCATACATGTTATTCCAGTAGGGATATTTCAACAACACCAAATAAGTACAGATCATTTCTCAAGTAATTCCTCAAGCTTTTGAAATAAAAATTAAATTTACAATTTGAAATAAAATTTGCGTGCAATAGCAATGGTGTGATAACACTTTTTTTAAACTTTGCAATATTATCCTGATGCAATTCATTGCAATAGAAACTCTGCAATAATAATATTTTAAAATGTGCAATATTACCCTAGTGCAATTCGTCTGATTTAGAAAAATTATTTTTTTTTCTTTTGTATTTATACTGTACTGTCCCTACTTTCTATTTGCACATCTTTTTTTAAGCTGCTGTAACAAAAAAAATTCCCCTTTATCAGGCGAATAAAGGTATATGTTATACTTAATGTATATGTCTTCATCGGTCATACACTCAAACCACACAGCGATAGTAAAAGTTGGGATCAGAGCGCAGGGTCAGCTATGATACAGCACCCCTGGGGCAGGAAAAGTTAAGGGTCTTGCTTACAGTGCTTACACCCAACAGTGGCTGACTGGCGACGGTGGAGCTTAAACCCAGATCTTCCTGGTCATCCAAAGAACAATTTGGTCGTCAGGTCTGCAACCTTTAAATGGAAATTAATTTTTGACAATTTATTGTAGCAAAAATATGAGTAGGATGTATTATACATCTGAGCTGGCGTAAGTATGAGAAAAATGTCCTGTATGTCTAACTAAAATCACTAAAGCCAATCAACACCTAGTTTTTAATCAAGATTGGAACTATTTGTGGGATGTAAATTTAAACCCAACTACAAATGCTTTAGTCCAAATATTGCATTAATAAAGTAGTAAGCATAATTTTAGGGTACTGCTGTATGTAACAATATAGAATGAGATGCACAGACAAAAAGAAACTACATGGATTTTCACTGAAATCATTTTTAAAAAATCTAAAGGTGAAGTTAAGTCCTTTAGTTCACCTTGTTCTAAAAATGTTAATAGTCGCTCAATTACTGTAGGTAAGCTTATCATCAACCTCACACAAATTCCCTCCTTCCTCCCTCACTTCCTCTCTCACACATGCAAAGTAATTACACAACACTTGTCCACCCACACAGCAGACTAAAGAACCAGTGGATCTGGACAAATTAAACAAAGAGGGCCATCAAGTCCCTGTTTTTTTTTGGAATGTAAATAGGTTCATAAGAAGACTCAGTCCCCGGGCAATTATTTCCAGGAACTGCGGTAACACAGATTGGTTCGGTTTTAAAAAAAACCTTCTCCTTTAATCAGCTTTTGGCTGCAGCTGTAATCAGTCGTTACTTGAATGAAATAATGATGATTGGAATATAACATGGACAGACAGACAGACAGACAGACAGACAGGCAGGCAGGCAGACAGACAGACAGACAGACAGACAGACAGACAGACAGACAGACAGATAGATAGATAGATAGATAGATAGATAGATAGATAGATAGAAAGTTTTTTTAAAACCCTTTTAATGCTTCTGACTTTGCAGTGTACGCACACATTTTTATTTTTTTGTGTCTTTGAATAATTAACCTGAAATTTGTACAACTAGCACTACTCTTTGCTCATCACATAACTAAAATTTGTATCTGTCTATATGTCTAAATGTCTAACTAAATCTTAGAAAAATGCGTATTTGTTGCTGAGTTTTTCATTTTTGACATACAACATACAACAGATATACAAAAATCTGATCAGAGCAAAAAATGTATAAATATATAAATAAAGACATATTTGTGTACAAACTATGCAAAAATATGCTACCATATGGTCCGTAAAGCTACGGGCGGACTGTAGCACAGATTACCTGATAATGGTCCTAAACTGATTCACATGCGCAAAAGAATGCAGCGTCCTGTCATACAAAAAAATAATCATGAACTGCATCGGATTTAATTCCACAAATGGAGGTGGCAAAAATCGGATTTTAAAACTACAGATTCCGTGCGGTTTGTGCTGTTCACACTGTAATGAGAAAAACAGATCTGAGTCACATGAGCAAAAAAAAAATCTGATTTGGGGTCTATTTGCCCGCAGATTCCGTGCTATATGTGTAGTGTTGTGCTAGAACTGATTTGATGTCAATTTTGGAATATCTGATGCTACTGCATACAGACACTTTTTAAGAGTTTGGAGCAGACCCACAGTGTGATGGTCAGGTGTTCACATATTTTTGGCCATTTTCCTGGAGACTCAGAGTTTGCAATCTGCTCTTTGGTATCATAACTAATCTATGCATACTCACAACAGCATCACAACAGCACCTTAGATTTATAATAAAGATTAATGCTAAAACAATCTGCTATGGAAACTGGATAGGTTCACATTTTGTAATAGGTAAAAAAAGAAATAGTAAGAATAGTGAATAATAGTAAAGTAATAGTTAGTACCAACCAAGTTTCATTTTATAATAATAATATAATATTCAACTTCATTGTGTAAGGTACGTGTACAGAGCCAATGAAATGCATTTTTTGCATATCCCATCTTAGTAAGTTGGGGTCAGAGCGCAGGGTCAGCTATGATACAGCGCCCCTGGAGCAGGAAGGGTTAAGGGTCTTGCTCAGGGACCCAACACTGGCTGACTTGCTGGAGGTGGGGCTTGAACCCAGGTGTTTCTGGTCTTCAGATTAACAACTCAGCACCTTAACCAGTTGAACTACCCTTTTACAAATAACATAAGTTTTAACACCTGTGAAAGTATACAAATTACAGCAAATGTGCTAACTTTACCCCCACATTAATCTTCTTATATTGATGCTCTTTTTTGTCATTTCACAAATGAGAACCTAATCTTTGTACTGTGATGGACTCTCAACCATGGTATAAATTTTTGCCTCATGCCCAGTGCTTTACAGTAATTTAACCAGTATAAAACAGCTATCAAATATGAGTGGGTTAATGGGATACAACCAGATGTGGTAGTAATAAATTAAGTTTACATTTACATATATTTTAGTAGTTTTTTGGGGTAACTTTTACTTTTAGAATATATTTAATTATGTGTACTTTTTCTGTTGCTATGATGTATGGTTTCAGAGACAGTGGCGCTGAGGAAGAAACAGCTGGCAGACCTGGAAGTAGCAGAGCTGAAGATGTTGAGGTTTTCTTTGGGAGTGACGAAGTTGGACAGGATTAGGAATGAGATTATTAGGGGGACGGAATGTTAGATGTTTTGTGGAGAAAGTCAGGGAAGCCAGATTGAGGGGGTTTGGAGGGATAGTGAATATATCTGTAGGAGGATGTTATAAATGAAGCTACCAGGCAGAAGGCAAAGAGGAAGACCAAAGCGGAGGTATATGGATGCGATAAACGAGGACATGAAGTTAGTGGGTGCGAGGTGAGGATTGTGTAAATGTAGGTTTTTTGCACAATTCATGGCAAATTTTAAAAGGAAAAATATAAACAAATTAATTCGATAAAATATTGACCTAACAAGCAAGAAGGCCATGTGCATGTTCTTCCAATGCTTGTGTGGGTTTACTCCGGGTTCTCCGGTTTCCTCCCACAGTCCAAAAACATGTATGCTAGGTTGATTGGGGATTCTAAATTGCACATAGATGTGAGTATGAGTGTGTGTGGCCCTGTGATGGACTGGCGACCTCTCCAGGGTGTACAGGAAGCAGGAGGGGTACGGCTGGGCAGGTCTCCAGCAGATCCCAGTGACTCCGAATTAGGGAATAAGATGGAATAAGAAGATGAATGAAGATAAATTGATCTAACAGTAACACCTCTTGTCAAAGATAGGACAGTTCGTTAAGTTACCACACAAAGGCAGTATAAGAAAGTATAAGACAGTGTGTTACAGATTCTGCCACAGACCAGTCATATATTATTTTTATTCCAGCCTCCAGCCTTAACATAAAATTTTCACATAATATAAACACTTTATTCTTAAGAAAAACATTTCATCACACACAGACCTCGGAATAGCTGTGACAGATGTTCCTGCCAACAATCTGTCTCTTGGAGATATATTTCATTACAAAGCCCCTGACCCTTACTCAAATCAAAGTGAAGCAGTGAAATTCAATATCCAGTGGAAGGCTAGAAAACATTAGATTTTTTTTCAATGTAATCATATAAAGGGTGTCAGATCCTAAGATCTCTGTCTGCCTTCAAATGTAATGGATTTTATCTGATTCAGTAACAAACTTGCAAGCACTAGATTAACATGAGATTTTTGAACAAAAAGCTTTGTTTAATGCTATAGACAATGTCTATGTCAGATTTACCTATTGATGAGTGATATTTATCCTGGTGAAGGTCCCCTAAAATCTCTATTTACAGGCAAAAATACCAAATCTACATAAGATAATTAATAACCAGAACAGAAACATGCCACATTAGTGGCATGCATGCAATGGCATCTGCCATGCAAAAGTATTTGCAGCATTTATTGGATATTTTGCTTTTTTTTTTAATACAAATTTATAACCAGTCTTGACAGACCTTAGCAAAATGTCCTGAATAACTTGAACGCAAACATCTAGCCACAAAAAAACCCCCCAAAAATCAAACAATTGGTTTATTTTTCGTTGCCGGGCCAGGAGTAAAATTCAGATTATTATTATTAATTGACTACCGACAATATGTCTGTTTATAATAAACATCTTAAGTCTGTGCAACTCTGAACACCAGGCCAAGATGAGTTCTGACGTGTTGGGAGCTCAGACTGTACGACTGTAGCCCTGATTTTCACTCGCCGACAGGTTTTGTGAAATCACCAAGAAATGCTCGAACTGCTCATGTAAGCGAGTGACAATCACACACTTTGGTGAATTATCAAAGACTACCAAAGTGATCTGAGATTACTGCAGAAGCGCCAAGGCTTTGGCATGCTAAATATCTGGACCTTTCGGCTATTCAAAATCTGGCAATGTGAAACAGGTTCTGACTGAAAAATACAATGGCGCTGACTTATAGCTAATAAGAGAGAAAGACACATATCAATGTAATTTAAGTTATAGACCACGCTATCAGCGAGCATGGCTTCGGTTCTGATCTTTTTTTAATCCTTTTTAAGTCCTTTTACACTCTTTTGCTGCAAGTTATCGCGCAGGCCATTCATATTGCAAACTTCTTGCGGGCTACAATTTTAATAACCTTTCTAGTCTGGCACATGAACTCTGATCTCTCGCGATATATTACCTTATTTCCTTACTTTTTTACATGAATTTGATGAACTTATTTCAGTGTGTAGCTTCTTGTTTTGGCGCTATGAGCATGTAAACACAGCAGCAACTAAATGTTACCCAAGATAGTTGTGCATCTGATGACTTTAGGAATTGTGCAGTGTAAACTCAGCATTAAAAAGGGGTCAGGAGACTATTGCATTCCAGAGGGACTTTAATCCTGTAATTAATTTTATTTAAAAAAAAAGATATTTATCCATTGTAACTTATTTTAATTCTTAATTTACATGTGATCACCCCATTAAAAAAAGAAGGATGTTCTGGTCATCTGAATGACAAATATAAGATTGTTTAAAATTTTTCTATCTCATTGAACATAGGGACTAAAAACTGCTCAGTTATGTAAAAACTTTTACATAGTTCTAATGAAATCTATAGTATATAGTAATGCTCATGTCTGAGATGGCACAATACAATTTGCTAGGGGAAGTGGTAGCTCAGTGGTTATGGTGTTGGACTGACACCTGAAAGATCAGGGTTCAATTCCCAGCACCACCAGGTCAGTACTGCTGGGCCCCTAGCAAGGCTCTTAACCCCCAAGTGCTTAATAAAAGAGATAAATGTAAGTCACTCTGGATAAGGGAAGCTGCCAAATGTCAATGTTGACATCTTTATTTCAGATATATATTTAAAATTTATGTTAAACCTATTTTATTTATTAGTTTTTTAAGGTGGAAATTTACATTTACATTTCATGAAATTACCCCGGTAATAAATTTGCTTTAATGGACAAGAATGCTTTTAATGCTCATGAATTATTTTTTATTCAATACTAAACCCCAAATAGTCTTTCCCCGGTAACCTTAAATGTAACCCAACTTATAATAATTAAACATAAATCATTTATAAAATCAAAGTTTAATTAGGTATACCAACAGGTGACACAAAAAAAAACCATGTTAATATTAACATATTCATAATTTACCAATTTTTTAAAAAGTAAATAAAACATTCTAAACCATCTAAACTCAAAAATTAAAAAAGATTTGCTACTTTAACGTAGATAATAATGTGTAATATAGCTAACAGGGTTTTCATTGTGTTCCTGTCTCATCTGATAATGCAGTGCAGTAATAATACTCACCCAATTCGTAAAGAGAACCACAAGATGGCGCCATATATTAGTGAAGCTACTATTACAAAACCAGTATCTGAAAATGAAAAAAGTATTAAATATCTGGAAAAACATTGGTAAATCCAATTAATTGCTTGATCTTTACTTTATAAACATGATACTAAGCAACAGAATATGTAATTTTGGCAGGGGTCAGTGCCCAAACAAGGGTAAATAAAATTAGCTTGAGGCAAAAGCACAATATATGTTTGGAATATGTTTTATTACTATGAGCAGCAACACTGTCTTACAGCCTTTAAATTTATATATGTTTATGTGATGTTATATTAATATAAAGATAAATATTGATTCTGAACTGCTCCAGATGATGTACATGGTACAGTTGTGGTTGTAGTGTAGAGGTTTGGAGTTTTCTTAACTGGGTTTCTTGCTTTAATAAAAAAGTTTTCATTCTCAACACGCGAAATGTCTCTCTCTCTCTTTCTTTCTCTCTCTCTCTCTCTCTCTCTCTCTCTGTAATTCCATGCTGTGTTATGCTGTGTTTTTGTATAGTATTGATGGTTTCTATAATCGCGACAGAGTAGTGTTGGTATTAAGAGGTGTAACAGTCGGGTATGGCCCCACTGAATGCCCAGGTACCAAATGCACCACCCACCACTGAATTGTAAGTACCAGTGCATTAAATAAAAGAAACATGTTAAAAAAATTGAAATTATATACACAATAAAAAAGTACATATTATGTCAACTGCTGCCACAATGGTGAAAGCACACAATTGTACAGTTTTGTTTCCGCTGTATGAAGACCAAGCAAGAGACTTAAAGGCCATTTTCAACTGCTACTGTCTTTTCCTCTAATTAATTTGTGTTCTTAGTGCCCAGGGGAAAGATACATAAAAATATTTATAGTAAGCAGTTTCTATAGATACTTTAATGAGTATGTTAAATAGTATTTCATGTGTTTTAGTAGTTTAAGTTCTTGGTTGGTAGTTGCATATGGATCAAGGCTTCACAAAGATGGGCAGAAAAAACAAGTATGTCTTAAGAGCATCTATAAAGACTCTCTTCAAGAACATTCAAAAGAACAGATATATCAGGTACATCGGGTACATTAACACACTTTTCACAATCAATTCATGTAACGGTCTGACAGGCTGGCCCGCTTGACTATTTATTGCCCATCTCAGGTTCCTGAGGGAAATCCTTTCCCCTAGAGATGACTTACAAACTGTAACCAATACCCCAGAATGTCTTTCAACCCCGAAACTGAGCACTAACTGTTCTAGCACTCCTCTTCATGTCCCAGTTTCCACATAAATTCACTAGCTATAAGTTACAAGACCATCTTCTGACACTATAAACGATCAGCTACTGATGGATGAATATATTTGATAAAAACTATAGTGGCAAATAAACATGATTTGACTAATCAAAATGATACATTCCATTGTTTTCTTTTATACCAATAGCGATTTAAAATACCAAACATTTGCAACACTTAGCTCTATACTGTACTGTCCTCTTGTAATAACTCATGTGGACCAAATTGTGTATGCAAGATAACAGTATTCATTATATGCGTACATTTTGTGTTGCTATGGATATAATGACAAGAAATCCATTTGCATTTTCTGTGTGTTCGGTATCTGATGAATCAGATGCAGCGCTCTCGTAATGTTTTACTTTATAACCATTCATCTCATCTCGTGTATAAGGGCACAAGATACGCTTGCCTGCATCCGTTTATACAGCCCATTTATCGAAACTGCTTTTTTTTAAGTCGTGAAAGAATTCTGTGAGATTTGAGTATTTTACTGATGCTTTAAACAATGACCTTGACTGACCTCGAGCTACATGATTTCTATTATTCCCTGGTGATCTGTGACAATGTGAGAATCCATTAACTGGGCATCCATGGTAGTGAAATAGTGGTGACATAAGATGTTATAAAATATACACAATTTAAAAAGTCATCAACTCATCTTAAAAATTAATTAACACATTTTCAGGTTTATAATTTATGCAGTAAACGTGAAATGTGCAGAGCCACTCTAGTCTAGATACTTTTTCCATAACTGTTTTTACAATAAATATTCTGGGTTATATAATCCAGCCCAACAAATAGAATTATTTCTATAGAAAATATCTAGCATAAACAGTCTTCACCCTTGCTGGTACTGTTACGGTAAGATAGAAGCAAAAAGCTAAAATCATTCTGCATCCGGATCGCCTGCAATGCAGAAACTAGCTATAATGAAATCTTGTCACAAAAAACATTAGGTTGATTACAAATAATATGTTGAATAAATCATGTATAGTCTTTTATGCTTTTATTGGTCATTTCTTTAGTGATGCTTACCCAAGTGGGGTTTAGTTGCCTAATTACAACATTAAATTTGGTGAATGGATATTAAAAAAGGATTCAACGAAATTATAATCCCCCCCCATGTGGATACGCTTTTATTTTTAAAGTCAGTGTGAAGTCAATTCTTTTTTTCTAAACACGTTATAACTGTTGGGAAAGTATTGCTAAAACATTTCCCAAAGGCTCTGAATTATTTAGCAAAGAATTGTGAAGTTAGACTGTTAAACAATTTTGTGGTCTGGATTTTTGAGCAGGGCTAAAGTTTTTCTCCGAGTGGGTGTTATTATATATTTTTAATAGGAAAATACATATTTTATGCAGACTTTAATTCTACTTAATTGTCCCTGTGCAAAACTCAGTTTTCTATTTTCTATATATTTCTATATATTCTGTTATGATGTTATTTTAAGGAAAGTAAGGAATAACGAATAAAGACTGGGTTACTAATCCAAAGTATAATTATATTTTATGAAAAAATATAAAATATAATATACATATTTAATGCATTATATACATTCTAGGGCTATGCAAATTGTAGAACTCATTCTCATGCTGGCTATTATGTAATTGAACTACACTTTATCCATGAGGAAATTGTTCTATAACAACTACAGACCTACCACAGACCTGGTCTATGATTAATTTAATTTAATCCGTTTTTATTATTATAGCACATTTAACAATGGGTATTGTCTCAAAGCAGATTTACACAGGATGCAGTAAGAATAAAAAAGGGTAGGTTTGTTCCTTACGAGCGAGCCGGTGGCAAATGTGGCAGGGAAAAACTCCCTGAGATGAAGTAGGAAGAAACCTTGAGAGGAACCACACTTCAGAGGAAACCCATCCTCATTCGAGAGAAACTGAATGTCTGTTTATTACAGAATATGGTAACGGTGATAAAATGCAATGTAAACAATTGACTTAGGTCAGTGAAGACTGGGTCAATGAAGATTTTTGAATTCGAGGAAAGGGGCAATTACTGCTAATTATTATCTAATTACAATTATCTAATTATTATTATTACTGCTCTTATAAACTGTAAACAGTTCTTTTTTTTTTACAAAATAAATCTAAAGCACAGACTCCGCCCTTCGTTCCCATTTATTGTAAAAATACTGAAAACACAACGAAAAGTCTTACTGTTTTTTTTTACTGGATGACTATCACATTAAACCCTAGGATCCAACACTATCACATGCTGCCAATGCCAATATCTCATCAACAAAGAGGCGATATTGTCCAGCAGTAGCACAATGCCTTCATTTAGATTCCTGTGGTTAAGATCAGTCTCATGCTAGCTTTAAAGTTCTCACTCTCTGTGAAATTGACACTACAGTATGGTAATGTATTCCCTGCTGTTCACTACCTGCAGCCAGCAAGCTATTTCTCAGCACTGGGCCTCATGCCTGAATGACTAATGCATTTACAGCTATTACTGTTGCTCCTAATCTAGTTTTTCTCCTTGATGGTGTTCTCCATAGCCACAGTACAAGAACTTGATTTGACGCTCTGATGCGAGTAGTTTAATTTTATTTTTACTTCAAATTCACACTTACATTACACATGAGGACACAATTGAACCTTGGTAACATTGTGTATGGTTCAACCTCGAAATGTGCTACCTACATTAGCATGCTACTGTCATACAGACACTTTCCTTTGAATAATACATCCCACATACAATTATTTCCACAGCCAATCATGTAGCTGTAGTGACATACATAATTTCAAATAGTGGTCAAGAACCTCAACGTAAAAGAAAGATGATCTCTGAAACATTCACTGTGGCATAGTAGTTGGTACCAGATGGGCTGTTTGGAGTGTTTCACACAACAGCCTGACCTTTAATCACAGTCACAGCACTGACAAACACAGATAAACAGTAGCTGAAGCTTAAAGATCATTTTTTATCAATACAATGTTGCAAAAAGACGCTTTTGTTACTATTATCATTATTAGTAGTAGTAGCAGCATAAGTAGCAGAAAATATATATTTTACTGTATAAAACAATGTTGTACTTTTACATTATGAAATCTTTTTATTTATACCACTATTGAGGTCACTACGAACAAATCTTCAACTGCTGCTTTTCGCAATAACACACCCTAGACACGATATTCCTGCTACTGAACTATTAAACCTCTGACTGTAATAGAACTTCTGACTGTAATAGAACTTCTGACTGTAATATCACTTGAGCATTATCCGCACTACTATCTGACAATTCCATTATAACTGGTACAATTGAACAGTCATATAACTTTTTAAATTGCTTTAACAACCAATACATTAAAATAAAAACAGGAAATAATAATGGCATTTCCCCGTTGGCTGTAAGTGACGTTCCTTTCGAATACAAACACACCCCATAGTATTGTAGTAGTAGATTCTGGTTTTCCCTTATATTACTAGCATATACTTATAGCAAGTACTTATAAAACACCTATTAATGCCTTATATTTTTGACAAATTTTTGGCACCCTAATTCTATCCAATATCTCAACTTAACTACTACTTTAATATTGATAAGCAGAAATCAGGAGTTTATTAAGACAGAAATTTATAGTTTATAGTAGGAATTGGTCCCTTATTCTAACGTAAGATCATTGCAAGATATTTAATATATTCATAACTCTCTTAATAATGTGACACATATTTTCCATAAATAAATAAAAATATCATAAGCAAATTACAGAAAATATGCAGGAACTTACAGAAAATGTGACCGTCAACAAAATTGTAATTTGACCTATGTGTTGTAAATATGATGTGTTGTAGACTTATCAAAAGATAAAATATCTTCAAAAAGATTTCACAATTAAAACAAAAACAGGCCTACAAATAAAAAATCTTGCATTTGGTGAACAACTGAACTCACACCAGCTATCACCAGCTATACTAAAAATTCACTCACGTAATGCAAATAACAACAAAAAGGAGATCTAGGCTATAATTAAATTTCAGGAGAATCAAGCACTCCCAGGACATACTGCTAGACTGCTTACAAACACAAAACATCACAAATTCAATTAAAAGTTCATCCCTCATGCATTTTAAAAGCAAGCTATAAAGGGAAGAGCAGAAACACTGATGCTTCACTCTTTAAGGACTAATGCATCTGTCACAGAGATCTATAGCAGTGATTGGTAAGAAGCAGAGTAGAGAGAGGCATAATCAATGGTGTAAAGCGTCCAGGCCCAGGAGCCCAAAAAGTGACATGTTCATGTCAACAACAGAGCATGTTTAATTGATCTGAGAGCCCATGTGCTGTGAATGTATCAGATTCTGTATGTGTGCATGTGTGTGTGTGTGCGTGTGTGTGTGAGAGAGCCGAATATACAATAAAAGCAAAACTTATTTCTAACATAAAAAATGTTAAATCAACCAGTAAAGACAACGAAAGGGGTTGTTTCTACTTGCAGTTCTTAAAAAAGCGAAATCTTCCATTTACCCCAAGGACAATTATGTTCAATCTTCCTTGCCACTTGTGTTGACCGCTGATCATTTACTAATAAAATAAGTACTATTTTATATTCTATACTTTTTATTTAATAACAAAAAAATATTCTAAACAAAGCAGGTACTTCAACTTAATATTTTTTATCTGTTATGTATTTACATTTTATGGGGCTGTGGGGTCTTAATATCAGTATCAGCATAATAATACTTAAGTAAGTATATTCAATTCATTGTGCAAGGTATGTGTACAGAGCCAATGAAATGCATTTTCTGCATATCCCATCTTAGTAAGTTGGGGGTCAGAGCACAGGGTCAGCTATGATGCAGCGCCCCTGGAGCAGGAGGGGTTAGGGGTCTTGCTCAAGGACCCAACAGTGCTTGACTTGCCGGAGGTGGGGCTTGAACCCAGGTGTTTCTGGTCTTCAGATTAACAACTCAGCACCTTAACCAGTTGAGCCACCCTGCCACCTGCCACAGTGCACACAAGCCCCGAATTATACTAGTCATAAAATAGTAGAACTCTCTAAACAGTGACAACATACAGCTTCAGAACATACTGAGTTCCCTTTATTCCTGCTGTTCATATGGCTATTGTTTCACTGATAATAAATATTACTTTTTGAGAGCTAAAATGCAAAATCTATAAGGTGTAATCTCTCTCTCTCTCTCTCTCACTCTCCTACTCTCTCACTCTCTCTCTCTCTCTCTCTCTCTCTCTCTCTCTCACTCTCCTACTCTCTCTTTCTCTCTCTCTCTCTCTCTCTCTTTCTCTCTCACTTACTCATTTTTCTCATTCTCTTTCTATCTCTCCCACTCTCTCTTTCTCACTCTTACTCTCTCACTTACTCTTACTCTCCCTCTCTTTCTCTCTCTCTCTCTCTCTTTCTCACACACACTCTTGCTCATTCTCTCACTCCTCAGTCTCGGAAAGTCTCTCTCTCCAGATATCTCATTTGCTCATTCTCTCTCTCTCTCTCTCTCTCTCTCTCTCTCTCTCTCTTGCTCAGTCACTCTCATTCAGAAGATGATATTAATAAACATTAAATAAAATGGATTTATGTTTTTTATGATTTAATTTTTTTTGCTGCAGTATTCTCCAAGTACCAAAATATGCAAACTACATCAGCAGGAGTAAATTACATACTCCAGTTTCAGTTACTTTGTTTTCTTTCTTTACTTCAGAGAATTAACATTCCATAGTTCTACATGAATAGAGTCCGGGGACATACTGTGAAATTGATGGAGATGATAATCAAACAGCATTACATCTACTACACTAGAAATGTCTATAATTAATAAACAGCTGTTTTTAATGCAAATAGAGGAAGCAGCATCTCACATTGTACAAAATGTAACTGGTTTTGTGGGTTAAGAAATATAAAAAGAAAATTAATAAATAGGCTAAGGCTAAAATAAAGGCATATAGACTTGAGTACAACCAACCTTTCAGCTAGCTTTTATTATGTGTCGAATCATAAAAAAAAGTTATTATATGTAGTACAACTGGTACGGGTTATTAACTATGTGTTTAAGGAAACAGTGCACATTTAGTATAAAGTTTACAAAAAAGCCCTGCAACCACCCAGTTCCTCTGAGCTGAGCACTTCTATAAATACACTATGCATTTTCTATACTAAAGCACCACTCATTTTCAAACATTAGTGCCCATTAGGCAAATGAGAAAACTAAGAGAGACAAAAGTGGATCTGACTGGAAGCTAACTAAATCAAATGGAAGAAAAAAAATAATTAGAGTACTTAATCCCTAAGGTCAGAAGACAGAGCTTTCATGACTGTACTGGAGCCAATGTTATATCACATCTTAGAAAGCCTCAATATTATTTCAGCATCAACCTTCAGCACATAGTTTAAAAGAGTGTTATGAGATTATAGAAATCAGGATATTGGTTTTCTGATTAAATATCTATTTGTTACAAACTGAGTTATAGATTTCAGATCAGCCAAAAATCTGAAATCTATCAGTTAACCTATTTGTAAGAGTTTAATAAAATGATAATTGGTGTTTATTTACCTAAGGTAAATCTATGAGAATCTGAGAAACTTTGCAGTAGTTGGATAAGAATAATTTATATGACAGTAACTGCAACTTTCATTCATTCATTCATTCATTCATTCATTCATTCATTCATTCATCTTCTATACCTGCTTATTCCCTAATTTGGGGCCACAGGGATCTGCTGGAGGCTATCCCAGCCCTCTCTGAAAGGGTGAAAGGCAGGATGGGGTACATCCTGGACAGGTCGCTAGTCTATCACATCACTTACATCCAACTGAACATGTTGAATTTAGAATGAATTAGGTATTTATTTTATATTACTGCTATCTAGTATATAAAAATATAGTAACATTATAGACATTTTTTGCTAATTAATTTAAACTTTTCAGATTTTTCTGCTCCAATATGTAAGAATGAGCACATACAACAACTAAGGTTTCCTGTTTATTTACACCATTTGCTATTCATTGCCAAAAGAGGAACCAGGGTCTAAGTGAATGGACAGGAATTTTAGACATGTCTACCTCTAGTATGACTAAACATAGCAGTTCAATAGGTCATGGATTAGGAACACTATAAGCCTAAAAGTTTGTTAGGAAATAATAAAACAAGAGCACATAGATGTTTTTGTGGTCTGCTACTAAATGACTTTCCTTTACACACATACACACACACACACACACACACACACACACACACACACACACACAGGAAAGTAGCTTTATACAACATTGCAAAGCTAATGCTTAAGAAATTAAGAAATCTTTGACAAAATAAAAATCACGGAGTTGTATTTTCTAGGAATCCCTATAGAACAGAACAGATGGTGTCAATGCCAAATATTGTAACCTTTACCTACAGCCTGTGTGGCCACTCAGTGCCTGCAGCATCCAGAGCCAAGAAAGACAAGCCAGTAACCTTTTCTACATGCTACCCCAACTGAGGGTAAATCCTCCAGCTTTTTGTCAGTAGAGGTTCTTAGCCTCATTGTATTACATGGCTATTGTTACTCTGACTGGCTGCCATTCTCTTTGATGGCCAACTGGATGGATGCCAAATAACTAGTATAGTAATGTGTTTATTGATAGAGACTGTAAAAGCAAGTTCTGGAGTTCACATATACCCATTAAACAGTTTAACAGTTACAGGATCTAAATATCTAAACCTATATCACACACTTTCTTTTAAAAAAAAAACAACATTATGAAAGATCATATTTATTAAATATATTACAGTGTCAGGTGATACTGAACTGTCTTAAAATAAAGTGTGGAACGTTGTTTTTTTACCAAATACAAACATCCACCAACATAACCATTGGTAAAAAAAACAACACCAATAATCGCACAACAATGAGATAAAAATGCTAGTTCCAACTTATCCTGCTAAATCTAAGATCTGGGGTTGGGGAGTTGGTTCTTTTTGGTAGAAAAATGCTATTGCTCCTAGTGATTTTGCTGGTTTGATGGATAGCAGCAATAGCAGAGGTTATACTAGAAGTCCCTTTGTTTCTGTCACAATTGAAAAATAAAATAGCTAACTAGCTAAAGCAACCGAAGGAACAAAATGCACCTGTATTAATTTATCTGTGGTCACATGTTTAGTTATTTAATCTATTAACTTATTTCATCCTATTTCTCTTTAGCAACTTTGTATTTACGTTATTTTAGCCAAGCAAATTGATTATAAAATTTAGCTCTCCTTTTCTTTGCCTTTGCAGTGCTTTGATCATTTAATTTATGCTTTAATAAACAAACAGTAATGAGACTATTCATTCACTTAGTGTTTTTCTAATCTAAGTACACACTTTTACCACACCTGCAGATATTAGTTGTACATGGTAATCACACCTGTGAAAATTAAGCCTTGCTTATGCATAGGCTGTGCAGTCAGTTCTCAGAAGGAGCTACTGAAGTACGCAGATGTGAGAAAAGCCCTTAAAATAAATACTTGGCACATGTGAAAAGTGCAAAAAAAAAGTGCATTTTCATCAAATGTGCACTCTATACCCTCTGAAAACATTCTGTCATCAATCTTCCGATTGTGCTACTGGATATTAAAGAACAGAGCGTAGCAGAGCCCTTTCTTAATTATCTTTGCTGCTGTAATAGGATATTGGTTCCGAGCGTAAGAGTATTGACAAGCTAAATCATATCTTTGGCTACAGACAACTGCATCGAAAAGCTAAATCAAATTGTGATTGATTTACTGTCGACGTCCATCCACTGAGCCGTTAACTAATCACTACATATATGAAAGGTCGGCTTGACATATAATAGGACATGTTTACTAGCAGTGTAGCTTTAAAACAAAAGACAGACACCACCGAGAGGAACAAAAAAAAAACTTACATTGTGATGGAAAGGTTTTTTTTTGGATGCTTATTTTGCACAGTGTCCATTTTTGTTTCTTTTCTCTGGACGACAAAAGGCAGACAATATTCCAGAATGTTTGCCAAGTATGTGGACCTATCGCTCTAAAACACTTAAGATGTGTGAGCCCACAACGTTAAAGAGGTTGGAAAAGACAGAAAAATCATTCCTGATCCTGAACAAGCTACATTTTTACACTGTATACTGACTTTATAATTAAATAGAAAATCCAGCTAAGGTTGCAGATACTAAATTGTCTGATTACAGACATAAGTACCTGTAGTAATCATTATAAGCTTATTTTGATTATTATTATTTGAGCACACCGATGCATTTTACAGATAGTCTGCATGTGAATCTAAACATTTCAAAAAAGATTTGTTGTAAACCAATCATCTACAAAATATTCTATTTTCTGTCATATAAACATTTAAGTGCAATCCTTCACATCTTCAAAAAGTAAATTTCACAACAAAAAACTTAAGTTTCTAAAAAGGGAGAAATCAACAACTGCAAGAATAACATATACGCTGTAAATCTACAAAGAAACTTGAAAGAAAACCAGTCACAAACCATATTTACTACTATTAAGCACAAAGCATGACAAAAGACATAGACGATGATTTCTTTTGTTTATTGCGTTTAGTTTACCAATGTGCAAGTTCTACCCAACACAGGATAGTGCAAAAAGATATGCTCTAGTTTTCTCTTTGTCGTCTGTATGTGTACAATTTGCATCGGTTGATATCCCTTTACTTGCAAGCACAAGGAATAGTCTTGATCTTTATTATTGATTTATTTATAGACAGGATTCACTAACAGGATCTGTGTCGTTTGTTTAATGTTAATTTGATGTTTCTCTGTCAGATTAGTTATAAAGCAGGTAAATGCTCCAAGTACAGCTAGCTTAGCTATACCCTGCTATACGAGACCGTGTCTGGAAATAACAAACATCAACTTTCAGTGATTTAGCAATAAAAGAAACTTTGGTCTTTGTCCAAGCAGCACTAGCGCTAGTAATTCCAGTGTCACTTATTTATTATTGATACCTGCTGGTTGCCAGTGACCAAAAACCTGCAGAAAATAAGCAGCAAAGCACAGTGACACGTTTTTTTTACCCTGTATCAATTACATTTCATTTGGCAAGAATCAGACAGATAATGGATAATGGCCCACACCCAGGATCTCTGCAGCAGCTACAAACTAATGGAGTTCTTCTTAATGTCCATGTATTATAGCATCTTATAGCAGTGAGACAAATTCAGCCTACGTCTATTAGAGTTTAAAATTATAACCAGGGCTAAAATGTCATGTGATGTTCCAACTGCCTATAACTTCTTGTTATAGAATAGACAACAATCATGCTAACAGTTACCTAAATGCTTAATCATTAATGTTTAGCTATAAGATGTAAATAAGAGGTGAAGCAGGAAAAAACCCTACTGCTTTTTTAAATGAGGATGCTTTTTACAGATGTTTGGTTATGGTACTTTTTGAGTGCTTGGATTAAAATAATTTGTGCCATGACAAGCCAGGATATGACCCCTAAATAACAAAATTTTGATTAGATGTGCTTAATTGATTTAAAGTTAAATAAAGTAGTGGTGGTGCTAGCACAGTGGTGAAGATGTTGGACCGCTAATTGGAAAATCAGGGTTTGATTACCAGCACCACCAAGTTGCCACTGCTGGGCTTCTGAGCAAGGCCCTTAAACCGCAATTGCTCAGAAGTATAAAGTAAATAAATATAAGTCGCTCTAAATTAGTTTTTCATTAGTGTACACGACCCAAGTTCAGCATCGAAGTATATACCAGTTATATGGGTTATTTTTTAAAGCCAGTAAAGCAATGGTTATCAACTATCAATCCAAGCCAAAGTTGTTTAAATTCTCATTGTCCAACAGGCACACACACAACCTTACACACACACACACACACACACACACTCACTTACACTTCACACTTAATCATTTGATCCCCTCTCAATGGAAAAAAAATCATCAATAAAGAATGAAAAGGCACAGTCATACTGTAGACTTTGCTGCAATGCATCATCTTACACTGTCCATAAGACCAGTCTAGTGGTTGCCAAATAAACCACTGCAATATTGATTGCAAAAAAAAACAAGAGACAAAGAACACAGACATGCAAGTTGTAATAAGATTTGCTGTCACATTATCCTGGAATAGATCCTGTTGTGGCTCTAACCTTTAGAAATTCAATAGAATGTAGCCAAAACTAATTTCATTCCATATACTCATTTCCACTCGCTTCACTGAGGTAATGCAACGTTAATACAGCAGTACAACAGGGTATTTCGATGTAGCCTTTCAACCACTTCTATTACAGCAATCACAAGTTTATTCCGATTTATTCGTCACATACAGTGCAAAGATTAAAAGTAATTTTTGGGTTATCTTTAGAGAAACCCATACTAATTTAATTGGTCAGTTTCTCTATAATGGCGTTGATAATATAAGGCATCTGTCAAGGTCAGCCTGGTCCCTGTATGATAATTTATGTCCCATCCATTTTTTAAAACATGGCACACTCTAAAAAATATACAATAAATCAGAGTTCATATTTACATTGACAACACAATCACACAGTGAAAATGTTGCCAATGAAGTGATGGATGGCAAGGGCAGTGATATAACACTAATAAAAAAAAAATTCAGCGACTAGAGGAGTCGTAGTTTGGTAAGTGCAACATATTGATCGTTAGAGCTTTAGTTTGTATTCAGTATGTGAGGATTCGAGATTGTTTACCTCATCATAATTCAATCCAAGTCATCCATTGACCTAATTAAAGCAATTATGATGGAAGGGCTTTCCAATAAGCAAGGTCGGAATCAGATTTGACTTCAGTTTCCTTTACTGCATTGTACTTGCTTATGACATGCAAACAATACATGGATTTACAGCATAGCAAAATTTTAAACAAGTCCATACATAGCCAAGAAAACCTGCCTTTTACTGTGACACTCACAGCAAGCACTTTGCACAAGAGGAAGCGCTCTTATGAGTCAGAGTATATGGTATAAACTTCTAACAGTTGGGGAACTTTACCTGTGTTGAGCGTGCCAGTGAGGAATCTGAAGAGATACCCGGCAAACTTCAGGATCTCCCTCTTGCATCTCTTCCTGCAGCTCATAGCTGAATGTCTTGCTTGCTCTTTGTTCCTTTGCAGGTTCAGAAAACTTTTCTCCTGCTGCAGCTGTGATCCCAGCGTTTTTACTTGGCCTGCTGTGCTCATTCAGCACCAAACGGCACTAACGCTCCTATTCTAAATATTTCCCAGAGATGCAGAGTTCTTCTTCTTTCTCTCTTTCAGTGCTGCGCCCGTCTTTGAGCCTGTAGTAGCCTCGGCTGTTCCAGCTGTCACTGCGCTTTCACACCTTGTCCTCTAAGCTCTCACACTCCCTCTCTCTCAAACACGTACACACTCACTTTCATAGTAGTCTGACTGCCTATGTGGTTTAGAACTATCTGCGGCACTTGCCGGCTTTCCCTGACCACAGCTGGGGAGGAGGGACCGGCATGGTCTCGGAATGGAGAGAGAGAGAGGTAGAGAGGGAGGAGCAGGGGAGGAGTGGAGATGAAGAGAAAGGGTGGAGAAAGAGAAAGAGTGGCAATCGGGGGAGTATCAAAGCTCATGAAAGTTGTTCTTATAAACCAATACTTAAATGCAGGACTGAGTTGGTAACACCAGGTGGTAACACCACCATCAAGAATAGCACTGATAATGTGTTTTTGGATGTGTTTACACTTAGTTTAGTAGTTCGGTTTGTTTGGTTAATTTGGTCCAGACCAAAAAGGAAATGATAAATTTGATGATTCAAAGCACAGTGATCTGTTTACAACCTGATTGCTCGATTATTATTATTAAGAGCTCACATTGTGTGACTCTATATAAGGTTTTACTATTATCAGCTAATAAACTCTCAAAGAGCTCCTCAAATGTTCAGAACAGCACGAGCAATCCCTGAAATATATGCAGAAAAGAAGATCTGCTGCAAAAAGACGCTGTTTTGATGCCTTTTTTTAACTAATGGGCAACAAAGGTCCTTTAATAAGAAGAACCAGGTAGGTATGCTTGAGCATGAAAGAATTATCAGAATTGCATTTGCGTCCCACCATGTGACATCACATTCCGTTTTTCGTCCTATAAGATATATTTGGTCCTTGTTTTGTTCATATGTCAACCAAACCAAACCACACCGCAGTTTGTTTGGTGCAGTTCGATTAATCTATAAACATATATGGTATATAGCAATCATACTGTGTTTTTGGGTGCGTTCACACGTTTGGTCCAGACCAAACAGGAAAATGATACATTTTTGATGTGCAGCAGGGTTTGAATGGCAGCATAAATAAAATTAATATAATCCAGCCAAAGGTTGTTATGAAAATTGTTCAGTCAGAAACATCGATGTAGCTCAGAGATGAAAACATAACCCAAGAGGCCACACACACACTATGAAGGTGAGACAGAATCCGTATTTAAGCTACTATAACAATAGATTATTTAACTCTGGACTGTTGTGTGGATAAATGCAGACCTATTTCAGTCCATCACATGTCTGGGAAAGGAAAGTGTCTAAAACAAGTGTCTGGTAAAACTAACCTAACCACTGTATGGTGGTCTACCAGACGTTGTTGACATTTTACAATTTTGGATGTAATTTGTATCCTACTGTGGGAAGTTCCATTGATTAGATAGTAGGTATGGGAACCTAAAAAAAAAATTGGACCGTTTACACCTGGAAAATATCGATATTCTAATTCTTCAGAATTGAGAACAGAGTGAGTAGAAATACAATAGTAAAGGGTAGCATGATAGACATAGAGAAACTAGCTATAGATGGATGTAAACAAATCAACAAACAGTGTGGAGCATTTTATATTATGCATCACATTTTAAAAACACAGTGGTGCATTACCCGCATGTCTAATCATCTGAACATCAATTATCATCAGTCATTCTCTCCATGAGTGCTGTTATTAACCTAAATTATATCAACGCTTTAAACACTTTTTGATCTATCTGACAAAACTTCTGTCTTTTCCACTGATTGTTACATTATTGTGTTTCTGCTCAAATACAAGTAGCCACTGCCAATCACAGTGGCATGTCCACACAGAGAAATCACTCAGCTTTGAAATTAGATGCTTTGTGGTCTATGTAAAGAACTGGACTGATTCCCACAGCTTATTTCAGGCAAAAAGCCTGTTTCATAAAGACCTCCTAAAATAAAGAGCTGTTTCAAATGGATTCAGATTTCTGTCTGTTTTTTCAACCTGTTTTCCAAAAAGAGGAAAAAGTTTTTTGGGTTTTTTTTCAAAAATAGACTTGAGCCCTGTGGTACAGAGTAACATACACACACCATCAGTTCCCAGGCCAGCCAAACAATTTACCATTTCAAAGAATAATATTTGGCATACGACGGTCTGTTTTTTGTATTTCACAGAATATTTTAAAGGATCTAAGTGACAAATACAACACGAGAAACCTTTATTCTTATGGAGAAAATGAATGAGAATTTATATCCAGAGAAAAAACATAAATGCAAAACAAAAACACAAATTACTCCAAGTCAGTCAAAGGTCAAAGAATGTCATATGCAGAAGCAGAATTTACAGAAAAAACAATAAAATATAAATAAAAAAACTAAAAAAAATTCAGATTGCATGTAACAAAGAAGAGAACAGCTCACATTTCTTAGATGTGTTGATTCATAGTGTGTGAAGGAGCATTCAAAGAAGCTATAATAAATAAATGTTTCATCAACCTCTGAGGCCTGAAGAATGCAATTTGCAGACATTTTTCAATTTCATAACTCAGCATATAATGTAAGCATTTATTTCACAGAAATAGGCTGCATATTTGTTTACAAGGACTGTTAAACATGGAACCAAAAAATCTTTAAAGCAGATGAAAAATTTAACTACTTTCATTAAAATGCATGCTGCATGCTTGATATTATCCTAATGTTTACACAAAGGTTTTCTGTCTGTCTGGATCCCACTACCAGGGGCACTGCTAAGAGCAGGGGGTGTTAGTTGGGATGACTCTTAGGACCTAAAAATTTTGGAAGCCCCAAAAGATCTGTTTTATTAGAAGTAACAGTGTGGAATGGGTTTGGTAAGGGGTCCAACATCATATTCTTTCAATGGTCCCAAAATTGGTAGCGGCCCACCGGCATGCTACATTCTGATGTTGCCCATGTGATAGTTCAAAGAAATAATAAAGAAAAATTATCAGCACGATAATGTATAAAAAATGTTATGTGAGAAGGAGAAAGAGGGTGAGATAAAGAAAGGTAGAATAAGAGGGATAAAGAAAAAGAGAGAGAGAGAGAGAGAGAGAGAGAAAAAGAGAGAAAGCAGAGCGTTAAGAACAGAGCCCTAGCATAGATAGAGAAAGCAGGAAATGAGAGCAAGGAAAAACACAGCCAGAGCAACGAGAGACCCAGAGCACTAGTTACAATCTTATTTTATCCCTCCTTGACCATGTGACTAAGAACCAAATGTGAGACATTTAAACTGAGCAATTAGCAGATTGCTTCACCCAATTTGCAAACGTGCAGCCCCCAATGTATATGCAGGTTGACCTACAGGCCTTGATCGCTATCAGCACCTTTGTACCGTTAGGAATGCCAAATGGCTCTTTATGGTAGGTTTAGAACAGAAAAGCATTTTATCATTTTTTTAACCTTACAGAAACACATACTGAGGATAATTCAGGTAACTATCTGAGTCACTGCTGGTATCTAGGTAGTGCAGATCCAATATTTTCCTGGCCTAGTTTTCAGTCTAGCCTTAAGGTAATGAGTGGCAGTAAAGCCCTCTGCATGAGGCTTGTGCTGAAATATTTAAACCACATCCTGTTTCCCACAGCCACACACCCTAACCCACCTGGCCACTAGCAAAGGGGGAACACATGAACCACATAGACCGAGAGCCATAGACAGATTGAAAAAGAAGATTCAATGACTCTGTGATCTAAAATAGGTTCATATTCAGGTTAAGATCAGTTAAATTACAGATATTTATATAGACACCTGAACTTCAAGGACTTTTAAAGGTATGTGTAGATGGAAAGTAAAACATAGGTTGTCTGCTCAAATAAATTAAATAATGGATAAATAATTTTTTTGAGCCATTTATAGATACATAAAACATTGTGTTGCTTACAATCTGAGTGATAACACTGTAAGTAAACCATTTCTTAACATATGGAGGAAACACTCAAACATATCAAATTCCACAGACAAAAACGCTGTCCTCAAATAAGTATCACTTGACAATAGTCTTTTTCCCGCATTACATGAATGTTGCTATACACTTCATAATGCACTATAGGTGAGCTACAGCATAGAGAACATCTGGGTTAGACCTGCAGAGAACCTTTCTTGTAGGAAGTTCAGCACTGAACTGACTGGCAGTTAACTGGGTCTTGTCTCTACACCAAGAGACGAATATCCATTTCTGAGCCAAGAGACCCTGAGCTGGAAGTTGGGACCCTTTAGGGGCCACAGGGTCCTGAGCATCTTGGAGAGATACCAGGTCCTAGAACCATGCCCGGGCTGTCCAAAAGGGGGCTACCAACACAAGTGCTGTCCCTTCTTGTAAAATCGGGGGAAATGCATACAGACACAGCCGGCCACGCCTGTACTATCGTGTCCAGACCCAGCGGGGCTGGGGGGGGCCAAAGAGAAATTCTATACCCGTCTTTGTCTGTGGATCAGCCTCTCGACTTCTGGTATACTTAGGGGACCTTCACCTTTCTGACACACCTCTCGAGGTTGGGCAGGAATGAAATCCCCTTTGGGGACACTGGAGGGTTTCTGATAATATATTTAGTGGTCAGGTATCTCCCAAGGCCCTGCTGCTTGATTGTCAGGGCCTTGTCCCAGGGACCTTTTTGGGTGTACGAGTGGTGACACTACAATTCCAGGTACCTCTAGATAGTTTTTGGTTTCCTGGAATCTCTTGATGTCTGACTGTTGAGTGTCGTCAAAGAGGCCAGAGGAGGTAACCTGTCTCTGTCGCTTGTCTTGAAGAGACTGAGCCACAGATGTCTCTCAGTAGTCATTAACACTGCCATAGCCCGACCTTCAGCTCAGACTGGGAGCTGGACCTCTCTCAGGAGGGAAGAGTTCACAGAGCGGGCTTTCCCAACCAGTTCAAGGTCCGCAGAGCTAGGGTCAGTGGAGGGAGATTCAACTGCTTCCCAATCCACTAGATCCATCTTGGATCCCCAGGACGTGCGTGTCGTGCTTGACGACTCGTGATGTCACTCGTGTTTATATAGCATTACTTCCTGGTCAATGACACCACCGCCCATGGCCAAACGATTTCTGATTTGCTGGATTACACATATGTCGAAAATTATAGAAAAACTATATAATTATATTTATAAAAAAATATATAAGTTCCTTATTATATAGTGTCAGTTACAAAACAAAATGGTAGCAGTATAAAAAAGTACAGAAAACAAGCAACAAGCTACGAGGACACCAAAGCTAACAATTTAATCAATGTCAATTTTTTTAAATAATAGTTATAATTAGTCAACAATGGAAATACAAACTGTATGGAAACTGTAATGTAAATTTTAGATTAAATTAATTTGTTTTTAAAATGTAATACTGATGTTAAAGTAGGTCAAAGGTTTAATCTACAGTCTTAGACCGCGGAGTGGCACCACAGCTGATGTCAGACCTTTTATAGCTTCAGCTGAAACACAGCTGGGCAAGAACATCCCTGAGGCGAATGAACAGCGTGTGCCAGACTATGCAAAGAGTCATCAGTGGCCAAAAAATAGCCTGGCCTCCAGCTGTTTATTACTGAAAAGCAATGAAATCCCAGGGCAGGACCAGAACCTTGTGATAAAGCCAAATGTGTCTGTTATTCAATTTTGTCCTAAAATTACATGCAGGGGGTGCTAATTTAAATTCTTCTCATCATATATTAATGTGTCTTCAAAAAGTATTTATACCCCTGGAACTTTTTTTAATTTTGTCAACTTTCAAAGACAAACTTAAATGTTTTATTGAGATTTTATGTAATAGACCAACACAAAATGAAAATGATACATGGCTTTCAACATTTTAATATAAAAATCTAAAATAAATAAAAATCTAGTGTGGTGTGCATTTGTATTTAGCCCCCTGCATAGATTTTTATAATTTGTAGAGCCACCTTTAGCTGCAATTACAGCTGCAAGTCTTTTGGGGTATGTATCTACCAGCTTTGCACATCCAGAGACTAAAATTTTTGCCCATTTTTCTTTGCTTAATAAAGCGTTTGTAAACAGCAATTTTTGAGACTTGCCACAGATGCTTAATGTGATTTAGGTCTGGACTTTGACTGGGTCATTCTAACACATGTATATTCTTTGATCCAAACCATTTCCATTGTAGCTCTGGCTGTATGTTTAGGGTCATTATCTTGCTGAAAGATAAAGCTCCTTTCCAGTCTTAATCTTCTGCAGCCTCCAACAGGTTTTTTCCAGGATTGCCCTGTATTTAGCTCCATCCATCTTCCCATCAACTCTGATCAGCTTCCCTGTCCCTGCTGAAGAAAAGCATCCCCACAGCATGATGCTGCCACCACCATGTTTCACAGTGGCGATGGTGTGTTCAAGGTGATGAGCAATGTTACTTTTCTGCCACACATAGCGCTTTGCATTTAGGCCAAAAACTTTACCTTTGGTCTCATTTTACCAGAGCAGCTACTTCCACATGTTTGCTGTGTCCCCCACATGGCTTGTGGCAAACAGCAAATAGGACTTTTTATGTCTTTCTTTAAACAGTGGATTTTTCTTGCCACTCTTCTATAAAGGCCAGATTTGTAAATTACACAATTTATAGTTTTCCTGTGAACATATTTTTCCACCTGAGCTGTGGATTTCTGCAGCTCCTCCAGAGTGACCAAGGGCCTCTTGACTGCTTCTGTAACCAGTGCTCTCCTTGCTTGGTCTGTCAGTTTAGGTGGACGGCCATGTACTGTTTCCATTTTTGAATGATAGGTTGAACAGTGCTTCTTAAGATATTCAAAGCTTTAAACTTCTCCACAACTTTATCCCTGACCTGTCTGGTGAGTGCCTTTGTCTTCATAATGCTGTTTGTTCACTAGTGTTCTCTAACAAACCACTGAGGTCTTCACAGATTGATACTGAGACTGAATTACATACAGGTGGACTCTATTAACTAATTAGGTGACTTCTGAGGGCAATTGATTGAATTTATTTACTGGTATCAGAGTACGGGGGGGCTAAATACAAATGCACGCCACACTTTTTCTAATTTTTGTTTGCTTAAAATTAAAAAAAAAAAAAAAAAAATCTATCATTTTCGATCCACTTCACAATTATGTGTTACTTTGTGTTGATTATCACATAAAATCTCGATAAAAATACATACAAGTTTGTAAAGGTGACAAAATGTGAAAAAGTTTAAAGGAGTATGACTTTTTAGGGCATTGTATATTCACTGTAAGGTATGTTATAGGCTTGTTATCAATATACCCAGTCCATTTACTGTATGGTGTCCTTTTGTGTCTGAGTCATATGGAATAGGATATGCCATATAAGGATCAGATAAAGGATAAATGAATGTTCTAACACTAATTTATACAAATGATGGGAGTGAAAAACAATAAGAATCGTGATTATGTTTCTGAAAGACTTGTTTTAATATAGCCGAATCTGTGATCATTTACTGACCATAAACTGATCATATACGCCAACAGGCAAACGTGAATATTAAAACTTTAGATAAACATGTTTGTTTACAAGTTTTTGTAGAAACTTTGTTTTATTTTAATTTTTTAAAGGCCCCAAAAACTAAAATTGTGTTGATTTAAAATAAATATTATTGTAATTTATTATAAGCAGTAACACATTAAATAGAAAGAAGAGAAAGCGAGATAGAGAGATACAGAGAGAGAGACAGAGAGAGAAAGTGAGACAGAAAGAGAGAGTTATTTAGAGAGAGATACAGAGAAAAAGTGTGAGACAAAGAGAAAAACATACAGAGAGAGATACAGAGAGAAATACATATAGAGAAATACAGAGAGAGAGAGAGAGAGAAAGAGAGATGCAGAGAGAGAGAGAGATACAAGCAGAGTGTATCAAGTGGTGTCGTAACAAGAAACTTGACTTATCTATTATTCTTTAAGGTAGTACAGCTCTGTTCTGCTAAAATTAAACAAACTTTTTATTAGCCAATGAAAGATATTACATACAGTTTCTTATAGTGTTCGGTCTGTGATAAGTACAATCATAAACTGAAAAAGTACAGAAGGTACAGTAGCTGTTAAGCAGTAACAGTGAAATAATGTTATAAAAAGCTATTGTAATGTTAAGCAAAAGGTTTTAGTATATGAGAGGCACAGCCTTGGGCTCTTTATTAGCTCATTACTTAGAACTTCATTATAGTAATAAGTACATAAGCATATAAAAGGCACCTTGAAGCTTTGACAGGAATATTGAGTATAACTGGGTAAACAAACTATTCCAACAAGCTTGGATGTCCCTAAGTGGTTTACAGCAGTGGCACGGCATTATATTGACAATTAAATATGGTTTTTTTTGTAGCCTAATATTACTGACTTACTTAAGATTTTTTTTCTGTATATGCAATAAAGATTCACTCATTTGCTCCAAATAGAAACTTAGCTGAATGTGATGGTTAATACGTTGGTAGACTTTGTTTATTTAAAACTAAAAAAGTATATCAGTTTTTTAGTTTATTGCAATTGTATCGATTTTATCAGGTTCCCAAAGCATTTTAATGTCCTTAATCAGTGTCACGGCAAGCACTTTACTCCTCTTCATGTATACCTTTCTTTGAATTATGGATAGCTTGCTGAATGTTATTATTAGTCCACATGCCCGAAACTTACATAAATTAGAAAATGTTTCATGTAAATTAGATGTATATGAGGTTAAATTAGGCATGCCATATAAATAATGGATGATTACATTTGAATCACAATTACAGATTTGATGACATACATTCTTTATATTTATTTTGCTGAATGAGTGCAGTAGTGTTTTGTCTTTAGTAACATGCTCCACAATCGATAACAAAATGCTATTCAAGGTTTTGACATTTAGGAGTTTATGAGCTAATTAGCTGTTAGTGGCCAAACCATTAAACACATGCATATATATAAATATATAAGCACAAATATATATTTCTTGATCTAACCGAGAATAGAAGCCCAAGAAGTGGCTTCAGTTTTGAAATCTGGCACAGATCATGTCTCAGTTCTCCAAATGAGCCTGTCAACAGACATCACTTTATCTGACATCTAAGGAAATTATAGCTGTAAATACTATGACATTGCTAAAGGTATGACCTTACATGAAATTGCACAGCCTTGCCTCACACTCAGACAGCCTTCATAAAATAATGTATTGATATTTCATTAAACCGGGTATGCAGATGCTTTGTTGCATTTATTACTTATCTGGGGAAATTAAACAATAATGGATAGGGAGGCCTATACCACAAGGATGTGTCTACAAGGTGACCCTCACACTAAAATAAATAAGAGTATATTAGATGAAATCTGTTTAAAAATCACTTTAAGGTGTAAACACTGAAGGAAAATATGGCTTTTAAAAATTTCACTGGATATAAAAAAAGAAAGGAAATGCATATTGAAAAGGCTGTGCTGCAATTATCATTAAGAAAGACTAAAAAAATCTCAAATATCTTAAATATTAAAAAATAGAATTATAAAAATCTATATTTCGTTAAATAAACAAACAACTGTTTTTTAATTTTCGTTAATGTTGGTAATGTGAAGTGTTTATGAATGATGCAATGGTGGCAAATCTCCTGAAAATAAACTGTGATTAATTTGTTAAGATCCACTGAGATGCCACAACTCTTGGCAGCTTGCTGTGTTTGTCTTGGTCAGAGAGCTGGTTAAGATTAAAACTAGATATATGACAGCACCCAGCACATAGCACTTCTAATAACACAGTTCAAGTGTCTGGTGATAAAGCACATTTAATTACCCCTGCCTGATGTTGTGCCTTAGGGATTGTAATGGTCTATACAAAAGAGAAGGTAACGTGTGAACATCAAATAATACCACATACCATCATGTCAGAAGAAGTGTTGCAACTGTGTTAACTTAATGTACATTTAATGTACCATTTTTACTGTATTATATTTTGTATTTTCTAGAATGTTTGTATTGTTATTTGCACTGTTTGTACCAGGTTGCACACATGCACTTTATGTTGTTCTTTGATTAAATAGCTCTTTGTTGTATTGTTGTTTTGTGTTATTCTGTGTTGTTTTATGAAGCACCATAATCCTGAACAAACGTTGTGTCATTTAACTTTATAATGCATCTGCTATATATGGTCGAAATGACAATAAAGCTAAAATTTGAACTTGAACTTTCGCTATAACCCGAAACTCAGTGAGCTTATATATCTAGACTGAAACAGTCGGAGAAATTTAAGTGAGAACATAATCTTTTTGTGTTTTTACATAATGTTACATAATTATGAATAAATGTCAGAATGAAATGTTTTCCCCAATTACATCTTTAACGTACCATTGTTGACTTAATTATTTTACTTTTTTCATTCTCTTCATACCCTAGAAAAAAGCCACAAAATGCAGGTTTTTATGTTCTAAAACAAAAGAATTTCTGGGAAAGCATAATGGACCACCTTATGGCTTATACCTTGTCATGAGGGGCCGGGAGGGGGCACAAAAAGTGTCCCTGGGAATGTCCAAGACCAAGTTAATTGCTTCTCCTCCGTCAGCCATTGTGGGCGTAAAAATTCTAACTCAACTGCATTAAAGTGTACAGACGTGTTTTGCTAGTCAAACTTGTCTGGAACAGTTTTACTCTGATCAACCAATCAGAGGATGTTAAAATGCTTGCTGGCCCTGTGAGGCGAATTTAAAATCTGATTGGTTAAAAAAACAGTCCCACTCCTAATATAGTTTGAGGTACATTGGCCAGCACTACTGATTCTGAAGGCCTTGGGCAGATTGATCTGATTGGGCAAAAAATCTAATATCTAATATTCACTTACACATACTGGAAGCAGTGCAGCTAAGAGAAACGCTATGAAATGAAGAGAATAGACTGGGAATAGTTGGGAAAAAATTAATACAATTTCATGGAACAAATATTACAATTTAGATTGTAAATGTAGGTCAGTGCTTCTGGTAGTGTTTGGGCCAACAGAGAAGGCTCACCACTGGAAAGAAGTAACTTGTAACTATAACTAATTACTTTTTTAAAGTAACAGGCCCAACACTGGTCTTAAGTAATGTTTATTTAAAACACACTGAAGTCACTCTGCAGATATTCTCTTTTAATCATATCTGTTCAGTAGTGACATAAATAATTCTATGCCATGCTGCTTTATCACTAATAAAAAAAGGTGACATTTTCTAAACTGAGGAAAATAACCTGAGGATATAGCATGGAGTAGAATAACACTTTTTAAGGTCACCCATTGTTTTCAAAGATGATGAATTACCTAAGATTCTTCTGATATGAGTCTGCTGATATGATGTTCTACGTTTTGCAAAGAGGCAGCTGATAAAGTTGGATTTCTTTTCAGTGCCAAAATGATTTTAATGGGACAATTTACAAAAACAGAGTTTGTGTAATCCAGATTGAAAATGGCCAGCTAGTGTAGACATCATTTTTTCCATGTCTTGATTTGTTTAACTAAACCTTTGCAGCAGGTTTAGAGTTGTTTCTCGACCTACATTCCGTCAAACCAGACGCTAGTCTCAACCTAAACACCAGAGCCATTTTGTCTTAGTAATCTAAACAATCATCTGTACTTACAGATAGCATGACACAGAATCAGCTGTAACTCCAGTTATCAGGTCCATGAATTACGTCTTCAGCTGTGATTCTGATTAAAGACAGTCACTAACACTACTTGGAAAGCTTTTAAACCAGTACAGCATCTGGATTCAAGACTACTCCTGTGACACATTTTCTCTCCAATACTGCTGTTTTATTCTTTATATACTGTGCTAAACATTATACCTGATTCTTTAAAGACTCCAATAAATTTTAGTCAGGACTTTAATGCTATCTTTAGTATGACATTCCTCATTCTAACTTATCGTATTTTATAGTAGATTTGTCATTTGGATAGCAAGACGATGACCTCTACAAAAAACATCTAGAAAATAAAACACCTAAGAAAGACTTGTCACATTCTACTAACAAGAAAATACTCCATGGTATAAGATCCCATTCTCTGGAGGAAACGCTGTAAAGATCCAGGCCTGAAGATTCCATTAGAGATAGTGTCAGTGTTGGTAAAAGACATTTTACAGTGAATGTGACCACAAGGTACTTAAAAAAAAAAGGAAACACAGCACCTGTCTAACTCTCCAACTCAAGAATCAACGGTATGGTGAAAAAAAAACTAATGGTTTTCTCTATTTAAGAAAGCAAAAAAGGAATTATTTATATGATTAAATAGGGAAATTAATTTAATAACTTAAGGTTTAATGTTTATTTAAGGAGACACCAATTCCTGTCTGTTTTCAGGTAAAGAAAAATCTTTCTGATAGGCTTTGGAAAATTAAACATTTATTTGTCTTTAGGAACTTATATAACGTAAGAACTAACTTTTTTTGGTGCATTTTTCACAACATTATAAAATATGCAATGCTATGTACAATATAAGTAGATCAAATGTGTAAAAATGACTGTGTTAAAAGAGGAATAAAATAATATCTGTGGTAGCGCAGTGGTTAAGTTGTTGAACTATTAACCTGAGGACCTGGGTTCGATTCCCAGATCCACCAAGCCACCATTGCTGGGCACTTGAGCAAGGTCCTTAACCCTCAGTTGTATAACAAGGAATTCTGGATAAGAGTGTCTGGCAAATGCAATATCTTTTATAACATTTTTTTGAACAACAGCGTCATGTTACTTACTTACATAAAAAACTTTTAGCTTTTACAACCACAGTTTAGTTACAGCAACCACAACATATAAAGAACATCTAGTATTTGAAAGAATTTATCCTTTTTTTGGCAAAAGTCAAAATTGATCATAGAACAAGCCTGGGCTAAAAGGATATCAGCAAGATGCTTCACTGCACTTGAGTTAATTGAAGGCACGTAATGTACATGTCATTTCATGACAACAATACAACATATTAACAACTGTACTGTTATAGACCATAAAAATTCTCTATGCTTTAAGTTTTCTACTTGTTACATAAAATCCTTGTTGTAAAGTTGCCTGGTGCAAGTCTCTGCCAACTGCCATAAAGTTAGTGCTATCAACTTCTCTTAATTAAAAGATTAAAAAAAAATAAACAAATTAAAAAATTCTGCATGTGTAAATTTCTACCAAAGATGAATAATTAATTTAAACATCTACTAGAGATCAAATCGATCAATTGGCACGGATTACTATACTTTTATATAGAACATGAGGATCAATTTGTATAACCGTTAGGGCAGGTAGCAGCGCCATGGTCAAGGGTGACTTATAAAGGTATAAGAATAACATCAAGAGAAATTTTATAAAAAGTACGTATGGTAAGTATTAAGTAAGTATGTTATTTGTATTAGAAAAAAATACAAAATAAGAATAATAAAGCATTATAAATCCAGTAAATTACCATTGAACAAAACAGATCATGCTGCCATAGTGAACCTGTCTGTCTGGGCGAAGCTGTAATACATAAACCGCAAGCGTTAGCTGTCCATTATTACAAATGATTTTATTGGCATAGAAATAAACCAAAAAACTGGCACTTACAGAATTTACCCTGGTTGTGTATTTGAGCTCAGCTGTCTGTCAACATGTCATTACAGTGTCACTATGTGCAAATGAGCAGTGTCAGGAAAGCGCTTTGCACTGTATAATTGAAAAAAGGAAATTCTTTCTTTTGTATGTTAACATACAAAAGCAAGTATAAATTAAATTAAAGTATTATAAAAAAAATGAAATGATATGATACGATCCGATCGGTCTGGTTTACACAAACATGTACACTTTATTTTAAATTGATAAATCAGACTCATATCTAAAGTATTAGCATGTACATCAGATCTGTGCTATGTCATACTGTATGAAGCGGGAAATGCTTAAATGCTTAAAACTTTTCAGATTCATAGAATCATGTCTATCTGCACTCACTAAAATGGCCAGATGTCACTGTACCCTGTATTAAACTGCCACTATTTATAGATTGCTGGGTCACCAGTGGAATACAAAATTATTGAAAAGTAGGTTACCTAAAAAGAAGACAGAGGCATTTCTCACGTCTGTGTAGTAAATTTGACATAATATTGATTTTTGGGAAAGATAAATAAAAAGTATATTATTTAAGCTGAAAATACATATAAATCAGCTACAACATTAAGACTTGCAGGTTAAGTGCATCAATTATATCGTTTGAATGTCGAAAGGTGGAAATTGTTAGACATTAAAAAATAATGTCTAAATCTAAATAGGCAAACTTAATGTTCTGGTTAGAAGACTGGATCATAGCATCTAGAAAAATATTCTACTCAAAAGGGTGGGACCAGTGAAATACCGTGTGCAACAACCAGGCTGGGCCCAGACAAACAGCCAATCAGAGCAATGCACACAACTCACCATCAGCAAGAAGAGGAGAGGAGACCTAACACAGTCAAATAGGCGAAAAGATTACTGCTGAAATATGTAAATAAATTGGGTTTCTTTAATAAAGGCTTATGTTGAAAAAAAAACAACAACTGTAAATGATTATTTAAAATTGTATTATGCATAATTTAAAGTTGCAATCCTCTTTTTGGGTTGAAATGAGCCGAAATGAGTGATCTATTGAGCATGTAAATTACCAGCCAGTGTTTAAACTATCTCCTTATCCTGATTCACAACCCCAATCTTGTAATAATGATTTGTCATTTAGTGGTACTGGTAGGTTTTTTGTGGGAAATGAGAGCATGGTGCCGTTTGACTTTGTGTCATAATGTCACTTCTGTAAACATAAAAAAGGAGTCCCGGTTATATCGTATGTGTGGATGTTGCAGGTGGCACAGCTGGAATAATTCATTTTATTATTTCTATGGCACATTGGAATCCAAAGTGACATTCATCAGTGACTGGAGATTTATGTGTAGTCAAAACCAAAATACTTTGGACTGCGGAGTGGCTACAGAAAAAAAAGGAAAATGTAAAAGGGGAAATACAAAAACAAGAATATTGGCAGGGCTTTGAAAAGGTAAGACATTTTAAAGGACCAATGGGTAATTAGGTAACAGTAAGACACTTGTTTGTTTAATCCATACATTGATGGATTTTCCTTTGTTGTGTCCTCAGTTGGTCAGAACAAAAGTGGCAGACGTTACTTTCTTGTTTAGATTAGCTCTCTGGTGACAATTCTTTTTGGGTCAAACTGTCAAGATGAAGCTGAAACATTTGTTTTCATCTACACTGAGGAGTCCTGCTGATGCATGAAAGGAGATAATTCTGCAAACAACTGGAAATCCACTATGTTTTTCCAATCTTTTTTCTATTTTTGCTTTAAAAAGGCGTGGCAATTTTTAATGAAATGATTTAATGTGTGTACTTATTAATTATACTTAATTATAGCTGGTTTAGAGATCCATTTTAACATACAACAAAAAAACATATCCTTTTATTATAAAAATCAATAATTTGAATAGTTCTAAGAATTGGTTTTATTGTGTAGGCAATTTAAAATTCAAAATTGAAATGCATTATTAAATTTCCAGTATGGGTTTTTATTTATTTTTTTACTTATTATTTATTATCATGCTTTTTTCATCATTTGTAAATGTTTTTAATTATGAGTGCGATTTTATTTTGATCTGGGATCTTTTTTTTGAATTTTTATGTAGTGTATTTTTTTTAGATGAAATTAAATTTGTTCTGAAAACTAAATAGATTTTATTATTTATATATGACCTATAAAGGTTAAATAGTAAGAATGATAACATCAAATAATAATAACATTAAATAATTCTACTCTGTCAAGCAGTATCATTAAATGCAGACCCTTTTATTTACCACGTGAGTTCACGTCTTGTGGTGATAGCAGTGTATGTCCCCCCGGATGCAAAGGCTAGCACAGCTATGGAAGAACTAAGCTCTGCTATCAACAAGCTGCAGACAGTGCATCCTGATGGAGCCTTTCTCGTCGCTGGGGATTTCAATCACTGCAATCTAAGATGTGTTCTGCCGAAATTCCAACAAAACGTCTCCTGTTTCACTAGGGGACAAAAAACTCTAGATCATGTATACACAAGTGTGGCCGATGCTTACAGAGTCACACCTCTCCCCCACCTCGGACAATCAGACCATCTTTCATTGTTACTGTTGCCCAAGTACTGTCCAGTCATTAAAAGTGTGAAACCCACAATCAGGACTGTTAAAGTTTGGATGGATGGGGCTGATGCTGCTCTCCAACAGCAGTTCACACATACAGACTGGAGTGAATTTGCTGCACAGGCCACTACAGATACAGTCACCAATATCAACACTTACACCACTGCTTGTCCTTGATTACATCAATAAGTGTGTGGATTTGGTGACTACAAATAAGAAACATCAAAGTGTTCCCCAATCAGAAGCCCTGGATGAACCGTGAGGTCGGTCTCCTGCTCAAAGCACGCAACACCGCCTTCAGGTCTGGAGACCGGGAGGCCTACAAACGTCGACAGAGCCGATCTGAGGAGGGGAATCTTCAAAGCCAAACACGAATACAAACAGCAGATCGAGGAGCACTTCATCTCTGCTGACCCCCGACGCATGTGGCAGGGAATACAGGCTATTTCTGACCGCAAACCACCCAACAGAACACCTCCAACCAGCTCTGCCTCACTCCCCGACGAGCTTAAACCACTTCTATGCTCGCTTTGAAAAAGGGAATATAGAGCCTATGCTCAAAACAGAGCTGTCACCAGGTGAGCAGCCACTCTCGCGCTCCATCTCTGAAGTGTGTGCTACCCTGGGAGGGGTGAATGGTAGGAAGGCAGCTGGCCCTGATGGCATCCCTGGACGAGCATCAGAGCATGCGCGCAGCAGTTGGCTGAGGTCTTCACGAACATCTTCAATCTGTCCTTGGCCCAGGAAAATCGTCCCCACCTGCTTCAAGTCTGCTACCATTGTACCAGTGCCGAAGCACTCTGCTGCAAAAGAACTGGGTGACTTTTTCGTCCAGTCGCCACTCACCCCAGTTATCGCAAAGTGCTTTGAAAGACTGGTCCTCAGCCACCTTAAAGCCTGTCTGCCACCCAACCTGGACCCTCACCAATTTGCCTATCGTCCAAATAGGTCAACTGAAGATGCCATTTCCACAATGCTACATTCTACCCTGACTCATTTGGACAACCCCGACACTTATGCCAGGATGCTGTTTGTTGATTTTAGTTTAGCTTTTAATACAGTTAGCCCTTCTAAGCTAACCTTGAAGCTGAAACAGCTCGGCATCAGCACACACACCTTTGCAATTGGACCCTGGACTTCCTTACTAACAGATCACAGTCTGTTCGATTGAATAACATCACCTCCTCCAATCTCACCATCAGCCCCGGGGTTCCCCAGGGTTGTGTTTTGTCCCCCTCCTATACTCCCTTTTCACCTATGACTGCGTGCCTGTCTATGTGTCAAACAGCATTGTCAAGTTCGCAGATGACACCATGGTAGTAGGCCTGTTCAGAGGTAACGATGAGACGGCCCTACAGGGAGGAGATCCAGCACCTGGCAGCATGGTGTGAGGACAATAACCTGGAACTCAACACTAAGAAGACAAAGGAGGTCATTGTGGATTTCAGACGAGCTAGCAATCACACTCATCCTCCAATACACATCAACGGAGCGGCTGTTGAGCGTGTACCTAGCTTCAAGTTCCTAGGAATCCACATCTTTCTCACCTGGTCTCTGAACTCTTCTTTCCTGGTCAAAAAGGCACAACAGCGCCTATATTTTCTGAGGAGACTTAAAAAGTCCCATCTCAGCAACAGGATACTGGAGAACTTTTACTGCAGTACCATCGAGAGCATCCTCACAAACTGCATCTCAGTATGGTACAGCAGCTGCACTGCTTCAGACCGCACAGCCCTTCAGAGGGTGGTGAAAACCGCCCAACGAATCGTCGGCACTCAGCTACCCACCCTGGACAATATACACAAAAAACGCTGTCTGCAAAGGGCGAGAGGCATAATCAAAGATCCCTCTCACCCCAACCACGGACTGTTCACTCTTCTCCCATCAGGCAGACGCTACCGATTCCTCAGAGCCGCACAAACAGACTGAGAAACAGCTTCTTTCCTGTGGCTGTTTCTGCACTGAACAGCTGATATACAGTATTAATTACTACTGCACTGCCACTTCTGTACTTTGCACTACCTATCATTATGCATCTTTGCACAATCTATACAATCTATACTATATCGATCTATATCAATCTATACAGTACTTTGCACTACCTATCATTATGCATCTTGCACAGTCTATAAGTATCTATTGTCACACCTCTATATTCTATCCATATACCTCTGTACATTATTTACCAAAATTAACATTTACACGTCATCCATTATGACTGAGGAAATACTAGATGTATGTACTAGGAAATACTAGACAGACATATAGAATTTAAGGGAAAGTCGTGTTTCTGTCTAAAACATTTATTTTGATAGCATTGGCACAATTCATGTTTCATAATCAGTGAGTGTTGCTAACTTGACAAAACACTTCTAATAATATTTCATGCAATTTTAGTCATTTACAGTTAAAAGCAACAATTATATAATTATTCCTAGTTAAAGTCAATTACTTCTTTTTACCTGTAAACTATACAGATGATACCTGTAAAGATTAATTATTTGCCCTGTGAGGAAACTTTATAATAAATAAAACATTGCATACATGTACAGCCTGACCTGGTAAACGCAGCAATATTAATTTCATACTAGTCAGAGGGGCCAACTGAAGCTTGAGCTGTCACTGACATCTCCATATTCATGCCATCATCATTTATTTATTCTGGCACAGTGAGCGTAATCAGTACACAGAGGTCATTTATCAACCCTACAGATGTTGGAGATAGGGCCTAAGGCTAAAGACTATAGCGGGGGGGGGGGATGACATTCACAGTAGAATGTTGATGTTTAACTTTGTATCAATGTGTATAGAATTTTTAACATTATGTTTTAATACTCATCAAATGTTTTCTTCCCTTTATATCCGACGTGTTATCATTTTCCCTGCAAACGTCAACTTACATTATACAAGTAAACCCACAGATATGATATTTACTGAATTACTTCTTACCAATAGACTTAACTATTTAAAATATATCACAACAAACATGTGTCAGGTTCTGGTAAATAACACTCAGGGAGCCTGGAGTCTATCCCATCTCTGAAAGGGGGAAAGGCAGGAGGGGTTCACCCTGGACAGGTCGCCACACACACACTAATACTCACTGCTATGGGCATTTTAGAATCACCAATCAACCTAGCATACATGTTTTTGGATTGAGGAAACCGAGGTACCTGGAGTAAACCCACGCAAGCACAAGAAGAACATGCAAACTTCACACAGAAAGAATTCGAACCGGAACCTTTTTGCTGTGAGGCAAGAAGCTGCCCCACTGAAATAATTATATTTATTATACAGTTATATTATTTACATAGCATAATTTAGTGCATAGAGACACAGCACCCTCGTCTGGTGAGTTCAGGGCATCGTGCTTAATCAGCAGGTTTGGCTGCTGTCACAAATGTCACCCGCCCCACCTACTTGTGCACGTTTCTGTCCACAAGTGTGAAAACAAACAGACTTTGCTTAAGGATATTACCCAAAATTCAGCGGGTGGCATGACAGGAAAAGGCGGGAGAGCGGACTATTTTTTAATAGCAAATTGATACCGATTTTTATTCATTATCATTCCTAACTGTCCCAACCCCCTTGTTCTCTTGTTTACTTTTTAACTAAAATAAATATAAAATAAATAAATATTCAACTTCATTGTGCAAGGTACGTGTACAGAGGCAATGAAATGCATTTTTTGCATATCCCATCTTAGTAAGTTGGGGGTCAGAGCACAGGGTCAGCTATGATACAGCGCCCCTGGAGCAGGAGGGGTTAAGGGTCTTGCTCAAGGACCCAACAGTGGTTGACTTGCTGGTGGTGGGGCTTGAACCCAGGTGTTTCTGGTCTTCAGATTGAGCCACCACTGCCCCAAAAAGTGATCACTTCTAAAATTGCACACTTTGTGGAAGACCTTAGGGCGTAGTGTAAGTATTGAGACAGGGCCTTAATCTGCACTCTTTCGCCTGTTTATTACCTGTTTCTGATTTATAGCACTGTGTTAAAGCGCCTCTGTTTTAGTTTGTATTTTGTAAAGTTACTATACAGTTCTTTCTGTAACAATACACAGCTGTTTGCTCTAGACTTTCTCATCAGGAGTTTGTCAGTTTCTGCTTTTTCTGAGGAAGATTTTGTCTAGCAAGTTTTTACCTATTTACATTTTTTTTTGTTTTGTTTCGTATTATTTTATAACTCTCTAAAGTTGTACCCACTACCTTATTTTTAACCCTATTTTTAAACTATTAAAACTGACATGCATTCGCATCTGCTTTCCCATGGCATGCATTCATGATTTTTCTGATTAGTATGTATGTATGTAATTTTGTTTGACTGTCATAGTGCTTCCTAGCTAAAAATAACCCAAAATATTTATTTTTGTGACAGCCTGAGGCTTACTGGCAGATGGCGGCCATATTGCAAATGACAGTCTAACTATCGTTCACTTTTGAGCCGTTATTAATTGCCAACACTGGAAACTCCATAATTGTAAATAAATATCTTTATCATATCAACAGACATTCAATGACTGTCATGTTCTTTTATTTGATAAGAAAATGATTATAAAATGTTTATCCTTTATATATTTAGGGAATAATGCAGGTGTTTCCAGTGTCAGGCATACCAATCTCCAGAGAATACATCCTAATTAATAAGTAACTTAGCTTGCCAATAAATATATATGCTCATGCTAAAGGTTATATTACAAATTAATTAATTACATCAGCAATACATGAATACTTGATCTGGTAATTTTTTAATGCAAATAAACAATGAAACTCTTGTTAAAAACAGATGTTTAAATCCAACTTCTCAGTTTGGAGGTCTAATAAACCAACTCAAATGACAGTGTACCAGACAGGTGGATGTGATTTTGCCAAGTAGGATGTGATCCTAAATTTACAGTCTTTATTACCATTTTAATCAATCATAACCATCTGATGTTATCAGTGTGTGCCGATCTTTTCCTTCTAGTAAAGCAAAATGTAATATTATTAATGTTTTATTAAATAAAAAAAAAAAACCATGAAACATGCTGTACTGAACAATTGCATGAAATATGTATGTGCAATTAAGTTAAAGTGTGAACATTTTCTTCACCCTTCTGACCAAAATTAGATGCATGTGTGTGCGCAGTAAAATGTATTTAGCCGTTATTGTTATTGTTATTTTCAAATTAATCGTTCTAAAACCATATCTTGTGATTGTTAAATTTCGATAGATAGGGATTTGATTAAATAAATGTAAAGGCTGTTTTATAGTAAGAATGCTGCTCTATTGCGGTTCTACAGGTTCGACGTTTCAGAACATTTTACACTTAATTGTTCATTAGCGATTGTTTATGATTTACTGACTAAATTCATTCATGTTTATTTTAGATCATTATAATCAATACCAATTTACTAAATTTACTAATGTTGTTTCTGGATTATCATAAATCTAATTACATGTTTTGATCCAATGTTAATCCAGAAACAGTCATTGTTAGTACAATGAATTTCCTGTCTCAGATAATAAGATACTGTATTTTTCAGCATTTACTCAGTTAAAGTTTTTTTAGTTTGTTTATGAAAAAAAATTAAAAGATGCAAGTTTAATCGGTACATACTGATGGCATCAGATGGTTATGATTAGTTAACTAAAATATTAATTCAGAATCAACAAAGTATGATTCAGGATCACATCCTACTTGGCAAAATCCCATCCACCAGATCCGGAAAGATAAATACCATGTTTAGTGTAGCAGAACCTATTTTTTAAGCACAAACTTTCAATAGGACAGCCTTCACTACAGTAAAGCAAACAGTTACCTCTTTTAGCCGGCTGGGCCCATGACATGATACGTCTCACCCAACCGCAGTTCAGCAGTACTTTCTTAGAGAGTCTATGATTCCTGGGAAATTGGCAGAGCTCCTTCCTCCACTGGCTTCTTTTAGCTGATGTCGACATGGTCAAGCTTACTCTGCTTAAATACACTTAAATAGTTAAGAAAGTGTTATGTTTTATGTTTATATTTTATGTTCTTACTGTATAAAAAAAGTTTTGTACTTTATGTTTTAGTAAAAACATATACTGTAAAGGGCATATTCTTTTCCAGGCTACAAGTGTTTTCTCTTGGGGATTGTTTGCCCTAACCCAAAAGTGTCTGGCTGCCTTGTAGCTTAGTTAAATCATTTTACACTCCAAGAGCTTGTCCTACTTACTAAACAACTCCAACAAAGCAGACCTAAAATTTTCTAAAAAATGCTTTTAGCAGACCTAAAAAAATGCTTTAAATGTAAAATCCATAAAAATCCATGATTAAATATTGTAGCTATATTTTAAGACTGCTGCTGCATCTATTCAGTAATTTTTAGGCAATTACATTAGTTCTTCCTGTTAATATATTACTAAAATGTTTTTATTTCATCGTTAATATTGTTCTTCATGCAAAGACAACGAATATGCATTTAATCTAGCTAGTCCATGCCCTTACCTTACAGATGGATGAGATATGTATCTTCCACTTCTAACAACACAAATCCTTAGATTTTTACTCAACTAACTACAAACGACTATAAAGCGAGTGAAATATGGGTGTCAAGAGGAGCACAGAGAAAAAAAAGAGTAGTTCCATGTGATCAGACCTGCAGCCACTGAAGTCAGCCCCTTTCGCTCTCTCACCGGAGATACTACAAGCAGTGCATCACTTCATGTCAAAGAAACTACACAGACATATACAGACTATATGATCACATAGGTGTCTCTCTGTCACGTACTTGTACACTCTTATTGTTGACATATTTACATTTACGGAATTTGGCAGACGTCCTTATACAGAGCGACTTACATTTATCTCTTTAATACAACTAAGCATTTGGGGGTTAAAAGCCTTGCTCAGGGGCCCAACAGTTTGAATTTACTGGTGCTGGGAATCAAACCCCGATCTTCCACACACTGCATTCACACACTGAGGCACACACTACTTTTTTGGTCTGCTATTATAATTAGCAACACTTAGCCTTCACCTACCATAATTAAACTCACATAGACTCTGTAATTTAAACCTGAAAGAATGCAAATATTGTGATTATTAAAAAGTGATTAAGTCATTTGGATGTTATTATAATCTGTATCAGCTGCTTGTGCAGTTATAAATATTTGCAGATACAAGCCAAAGATTTGGGTAATGGTTACATCATTTATCAGGATGCGTTTAAATGTGATCTCAATTGCACAGCTCCTGGGAATTTCACTCCAAACAGTATCTCAAATGTAGTCAGAATGCTGCAATGAATGCTGCAATGAAGAAACCAAACTGTAAAAGCAACAGCTCTGTTGAAAAAAAGGAATAAAATAGAATTAAATAGAATTTAAAAAATATATAATAAATAAAATCCTTTAAGTAAAGTTCAGTCAATGTTTAGGTTTAACCCAAAAAAAGGCAAGTGGGGTTGAGGTTAGGGCTCTGTGCAAGCCAGTATAGTTTTTTCGACAGTTGTGTTCCTTAAGTTAATTCAGTTGCTGCTCTATATCATAGAAGACCAATCTTTTTTGGGTATTTCTTCTTGTTAACTGATTACTTAAAGTTGGGATAACCTCAGAACTTTATATTACAGGAGGCTATTCTTTCATGAGCTCTATAGTGACGTCACATTCACGCTTAGAACTAAATGATAATTTAGTGCAGGTGCACTTAAAGAATTATCATTATGATTTCTTAGCTTGAATATGAAATTACTATAGAGCTCATGAAACAATAGCCTGCAGCTATTTGAATTAACATGTATGGAAAAAGTTTAGCCACTGGATGTCAGTCTTACACACCTCGTGGTTTTAATAGGCAATAGCTCATGTATAGGAATGTTGGATGTAGGATTCTGAAAAAAAACATGCAACATTAAGCAATATGAGAACATTTTATGTGAGTTGTGCTAGTTTGCATCCCAAACCACATTATGTGCATTAAACAATATGCCTCAAAGTAATAACACAGGACGTGTCTTGTGTTATAACCATCTGTGTCCCAAGTCGCTGCATTTTTAAATATTTAGTCAAAAGTTACTTTTAAACAATAAATAATTATGTTTAATTATTTCTAATGTGTGTAATTTTAAACCTGTGTGTTCTTAGTGTGTTATTGTTTATTTTGTGTGTTCACATCCGTATCCTGACAAACACATGGTATGAGCTAGATTTTGTCAGATATATACACAGAATAAGAAGAAGATGCCGCTGGTGACTCACTTTTACCCAATATAACCGTGTTTAAAAAATTTCTACATAAATAGACAGACACTCACCAGCACCTCCCATCACTGGCCAGCAAATCTTGGTGTCTATTGTTTAACCACCTTACAGACTTCCACCATTGTATTAAACGCTTAAAGGTTAGGTTAAAAAAAATCATATTATTCAAATTTTATACATTTGATTATAGTAAAAGATGTCACAATATGAAGAAGTGTCACATTTATTAATATTACTAAATACAACATTGTAAACATATTACATACGTTGTCTTGTTCTCTGTGTATACTATATATATATATATATATATATATATATATATATATATATATATATATATATATATATATATATTATATATATATATATATTATATATTATGAGGCACGCTAGTTTGCATTTATAAAGTAGATTATTACTACAAGTGTATTAAATTCATCACTTTTTCTTACTTACTTAAAACACATCATAATATCGATATAAGCGGTATTGCCTTATCCTTCTTAATATACAGCCAAAACTTGATATAACTCCCAGCCCTGTTTGATAATGGTACCATTTAAAAAATACAAAAAAAAAATGTTAGCATATCTCTTTAGACCATAAAATAGATTTTAACTTGAATATATCTAACTACTGTAAACCCTAATGTTGTCTTTACTAATAATCAAGTTGCATTTTGGACCCAAAGCTCAAAAAATAAGATAGTGTCACTTTTTAACCTTAAAAACTAAAAAAAAAACCAACCTTAAGATTTCAAGTGTCATGAACTAAAAATCATAAGTCATGGAATTAAATTAGCTTACACTGATCCTCCTTCAATGTGATTGGACATACAAGAGAACTAATGCACTTATTGGTGTATTATTACAAAAGGTAAAGCTTTATGCTTGTTTTGTAACAATGAAGGAGAAAAAGATAGGAGTTTTTCATTGCATATTTTTTACTGTTTAAGTACACTTGAATGTACGTAAGTGAACTTAAAAACTAAGTACTTAATATAAGCACCAAGTTCTGACCCATTACTCAGCTTTGGACGAAACGGGTTTACTTAATTACTTAATTAAATTTTAATGTGTAGGGATCTGCGAGAAAGGAAGGGTGGGGAGGATCGGCCAAATCAGGTATGCAAATTTTCCAGAGACTTAATTAAAAAGGATGACTTAATTAATTAAAGGATGCTTCTATAGTTGCCAATTATTATTATACTATCTATCTATCTATCTATCTATCTATCTATCTATCTATCTATCTATCTATCTATCTATCTATCTATCTATCTATCTCTATCTATCTATCTATCTATCTATCTTATCAGGCATATTTTAAAAATAAAAACTATAACACAAAAAATGTATAAAAATCTGAAAACCCTTTAAACTCACTGTAGTATATTAATATCTCTCCTGCCTGTCTGTCTGTCTGTCTGTCTGTCTATTTTATCAGTGTGGCTGTCAGGCATCATGTAGTCAGTCTTCTTTAGAATGTCAGTATATGATGGCATTTTAGGCATTTGACACAGCAGTGACTATCACAGAGACACCTCACAGAAGCACTTGTACTGTACATCATATTACCCAGTATTTAATTAATAAATTAAAGCTTAAAGCTTAATCATAAACAGATAGAAAGCCCATTTTATTTCTAATAATAAACATTCTTATCCTGTTCTACTGTATATCAGTTTGCTATGTTTGTAATGGCTTTTTTTTTAGTATTCTACCAGTCTAAATATATGAGTGCTTCAGATTTAATGCTAAAAATGACAGTGAATAACTAATATATTCTGATGACAAAAGATTGCATCAGTATTTTTTTATTTAACAGTAGTCTTCATTGGGGTATGTAATCTGAATGGTTGGGTTCTGTAATGTACAGCTGCCATTATTAAAACTGTATTATATTATAGCAAGATATATAATAGGGGACGTGGTAGCACAGTGGTTAAGGTGTTGATCTACCAACTTAAAGACCCGGGATTTGATTCCCAGCACCACCAAGCCACCACTGCTGGGCCCCTGAGCAAGGCCCTTAAACCCCAATTGCTTAGTAGTATAAAAGAGATAAATGTAAGTCGCTCAGGATAAGGGCGTCTGTGTAAATGCCAAAAATGTAAATGTTAATGGAAACTCAGGTCAAACCAGAGTGAACAATACACAGTTGTATAAAGGCAGGAAAAGACACTGAAAATAATTTGTTATAATAAAATGATACCAATAAAGCTAAACATCTTCACAACCCTAGAAAGTTGAAATGTAGTTGAAAGTGATGCCATTCTGGCAGTAAATCTATACTAGTTGGCAAGAAATTCGTTTGATCAACAGGGGAATGTATATATAGTATAAATAAACCTGGCAGGAGGTTCCAAACATAAAAGCCTGTCCACTCGCATTCTGGTGCAAGAGAGCCATAAACAAACACCTTCTGTTGGGTTATTGCGTGGAAGTTTATTTCTGAATCTGTCCTGTCCCACCACCCATCATGCTTGGCACAAATCCAACAGCAAGCAGCCATATAAGCAGATGCTTAGTAGACCAGCACATGACAAGAATAGACACAATAATCGGCCACAAACAAAGTCGGAAAAAACATAAACTGTTTAACTGTTGGAATATTAATCTTGTTCTTGTGATTAGAGATCTACGCAATTATTATCATTATATGCCAAAAGTATGTTTAAAGTTCAAAAAATGTTTAGTTCAGACCCACATAACAGTTTGTTTCTTCAATAGGCAGTGGGTCAGAATATTACAAGGGCAGGATGTGACTACAAATATTATTGGGTTGATTTTATTATTTTTATTTTTAGGTTAGTTTTTTGAGGGCAGTTTATTAATAGGACAGATTGAAAAATGAAACAGGGGAATGGAAAGGACACGAGTCGGAATCAAACCCAGGTCGCCGGAGCGCAACTTAACCCACTCCACCATGGCAACGGCTAATTTTACTATTTTAAATGTATTAATTTTGCCGCATACTGCTGTTATAAATGAAAAGACAAATATGCTTTATTATTTAAGAGATGCATTAAAAGCCTGTTAAAACATCAAATATAAAAGATATTTTTGCTTTGAAAAAATGACTTGTCCTCTTTAACATAAATTTCATGTATTCTGAATTAAATTTCCCACTTTTTTGGCCATTTTGTTATATGTTAAATTTTCTTGCTGGCTTGTGCGCAGTAGCACCTGCTTCATCACCATAAAACATGCTACCTTAATAAGCAAGGTGATTTTAGATTAAATGCCAACCCTTATTTTTAAATACAGACATGATATACGCAAAACATATTTAAAAACATATTTAAGATTTATTAAAAATTGTCTCTGGCGTTGTTCCGACAGCCGGTCCAAATGTGGAGGCAGGTTGTAAAGTTAAGAGGTTAACAGTGGGAATCGATCTGGAATCACATGTTCAACAAGCAGTTTTGAGTGCGATTAGTCAGCCATCAACATACTTCGTTATACAGCGTATGTCATTGACTAGAAAGGTTATTTAACTTGATGGAAGGTTTTAATCCCCAAAACTATACCAACTACACGACCTTATTTTATATTTTGTTTCACCCTAAGATCAACTCTTATATTTGTCTCAAAAATAAAAGTACCAATTAACATAAATTAAATTTTGCAATTACTTGTACAACTATGCAAACTAGATTATATAACGATGCAAAATTCAGAAGTTTCTTTTTCCCTAACTTACACAATCCTCTATTTTATTACACATGTATTTATCACTGTTTTTTTTATCCATTAATAAATAATAATAATAAATGTCTTTATTTGTCACTTATACTTTACAGCACAGTGAAATTATTTTTTCGCATAATTTATCTTAGTAAGTTGGGGTCAGAGCGCAGGATCAGCTATTATACAGCAGGAAGGGTCAAGGGTCTTGCTCAAGAACTCAACAGTGGTTGGCTTGCCAGTGGTGGGGCTTGAACCCAGGTCTTCCTAGTCTTTGGATCAACACCTCAGCAGCTTAACCACTGAGCTACCACTTAAAGGCTACAAAGCGATGAAAACATCTGGTTAGGATGCATTTTTTTTATTATATAGTAAGACTTTACAGAAACAGACAGCATAAAGAGACTGCTGCAAACTGCTGTTTAATACAAAGAAGAACAGACTATAAAGCGGATACGGGGATCAGCTAGCACAGTGGTTAAGGTGTTGGACTGCTAATTGGAAAAACCAGGTTCAAAGTCCAGCCACACTAAGCTGGGCCTTTAAACCCTAATTGCTAGTGGTAAAAAAGAGATAAATGGTGTCTGCCTGTAAATGTAAACCCTACAAGAGAAAAAAAATTCAGACTTGCAAGAGTCAGAACTTTTTTATTTTAAAATATTTTATTGATATATTGTTATATAAATAATATGTCTCACATATTTTGCCAACAAACCTCCTTGAGGACCGCAATAAAAAAGATGAATACCCAGGAAATAATCAGTCTGCACATGTTTTTAATTAACTTTCTAGGTGTCTCACCTAAACAGGTGCATCACTGCAACATCACTTTGCACAACTGGTGTATCGCTGCATGACTTTCAAGAATAAACACAGAGCTTTGTATTTGTACAAATATTGACTTTACATTGTTAAACCTATAAAGATGAAGCTGGGTAAAAAAAACAAATGTGCAACCCTTCCTTTTCCTCAAAGGAGTCCAGACCTTTAGCTACATGGAACTATGTTTATACATGCATGCAGATATGGCCTTTATTACACAGCAGAGATTACTGCACAACAGCAGGATAAATGTAGCGTTTAAATCAGATTGTATGACTAGACACTTTGGGGGCCCCCAAGAGGTGTTTTATTAGTAGGAACACTGTGGAATGGGTGTGGCTGTGGGGCCCAACCTCTATTTCAGGAATGACAAAGTAGATACTGGTCCAGTAAATGTTTAAATTCATTCAGGAAGAAAAGATTCCATTTTGGATTTTATTTCTAGGCATAAAGTGATTATCAATGATGCTAAAAAGGTATCAGGATGAAATAATACTGTATGGCCAAGACATCTAAGCTTTGAGTCCAAAGTGTCAACTGTAACAATTCTACCAGAAAAAAAGGGTCTACACTGATCATGTCAAAATAAAATCTCAGCTTCTCTCAATTTTTTTCAGGGAATAATACCAAACACAATATTTACCTTTAACATGTTAACATATGTTTTTAGGCAAGACATTTAAATTTACGGTATTTGGCAGACGCCCTTATCCAGAGCAACTTGCTGAAAATCGAACCCTGATTTTCCAATTAGCAGTCTAACCACCGAGCCACAACTTGCCCTAAAATACACTAAAAGATAAACAATAAATGTAAAAAGGATAGAATATTTTCATCCGTACCACCACACTAGTGAAAACTCGAACATAAGAAGGGCAAAAGTACAAATATGACTACAGTTCCAACCAAAAACATGCAGGTTCAAGATCTACACTCGTGCTTTAGAAAAGGATTTCATGCACCTTTGCTCCTACCACTCGCTGGGGCTCTCCTGGCACGACTGCTGCTCTTCTTTAGATTTGCATCCATTATTTGCAGACACTTTGCTGTGGGAGAGAAATGTCCAACCTTGGCTCATGCAGAATGCGCGCACTGTTGCGCTCTTCTGCGCGCACTGCCTGTTTGGTGCATAGAATCCAGAGTCGTGCGCTCTCGTCACTACACAGCAGGCTGTTGCTGTGGGTTGTTATTTTTTATCATGATGTCCTGAATGTCGGTTTTAATAACAGAGGGGGGAAACGCTCATAGTGAACAGAATGCACAGTGTGATTTTACTAATGTTTCATAAACAAACAAAAACAATGGTTAGTCCCAAATACATATCAGTGGTTAAGGCTCATGGTTAAGGTATTGGACTACCAACCTTGTGGATTGTGGGTTTAATTCCCAGCTCCACCAAGCCACCACTGCTGGCTCCCTGAGCAAGACACTTAACCCCCAATTGTTTGGTTGTATAAATGAGTTAAATGTAAGTCACTCTGGATAAGGGTGTCTGCCAAATGCTGTAAAAGTAAACTACAGCTTCTAACACTCGTCACACATCGTGAGCAAAGATTTTCAAATTGAATGCTAAACTTGTGTTTTATTTGCAGAAAATACCTTATATCAACTATTTATTAAATAATTATAAATAACTAACAGTTGTGTGGAGTTTCTAATTCCATTCTTCATATGCAGATGTGGGTAGTAACAAGTTACATTTATTTGTCTAAAATTTTAAGGGTAACTTTTAGAATATATTTACTGATTTGTACTTTTAAGTACATTTTTAGTGAAAAAAACTTTTATTTTTACTTCATTACATTCGGCAGCGTTCCTCTGTTAATGTCAAACGCCAATAAGTATTAGAGTATCGTGACTTGAGAGGTTACTAAGCATTTCCTGCTTGAGTTTAGCATGCGTTTAGTTGAAAAATGAAGCAGAGGAAGACGTGTGTGTGTGTGTGTGTTATCGGAGGCAAATCATCACCAGTGACCTTAAGTTCAGTCTATGTTTTCACTCCAAGTTGTCAAAAAGAATAGTTTTATAAAATGAACTGACATCACAGCAGACAAAAATTTCAGATTCAACCTGAAAAAACACGTAGCGGTGAGTGTCAAAATGGCGCCTATTTGAACCCTAATTATAATCATTTGGTATCTATGAGCACTTTAACCTCATTGTAAAACCATATTTCACACACTGTCCTTATGCAAGCAGTGAGAAATATTTTGTGAACCTACAAACACGCGTTCATAAACAAACATTTATTCTAAACATCTGCACATTTTCATCCTTTATTTAACACAAAACCAAATAAATTAAACAGCAAAACTGGGACATCCTGCATTTATATAACAATCCAGACTCGTCAGTAAAGTTTTATTTGACACCTGATTTAAGTGTAGAACCCCCATATAAAATTAACAGCGGAATTGGAATTTATTTTATTCCTACCTAAATAATGCATAAACTTATAAAATGTGAAAAGAAATTATGTTTTTAAAGGAACTCAAGACAAAGTTACTGTTAGAAAAACATCTGGGAGTGTTTGAGATTAGATTGTAAATGACAGGTGATGTGATGTTAATGTGTAGAATCACAGGACTGAGATTGACTACTTTAACCTGTTTTATATATAAGCAGAACAGAAAGACTTTGGAGGAGGTGTGTGTGTGTGTGTGTGTGTGAAAACTTACCAAGTAGGTTAAAATTCAGGGTTTTGCTTTGTGTCAATCAGATTAGAAGTAACTAGTACCTAAATACGTGAGTAGTTTTTTATCGGATACTTTTTTTACTCTTACTTGAGTAAATATTTCCATAAGTACTCATACTTTTACTTAAGTACAGATTTTGGGTACTCTACCCACCTCTTTCCGTATGTAGGTTTCTACTGGGTTCTCTGGTTTCTTTGCACTCAATACATGGCAGTACGTAAACTGGATAGCCGAGCGTTTCCAAGCTGGACAATCACTGTGAGTCTGACTAAAATCAACATGAACAAACGATTAAACAAATAAACTGAATGTGCAGGTTGGCATGATCTCCATCTTGGTTTTGGTCGTTCCTGTCATTTAGAAAGATTTTTTAGAAACTCATGATTTGGTTACTTTTCTGCTTATTATACAATGATTTTTGTTAGAGAAATTTCTTTTATGCAAACAACACAACAGGTTCTGTTTTGATGTTATGACATTACCACCATTAGTGTTGTATTTATTCCATTACATAAACCAAATCTTTTTAGCTTCTTTTTTAATAATTAGTAAAACACTGAGCGACCAACCAGCATTGTTTCATTCATAAAATAAGTAAAATAGTCAATCAGTGAAGTGAGGATTCACACGAGATGCAGGGATGAATAGTTAGGAATTCCCAATTGTCAAAATTCTTATAGAAGCAGATGGGTGGATTTTTAGAGTTTACAGTCATTGTTTTATGCCCAATTAAGATGCAGCCTACTTATTTGTTTCTGTCTAAATTTCAAAAATGTATTCTTTAGGGCACAGATGGGACTGCATTATAAAAACCATCACTCTTTATTTCTGAGATGTTTCTTCACACCATTGCTTCTTACAGCCACATTTGCCAAGTGCTGAAACATGCAAAATCATTGCTTCTCTGCCATGACGTGTAGTGTTTTTGTTTCCCCACATACAAGAAAAAAGTCATAAAAATATGATGGATTAAGGAAACATTGGCCATATTCGAATGATAATCGTTTCAAAGAAGTTTGTTACGGTTAAAATCTTGTGCTATTTTGACAGTCGAGCAATTTTAAAGAAAATGCTGTTCTTCAACAAAAATAATGAGTATGAAATCATTTATCTTGTATAAAGGCTCTATCTTTTCCATTCTTTAATAATAGAGACTGGATGGAGAGTGAAGAGCAACTTGTCTCTTCAGAATTCCCTGTAGGTGTTCGATTGGGTTCAGATCAGGAGACATACCTGGCCACTGAATCCCTTTCACCCTGTTCTTCTTCAGAAATCCAACAGTGGCCTTAGATGTGTGTTTAGGATCATGGTCATGTTGGAAAAGGGCACAGAGTTACAGTAGCACCTTTTCTTTTAGTATAGGGTAGTACATATGTCAATTCATTAATAAAATGCAGCTCCCTGACACCAGCAGCACTCATGAAACCCCACATAAGAACACTGCCACCACCATGCATTTTTCTTTGTATTCCTCACCTTTGCAACACCATAAAGCCATCAGTTCCAAAAACATTTATCTTGGTCCCATAACTCCAGATTTTATAGTCCCAGTAAGGGCCCTGGCAAACTCTAGGCAGGGCTTTAGGAGAGGCTTCTTTCGTGGCACCCATGCATGCCATTCCTCTGCAGCGTAAGCCGTTTCTACTATTTTAGATAACTGCAGTAATCTTGCATGCCAATTTTCTTTAACCCTGTTCATCAGAAGAAGCTTCTGTTGAGGTGTTCCTTCCGTGGGCCGGCTGGACGTGAGATGGGTTGCAGTTCCTTTTTTTTTTTTTTTAATTTTTGTACCACTTTCGCTACAGTATTTTGACTGATCATCTTGTAGCCTTTACCTTTCTGGTGTTAAAAATGTTTTCTTGTGACATTTCTATTCAATGTGGTGTCAAAGCTAACAGTATTAAATGGAAGGGCTTTTCTTTAAGTAACAACCTTTATAGTCAACTGTCTGCTGGACACCTGTGTAACTAATATTTAGACTCTCCTTTGGTTAAATTCTTGTTAAATAAGACATTTGTAGTCTAAAATGTATCTTTCAATTGGGTGTACTCATTTTTGCATCACCCTAATTTGAGTAAAACTGCACATTTAGTTTTTTTAGTTGTATTAATCTTACCATTATGTGATAAGTTAAACAGATGTTATATAAAACTTAGTCTTGTCAATATTTCAGAGAATTTTAGTTTTTGTGTCTGAGATATTGTTTAAAATGTTTAAAATAAATCCCACCATAGGAAGCTCTCAGGGACCATAACTAAACTAAAAGACTTTAGTGACACCAAGAACGATCTGTTACTTCTCTAGCTGTTAAAACAGACCCACAAATTCAGCTGCTGAGAAAATGTTCTAATAAAATATCATTTTTTCATCAACCGGCCACAACTCTTTTTTCACTTTTAACAATGCCATGGTTTTTGGCAGCAGTAGTTTGTTGTGAATTGATAATCTTTTGCATCTGGATAATATTAACAAATAAATTTATAGCTATTAAATCTGATGTACTTCTATTTTTTATTTTACAAATGCATTTTGCAAATGAATAATTATGTCAGAAAAGGTTCGACTGGAAGACCAAACCAGATATATGATCACATGTTGTGTACCTTAGCATACAAAAATCACGTGTACATGTGTAAAAAACTGTTAGAAAAATAGATCATCTATAACAATAATCAAGTGGCATAATTAAAAGCGACTTATTTACAAATTCTTCTTTTTTTTTTTAAAAAAACACTTAAAATATACTGTCAACAATAAACAGAGTAAAGTTCACAGTTAGTCAAAGAAAAGTGTAAATAGCAGTCTCTGGAGCTGAAACTCTTACTATACTGTAGTCTCATGTTTCCACAAACCAGTCTTAATGGAACCCGAGCTGTCTGTATTAAGAGGTGGTAGGTTCTGTTGCCTCTCTGAGCTTTTAGCAAGTCCGTTCTCAGATGCCAAGTTTAACCCATATGACTTGGGCTGAACTTCCAGTTCGACAGGGAGGGGCTGCTTTGGGCAGTCTTTGACTGAGCTTAACAGTTCCGCCTCAGCTTCCACCCCTACTACACACCCATTCCCAACCCCTTTGTTTTGACTGATAATTGTCCCACTACCAAGGCCGCTTCCCAGACTGTTTCGGAGGCGGCTCTTCCCAAGGCCATTGCCGATGCTTGTGCCTCTGGTGGTACTCCTGTCATGCTGACGGGTGCGACGTGGCAGGCTGGCACTAGCATCGCTGCTGTCTTGCTGATGCTGGCTCTGTTGGCGCTCACGGTATGCTAGGTATGCCGCACGACGGCTGTTGCGGGCATGGAGACTTTCGTGGTGGTGGCGCCTTTGAGGGGCACTGTGCTCACTGCCCTCCACACTGGTGGGCACATCATAGGCGTACTCCCGCAAAACAGTGAGTCGGCTTGCTCGGTGCGCGCGTGCTCGGTTCTTGTGGTGTCTCCCGATATGTCCGTTGATGTTGCCACTGGCACTTACCATTCCAGGAAGGCCGTTGCTGCTAATATTAGGACGATACTGAACTTCAACAGGAGCAACATGCATCTTGATCTCATTATCCAATGAGTGCTCAGTTAAGCTGTTGTCTAATATAGCAGTGCCATTCTTGGGTGCAGAAATAGCTTTGCACTGAGCTGCTTCTACTTGCAGATTTGTCAGCTTACACCCTTGTGTGGAGTTGCACGCACTTGGTGGACTCTTATTAGTACACGACGACTCGGTTCCACTAGTATGGCAACGTGGTACCTCTCCATTTCCTGTATTGGTTGACCCATCTCCAGAGGCCCCAGTTATTGGTGCCAGGAGGGAATCAACCTGCATGATATACCTCTGGTGTCCAAGACAGCATGTTTGTGCCCAGTGGCGGCGCATGTCTTGGCGTGTAACACAGTGATGGCCAACAAGGAAGGCTCCTAAGGCCAAAGCAGCCACCCCAAATAGGCAGGAGAAGGCCAAATCCAATGGGTGCTCCTGAGAAACAGCAAGGGCACCAAACAGCCACAGCAGCGAATACAGTGCCAAAGCTCCAGCCACACCGACTAGCTGTGCTAGGAACGTGTGCTCATTCTCAAGCGCCGACAAAGATATTGGCCCAGACGTCTGCGCCTGGCCAGCCGATCCAGCAATCTCGGTCACAGAGAGCCTTTGCTGCTCCTCCGACTGTTCCTTAAGCTCAAAGCGTCTTTCTGGGTGACGACGGAGCTGAAGAAGAATACTCAGGAAGTACATGCAGTCCACGAAGATGATAAAGGCCACTGGACCATAGAAAGCACCCAAACTAGGCTCCCATGCCATCCAACAGCTGAAGAGACAACAAATGGTTTCATTTAGTCAAGTACAAAAAAAACTAGCACACCCAATTTTACTTGCATTCATATTTAAAACTATAAAAAGAGTAGAAAAAAGCTCGATAGATTAGGTCACGTTGCACAATTATGCACAGTTCTTCTTTCTTTATTATTAAGCAAATGTCTAGTTAGTGTTCCTTGTCCATACATTTATCACTACTAAATAGTAAAGAACCGAGACACTGGGAAACTGGCAGACACAGGATGACTAGGCTTTGCCTAAAAATAGATTGTCATAATTAGGCTCGTATAACAGCATCTCAATGTATTGCCTCAGCAAAGTATCCATGGTTCACACAACAGTGTGTGGGCAGCATATGGCAAAGAAATATCATGTAGGAATACATAACTATGAATATGACGACTAAGTCAACTAATAGAATTTATTGCTGTCTGTTCGAATGCACCACACTGGCAAGTACAGCCAGTTTCATAGGATCGCAAATATATGGCGTAATTCTGATAAGATTCAATAACAAAATGCAGAAGTGGGTTAAAAAAAAAAAAAAGTGCATTAAATTGCAATTAAAATGTTTACAAAAGCTATGCAGAAATTTTAAAATCAACTACAACACTATGTAGACAATATTTTTCCACACAGTCTAAAGAAGTCTCAAAGGAGAGGTGATTCATCATCTTTTGTATAACACAGGTGAGGTGGTCATACTTACTAAGGTGCCCCAGGCCGACTCCCATAGTTTTTAATGTTAGCAGCTGCGGTGATGCCACAAACGATTATGGGAATGCCTCCACCTATTAAGTAGAACCTAAAAAGCAAAGCAGAAAATAAAGCGATCGTTACATCTGTTTAGATCAAACAGGAGCCTTATCATGAAAATGTGGGAATTAAGGGAATAAAAACATTAGCATAGAAAAATATTTTATCCAAGCACTTCCTCTTTTGGTAAAAAAAAAGTGTGAGAGGTTACCGAAGCATTGGCCTGGGTGGAGGAGGAGGTTCGTCCAATTCTTCATATTGCTTGGTCTTGCGTGTGACCTGTTTGTAGATGTTTCGAGCCGTGACTCCTGACCACAAGGCTGTAGCCAATGTGGAGTAATGCATCACTATGCCCACCTGATGCAGACAAAAAAAAAAAAAAACCCAAAGAACTAAATTACAACCAAGTATAACAAACAAAAAATAAATAGGATCTTTAATATACCAAAGATTTCAGTCAAGCTTAATAACAATTAATTAGAGCCCCCATAAAATCAATATAATAGGTTGCTTTATGAAACTATATTAATGTAGTTCATACCGCTTGGCACACACTGGCATAAGTCGTCTGGTTGATGCCCCCAGCAAATGCTGCACAGGTAAGGAGGATATGCAGGCACAGGTTAATCAGCATGTGCCAGCACTTCTTGCTAATACACACAGATCTGTGGAAACACAAAGTGAAGTTCAAGCTTTCTGGTGACTTTACCAACATCTGGTATGTCAGCCTTTGATCTGTAGTTGCCGAAATGCCTGAAATTGGACTGAAATATCAATTCAAATGATTTCAGTACTTAGATTTGGCAACAGTGAGGTTAACTACCATCTCCCTCACAGAAAAAATATGTTCTTACTTGTGATGATAAATGTAGCTGATGATAATGGCCAGCAGACAGATACTGAGCATTATAGCTGCGATGTAGATGACCGGGTGAAGAGGCCTGATGCTGTTCATGCTGGGCTCTGTCCTAGTCAGATCCTGTTAAAAACAAGCACCAAAGATGACACCTACCAACACATGCTCACTACCTGCTGCCATTTAACCCCCCCCCCCCCCCCCAGCATCTACTAGGAATGTCGGTTTTTTATTGATAAATGATAAAAAAAATCTTTTTGAAGGCAAAATAATTTTTTGTTTTCAATTAGAAAATTAAATGAGTTAGTACTGACCATCAAAAGGGCGTAGTTACTAAGCAAGTCACATGAGAGTGTTGTAAAGTTGTTGTCATGCTGAAGAATAATGCAGCCCTCTGACTGCCAGCCACCCTGACCCTCCTGAGCAGTGAAATCCCAGCGTGCAGCCACAGGATCCAGACCCTGTACAAAGCGCCGCAGGGTCACATTTACCCGACTGCGCAGAGACTGCAGAGAGATTCCCTCTAAAAATGACAACAAGAACAAGCTGATTACTAGCATGAACAGGCTTTAAGTTTTTACTCCCCTGCAATGTATATTACTTATTAGTACGCGTATTAGAGGCTGACTTTTTTTTTTTTTCCTGGAATCATACCTGTTACGGGAATCCCGTGAGATGGGAACAAAAATCACTATTAATCATGTGATTGTGATGGGACAGGAAAAAATATCAGCCAGAGTTGGCGGAACCAGGAATCGCAATAACACTATGATACCCAAATAAACATTTTAAGCAAATAAAATACAGAATTTAATTTTAAACTCAATTCTAGTTGCCCTTCTCTTTATGCTCTTCCCTTATTTGGTTTGGTGTGGCTGCTTAAGTGAATGACGTGCTCCACACCAGTAACAGTGGATGGCGGTACTGCACCAGGTTGGTATGCTAGGATCGAAAAATTAATCACAATTGAGTAAGATATAAAGCTAGCTGACATTTTTTCTGGAATCATAAGCAAATATATATATATATATATTATATAAAATATTATATATATTTATATATATATAAAAAAGACAGGACAGGATTTCTTTTGAGGGAGTTGGACAGAAGAGGTTTATAAATCCACTCCTGTGTCACTGTCTAATGCGTATGCATAGTGTTTGGATTAGAGAAACATGTAATGAAGAAATGCTGGTGAATCTGAGCAAAATAAATTGCAGATGGAAGAAAAAAGTAACCTTATTTTACTAATATTTACAATGTAATAAAATACAACGTGTAATAAAAAAAATTCTGGACGGTAACTTGCTAAATATTGCGTCAAATACACACTTTACTACATTAAAAACTTAACTACAGGGATGTCAAAACTCGGTCCTATAGACTCAGTGTTCTGCAGAGTTTAGCTCCAACCTGCCCTTAGCACACCTACCTGCAAGTTAAAAGTTGGTTCAGATGTGTTTGATTAGGGTTGGAGCTGAACTCGGCAGGACACCGGCCCTTAAGGATCGAGTTTGGACAGCCCTGCTTTACTAGAAGCTAATCATATTAAAAAATGGTTTCCCTTTACTCCATATCAGTGCAATTAACCTGATTCCTGCTCATCACAAATTGCATTAGTTACATTTATAGCCTAATTTAAAGGCCTGGGGCTTTTACTTGCTTAGTAAGCTAGGTATTAAATTCATTCTACACCCACCTCTAGGGCATAGGAAATCTAAACACATTCTGCTTAACAACAATGAGTAATTGTGCTGAGGAAGTAGGTGGTTTGAGGTAATGGAGTTTACCGATCTTGGTGAGGATGACGGGAGTGACAACGCTTTTTCTCTTGGTTGAGTTCCCTGTAGAGGGGAAAAGCTTGCCGTTGCGGAAAGCCAGCAACTGCAGCTTATAAATGCCATCATCAGCCTGACCAGAGCTCAGCATGGAGGAGAAGAGAGAGGGAGGCAGCTGCACTGATGCCTCCACTATAGTGTTCTGCATATAAACCAGGGAGAGGAATGTACCGTTTAAACACATCCTAACTAGATGATCAAATGTTTGTTTACACAATAATTGACATATTAAGCATTTATAGCATATAAACAATTAAATATAAAATCATAATAGCCAAAAAAAGGCAAAAATTTAAACGACTAAGCTACAGAATCATTCGTGAAAAAAAGAGAGGAAGTTTTTTTGGATAACCAACAAAATTAAAAAGCAGCACACCTTTAGGGCCAAGGCAGAAAGATTGCTGGTGACATTGCATTTAAAGCTGAGTTGTCGGTCCAGGCTAATATCAGGGTTTAAATTGCCCAGGTGGGGAATCAAGGTGCGCTCTGGTGACACCTTCTGGAACAATGTGCAGGTCATGCCGTTGAAGCTGCTGGCCTTAATCACATGCGCCTCCACTGCAATGTTGTGGGAGTTCTGCTGAGAAAAACGTCAATCAATACATGTAGAAACTAACAAAACAAAACTATTTTACTAATTTACTAGCTAGACTGTAAAGCTGTAGGATTTTTACAGTGTAATAGGATCCACTAGCCAGTCGGAGCACAGCGATCCTTTGAAGACTCTCGATGATGCGTGAGCAAGCTCGCGCCTCTTTCTGGGCCATCAACAACACTCGCTCGTCAGTCAACATCAGATTACTGGAGATATCCACCATCACATCCCCTAACTGACAACACACACAAACACGCACACACACACACACACACACACACACACACAATGCTTTATTATACAACTCAATGTAAAAAAATATATATTAGTACAAAATCCTTTTATTTGCACAGAATGCAGACGGAAATCATTGTAATGATTCTCTACATTGTAGGTCAGGATTTGCTTTTAAGGAATTTTACTGTTATTCAAAAAAACCTAGCATGCAGAACTACCACATGGCAATGTTCCTGTTTAACACAGCAAACCCCAAATCCAGGCCCACAGTGAGAGTGACATGCTGCCTAAATCCCTCCACTCCGATTTTATGTCTTTCCTTCCCAAACTGTCTACAGTAAGAAATAATCCAAGATTGCGAACAATGATCTGGCACAATGCTTATTTCAAGCTAATTTAACTAAAATATTTATTTTTAATATTTATTTAGGTTTTTATTTAAACCATCTCACATTAAAGCAAGATTCTCTTTTAGGAGACTTTAAGGTTTGCATTTGACTTAGATTAAATAGGTCATGGCTTCGATAAATTCAATAATTGGTAAAACTATAATGACGAAGTTCTTTGTTTTGTACATTTTTTGTTGGAAGTTTCACCTCTTTATATTTCTCAGCAAACGCCCCAATCTTCTCAATCATCTCAGCCACGAAGATCACGTCCACCTTGTCTGAGAAATTAGGGGCTTCAACGGTGTAAGCCAGAAGCTGCTGCGCTGTATGCACTGCATTGGTCAGGTTCAGGGCCATCTATTAGACAGACGCAACAGAAAGCCATACAAAAATGAGTAATATGATTGTATCTAGAATGAAATGATGTATGACACATCAGGTTAAATTAGTATACATGACTTATAATAAAACTTTTCGTTTTCTGTCGGTTTTGCTTATGATTACTTGTGTATGATCACGTATTAAGCTAAAAAGTTTTGCACCTGATTAATAATGTGAAGAACACGGGTAGTGTCCTTCATGTACTCGCAGCGAGAATAGTCCTCCTCAGCCCAGTGTCCGCTGCGGTCACACCGTCTTCTGGCACGCCGGTCTTCAGCTGAACTGCCCGAGTAGATGCCTGTGCCTGTTATTTGTCGTGCACAGGGAAGGTAGGCCATAATGCCTGCTAGTGTGCGCGGCCATCTGCAAACACGTCATAATAATCTGTTACCCAAATCCCCTGCAGGCTCAATCCAAGATAAAACCATTTCTCTTTATTAGAGATGTAATTAAAGAGATAAAAGACCGCTGGTTTAAAATGTGCCTTTTAACTGGGACATTTCTAGGCAACAAAAATGGAGGTATTTTCTTTCATATTTGAGGGAAGTGAATGATTCAGAATGAGAGAAAAATTCTGAATTTAAGTGATTTTCATGTGTACCGAAAATGTCTGCTGCACCATGCAATTAAATTCTTACTCTATCGATCCTCCTAGTAGTATAAAACATAAATTAAAGGTGCCTTAAAGGGGAAAAAAGACACTTGATGGCAAAGGAAAATGCACAAGATATGTAGCCATTAGTAGCTGTAAACTCCAGTCCAACACACTCCAGCACTTAGTGTAAGACTGCTTTTTCAGCCACAAGAGGGCAACAGTGAACTAAAATGCTTTAGCTGGATCAGTAAACCAAACCAGTTTTTTAATCTTTATACTTTAATGTCTGTTTATAGCAGTATTTCTGTGGGTAAACTAACCTGTAGTCTCCTTTATTGTTAGACACCCTTTCAGGAGAGCAGTATTTGGCAGAGTTCTCTAAAACGACAATGTGCACCGTGCGGGTGTTGTTGCCTCGGTTAGTGCGCACCCGGCATTCCCAGTCCCCTGTAAAGCCTGGCTGGATATTAGAGATGGTCAGAGCACTGTGAAAGGACAGGAAAAAACGGGGAGGCAAAATGAAATTTGCAGTTCATTCTATGAATTCATTTCACAAGCACAAGCGGACACACACATACAGACATGATTGGTTAGGTATATAATGTTTGACCGCTGTATCTCTTTTTCTTACCCAACCTCAACCTATTACTTTATTATAAAAACAACAATGATCTTTGTTTTAGCAATATCGTTTAGTTTCTGAAGCTTTACCTCGCTATAAGGGAGCAGTTCTGCACCATGCTCTTTTCTATGGAGATTCCCTGTGTGGCGTCAGACTCCACCATCTTGCCATCCTGATACCACAGCACCTGCATGTCCTCATCCACAAAAGAGGCCATGCACTGAAAAGGCAGGCTGTCCCCCTGGAAAACTATCTGATGCTGGGAAGGAGTCATTTGGAAAGAAGGGAGCTCCAGTGGGGCATCTACAAAGAAAGCAAAGAGCGATAACGGCCAGCAGTGAGTTTGAAGAGATTTATGAGTAAGAGATTTGACCCATTTTTTTAAATCTGCACTATTGTACTCTGTTTTACCATCTTGTGCTTTGGGTTTTTTTATTTTCATTCCAGGAAACACTTTGCCTCTCTAAAACACTGAACTCATTCTTAAGACTGATTAAAGTTTAACAAGCAGCCAGGCTCGGTTAAATGCGCGTCTGGAAAAGCTGCCAGAAAACTGGTCATCACTTAGCTCCATTTAATATGAGGGGTTCTTTTTTCACAGCACAACCTTTACAGAATAAAAGAGCTGTGATAAACGCTTACACACTAAAAGAGCTCTGGGCTCACACTCACCAGAACTCCTGCACATCACACTACACACACACACTCTTCAAATTTCACTGCAGTCCCTTTATCCACTGGTCACATTTGTAGAACATCCACAGCATATTTTTATTTTATTCCATTTTTTTCTATATTTGTATTTAATGTATTTTTTTTTTGCAATTATTACTCCATATGTTGTACTGTTTGAATGTGAATAAAGTAATTGGTGCCAAATCTGGGTTATTTTATCTTATCTTATCTATTGGAGCGGCCTGCAGGGTGTGTGTAAAGGCCAAGTGCTGGATATCTGTAAAGCACTATAGTGTGTGTAATATAATATTCCTGCACAAACTGTCTTTTAATTAATTCTATTCTATCTCTTATTTAATAAAACGCACTATTTAGTACATTTTGAACAATGTTATTTTAAAAAGTAGAAATAAAGTAGAAAATGCATATCAGATAAAAAGTCTAATTCCTGTTTAAAACACAATACACTCTACATTGTTTCCTAAAACTAGCGTACAAAGTAGGTTTTTAAGTACAGATTAAAAACTACCTACAAAAATACCATGTTCTATACGATGAATCTGGTTTTTTTTACTCTTAGCAAGGACCTTTGTGCCTTTTAGGTATGCATGTGTATTGTGCATGTGTATTATTATTACCGCAGGTGAGCATTTCAGGCTTGAGAGTGGTTATAGGTTGGCCCTGTAGCGTGCGAGGATAGGAGCAGCGTGTGTCCTTAACTACTATTCCATTGTCTTTAATCCAGCGCACCAGCCATTGCAGGTTACAGTCACACAGGAGATACGGGCTCTGAAACTCCCTAACACACACACACACAGTTAAATCAGTGTATGAATTATTGTATGAGTGGCCAGCCAAACTCCTTAGCTTTAGCACTTTCGGCAGGACAGGGTTACACATTTGTACCGATATTTTATTGTTTATTTAACATCCTAAGACCCAACAAAAAAAACGTTACCAATTTGTTTTTGTTTTGTTTGCTTTCCGACACATTGGAGATTTTAAATGTTATTGTTATTATTAATGTTACAGAATGTCCACTGTGTTGGATCACCAGACCATGTTAGTTTTAAAAGACAGTCCTTTCAATAAAACCTGCTTGTTCCTATGGTGGCCATTTCGGATGCAGTGTGAGAACTAGTACTTTTGATAAAGTAGCTCAAAAAACATTTAAAAACCAAAGGGTGCTAGAAAAATCTCAAAAAATCATTGGTGGTGATTAACTGGTGATGGTAAAGTTTTCTTTGTTAAGTTTAGAGTCCCAGATGTCAGTGCATTCTAACAGTTATACTATAGGAAACAGAGATACATTTTGAAGCTTAGTTTTGTTTTGGTTTTACTAGAACATTACAAACTGTAGGATTTATTCTTCATGAAATGTTTACAGAGCATATGATAACGTCTCGGGGCACATTCCTTAAAAATAAATACTAACTACTGAAAAAACAAGATAAGTTGTATGCTAATAACAAAATGAAGTGCAAGAGAAAAACGGTTTAGGGTTTTTTAATAGGAAAATAATAATCTTTATTATTCCTTCTTTTGCATCCATTTTTTCTATAATAGCACATTTCCCTCTTTACATCTTCTCATAATAGTAAGCTAAATAACTGCTGCTAACTTTAGCAACTTTATTTTATCTATAGTCACGTAGACATTACAACAGTAAAACAATTTTTGTTCGATAATACAGTAGCTGGGGTTTGAAACAGAAACTGAATAAGTCTCAACTAAAACACAGGTATAAATTTAGTTTACTCACAGTGTTTTTAGAGCGACAAGGCTGTCGAACGTCTCTTGAGAAAGAGATGAAAACATGTTCCCTGAAAGGTTGCTGAAATAAAACCATAGGTGAATTGCTACATTATATATATGAAGCAGGATTGGCTAAACCTAGCATCAGAGGTGATGTGTGTGTTATACAAGTTATACAACATTACTAAGCAAGCAGACTGCTATCCTGTTTAGAGAATTCAGATCAGTTCGTCATAACGGTGCAAAATTCATTGATTATTAAAATCATAATAATGTATATTTTTATCTATCTATCTATCTATCTATCTATCTATCTAATATAAATATAGATATAGATAGATATAGATAGATAGATATATAGATAGATAGATAGATAGAGACAAACCTATACATTGTGATACACACTAACATTGCCCACCTGTAACCCAAAGAATCCTACACCTGACTTGTTTCAGATCCCTTACATACATTAGCATAACTGCTTAGCCTATTGTCATCTGAGTGTTTTAATCAGAACGACAGCTCTATTTATGCACGGATAGCATTAGCATCACCTTCACAAGGTGGTGAGGACTCACAGGTGTGTGTGCACTGCTGTTGCTATGCTCAAGGGAGGCAAGAACTAACATGCTAATCTTACAACATCTGTTCCTCAATTTAGAGTCCAGTGAAGGGCAATTACATTCTCAATTTATAGCCAAATGCCTAAAACACTTCTAATATACTCATTACGTAGCTTTAGAAACATAAAATCTATCAAAATTACAAAACACAAGAGACTAAAAATGAAATAAAGAATGAGATTTACTTACAGTTTAACTAGATTTGTGAGGCCTTTGAATATATCTGCATTGAGGCAGCCAATACGATTATTGGACAAATCTCTACGAAGATGAAAAACAAAAAAACATTAGATCAATTACACAGACATATTAACACATCCAGCACTTCACAGATACAGTTACATCAAATAGTGATGAGAGATGAGGGTCACTGTAGAAAACATTTACCAATAACCTTATGTTTTTGTCTTTAACTAATGATGCAATAGGTGGATGCAAACTATGGGTATCAGGCATTGGCCCCTTAAAAACCCCCAGTAGATATATGTGGGGAGGTGGGGTGGTCCTCCCGGCACACATTTATCCGCTTCCATCACCTGGACCTGGCAAGAACACCGTGAGTCAATGTGTCGTCATCTTAGTAGAAGCAGAGCCGAAGGGAAAAGTGGAGGGTTGGGGGAGGGGAGAAGACCCCGCAGCCGCTACAAGTCACGTTATGCAACACAGTTCCCTACATGCGCCTTGTGGAGATATTTTAACGTCTAAATCCAAGCAGGCCCGGCGACCACTGCAACCTGCATGTTCCCACTATGCTTTCCGATTAGTGTGATTCCACATGTGCTTTAAGTCTGCAGTCGCGCAGAAAGTCAAAGTTAGCAGAAAAGTTACATACGTAACCTTAGAGATGTTTCATAGACCTCTCTTTTTTACAGCAGCACTGTCATGCTGAAACAGGATAAGGCCCTTTAGATTCAATATACCTGTCTCTGTTTTACAGAGCACTGGCCAAATGCTGTAAATGTAAATGCAGTAACGATTGTAATGCAACAGCATACAAAGACACTCTATAGTCTTGAGGCAACAGTTTGGGCCTCACAAGGGTGTGACACCTAATTCCACAACAACATTTCATCTCAAAGAAACCAGTAAAACTGCTCATCAGATGAAAGTGAAGCCGTTTTATTTTGCCTTTAGCAGAGAAGAGATAGTGGTGCGATTTCAGGCTTTTCTATAATACAGTGGTGCATAAATTGTGTGGACTCGGACTGCTACAAATGACTATTTTAATAGTTGATTAATCAGTGATTATTAGAATTCATTGGAGTGGAAATAAAGCGATTATAACAAATCAAACTAAGATTTATTTTCCCAAAATTATAAAAACTACTCTTTCTTAAAGAAACAGCACCTAAGTTTTATAACCTAAAGGGGGAGAAAGAGAGGCGAGAGAGACACAGAAAGTGGGGAGGAGAGCGTTATCACAAGGACAGCACAGTGATAAGGCAGGAATGCGCATGCCACTCTTGTAACTTTCCATACAAAAAGAGACGAGTGAAGTATAACTGATTGACTAAACTTGAGGAAAGTGCCATGCTTACACTTACAGTATATAATACATAATATGCTTTTAGATACTTGCGCTTGTGGGCACGTGGAGTATAGAATGCTTAAGGGGCAGTTGTGGCTCAAATGGTTAAGGTGCTGAGTTGCTGATCTGAAGACCAGAAACACCTGGGTTCAAGCCCCACCACTGGCAAGTCAACCACTGTTGGGTCCTTGAGCAAGACCCTTAACCCTTCCTGCTCCAGGGGCGTTGTATCATAGCTGACCCTGTGCTCTGACCCCCAACCTACTAAGATGGGATATGCGAAAAATGCATTTCAATGGCTCTGTACACGTACCTTGCACAATGACAATGAAGTTAAATTTTATTTTTTTTCTGGACTATATTTTGTTACATAATTGATCAGTATAGCATATATATCTCTAAATTACCTGTCGTTACTCATTTTGGACAAATCTGCAAATTGTATTTAGTTTAAAAAACAACAAACATTTATATTACATTCCTATCATTTCTGTAATTTTTTTTTCTAAAAAACACTACAGAAAATGAAAGACTTCTGTATTTATTACTTCTGCTTCTTAGGAGAGAAAGTTCATGATGAGAAAACTCTCTCAGTGCCACGTTGGGACTGAATAACGATGTCAGGCTCTTCTTGGGTTTGTACGGAAACATTCTTTGGATTATTTAAGTGGGGTGGGAAATCTGATTCCACCTCTGAGGAAAAATGCTGGATATTTAAGTCAAAGCCATCTTTCATCTAGCCGTAGTGATTTCAAAATGCCAAACGGGATAAGGTTTGGCGTTCGGCTTGTCTTGCTAACATGACATGTTGGCGTCAAAAAGGATTTACTACGCCCTGCAGACAGCCCCTCTATCTCAAAAGCAAATGCGAGAATCACATGCTCGCTTCTTGTTCAGCTGCTGTCTGCTTGTTGACTGGGTGAACAGTAGCTGCCTTTTACTATTGTGGGTTTTAGGAAAGAGTTGCGGAATTTATAGCAAGAAAATCCACTTTGAGACGAAGCCAATGTGGTACTGTAAGAAGGAAAAGAACCATTTTAACTGCTAAAATAAAATCAAAGTATAAATGGATATGATAGGAGCTTAAAAAAACCTTACAAATTACGTTATCAGCCTTTAACCGACCATTTTTCTCTAGAATGTATAATAAGCCGTCCTAGCAAAAGACCCCTTTTCCCTTCTGTTCTTTTTTTAACAGGCAAATTTACATGCTACCCTCACTAGCCCCTCTCTCATCACCTGCATGACTTTGAAACCCCCTATCTTTTGATTCATTTCTTTTATTGTCATTCAGCTTTCTCTTCCAGTCCTGCCTCGATTTTTATTTTTTTTTTTATCTTTTAATAAATTTTTCATCACTCTTCTGCACGATGCGTCTATCCCTCTATTCCGAGACCTGTAACGTGTCTCAAATATACAAGGGGAAATGTAATTAGCTGTTTTGAGTTTGGGAAAATTGAAGACAGATGTGACTAATCAAAAAATAGACTGTGGATTGTTCTCACACAGGGAGGCTTTTGTTGACAGACCCGTCTACTGGCAGAATTTCATCAGCTTGTCTGATTTCGATATTCTACATGTGAATCAACAGGATACCTTGTTGTTGTTCTTTGTGATTAGACAAATTAATACTAATTGTAGTATTCATTTATTAAATTAACGTCATGTCCATGTGTCGGTAGCATTGCGACTAGTTAAACCCATTTTATTCCTTTGCTAATTTAATGCTAAATAAATCGAATAGGTTTTCTAAACAACAAAAGTCAGCCACTATTAGTAAAAAGGAGATGATCAGCAGAAAAAGGCTTCCAATCCTGCTTCCACTGCGCCAGCCTATTATTACCATTCTAATCACAGTTTATGCTTTCTTCCCACAAACGTTATATTCAGTAGGAAAACAATTTAAGAAATGCAGCCAGTTCGTCTTTGCTAGGAATGCAGTTTTGGCTATGACACAAATATATAAAAAGAAACCTGTAGTTTACAGAACTATAAAAAGAAAAACTTAAATTTATACCATATGATAGAAAAGCAACCACAAATACACACAAAGCCGTGGGCTAAAATAAAACGCCACAGTGACCAGTCAGTCAATGTTCACAACCTTGTACAAGCACTCAAAAAAAAAATACATAAAACCTAAACATGATACAATAATTACTTACAGTCTTTTAAGGGCAGTAAGACCGAGGAAGGCTCCAGGCTCAATGCGGGTCATGATGTTATTTTTTATGTCCCTGGAAAGCAAGAGGAAAAACAGAAACAGTAAATATTAATTCCAAAATTCACCTTATAAACTTTTATTAATAACTACTTGTTAGAGGTTGACCAACTCATAAGCACCAGTTGCTGATTGGTGGGACTATCAGTAAGTGGCACGTCCATACCGATAGTCTTTCTTTTTAACACACAGCAATTTAAATGTTGTTCAAAATATAATTAGATAAGCAAGTGTCCTAAAATAAAAGTCCAACCTAGTTACCATTATCAGTAAAATTCACCATTAGGCAAGCTCCTGTTTTAAAGTCGACTTAAATGGTAGTGCAGTGCTTATAAATGGGTAATTAAAAGGTTATTTAAATGTTTAGACTCCTATGTTTACAACACTTGACCTGTTTTTCGTCACCTAAAGCGTTTTTTAATAATTTCTGCAGTATTTTTATTTACACACACACAAAAAAACACGGTCAGGCTGTAATTTGGTATTTGTGTTGAAGCCGCTCCTACAGCCAGACAAGCAATGTACCACTACACAATATTTGACGACACTACAGTCCTCAGAGTTCACAGTGATGCAAGGCTTACAGGCCACACCTGCGCTAGTCAGCCAACAGCTAGTCCTTTTCTAAAGCTTCAATCCACACATACCGCCAGCTCTCAATAGCTCAAAGACCCAAATCTTTTTGAAGTCCTCCCACTGTGGTTAGAGTAGAGGACAGAGTCGGGCTGTTCACATGAATGTTTTTGATGTACTGGGTGAACTTCTAGATAGGCACATTGTGCAAAGAGGAGTGAAATGACATGTTTCAGGTTTAATACAGTTGTATCTAGTTGGCACACTGACATAGTGAAATAGGACTAGATGTTTTGGGGTTTTTTTTTTTAGATCATCTAACTGTCTTTCTTATTTCACTCTTTTAAAACCCCTCCACAAAAATTCTTGGTGTCTGATGTCACTGTACTTTTTAGGGCCGTTGGAATCGTGCCAGTGTTTGGTTCATGCTTTCAAGAACTCCACCAGAAAAGAATGCTGCAGTTGGATGCAATATAGTTACACCTACCACATGCCACCCAGAATGCAATATTATATTACATATCTAAACACTAAGGGAGGTACAATAAACCAGAATAACAAACGACACTACTGTACCATTGGGTGCTCATTGCATAATTATTGTCTAACCTTCATGAGCTCCAAACCCTAACCGTAACCCGGTCTTTCAATGTTATTATTAGCACATAAGCTGATTAGGGCAGCACTGTAGGGCAACAAGAGCATTGCATATAAGATTGGGTACATTTACAGCATTTGTTAGACATCCTTATCCAGAGCGACTTACATTTATCTCATTTATACAATGGAGCAAATAGGAGTTAAGGGCCTTTGCTCAGGGGCCCAACAGTAGTAACTTGGTGGTGTTGGAAAAGATGCCCAATCTTTCAATTAGCCAACACCTTTAGCACTGAGCTACCATTTCCCCTATCGTTTTGATTATTGCGATTCCGATTATCAAATTCGGTTCTTATTTATTCTTGCAAATACTTCGAAAATATTTTTGCTTTTTTTATTCTTGCCACAAAATGTTTGGTCCGAACATTATGACAGGCTTTCCTACCTGCCAGTCGACATATGTATTTGCATACCACTGAGCACACACTCTTCACAGAGACCGGATAATTAATCAGCGTTAATGTACTGCGAAAAAGGGTGGATGAAAACAAAGCAACAACCTGAATTATTATCCAAGGTGCCTCTTCGGGCTGGAGAAATCTACAGGAGTCAAAGCGCCTGACAGATGCTTTCAGTGTTATCAGGCTACAGCTAGCTAGCATTTACCAAGATGTCTTACTGCACCTTTAAATAAACTTAAACATCATATCCTGTTCCTGTAGTTGCTTAAGGTTAATGCTGTGTTGAAGCTAATGTTTCATCAAATTATAGGTACTTCCTACCACATGACGTATCATTACCAAGCTATCGTCTTTTGTCCCCCCACAAAGTTTACCCCAACATTTGCTGCGGCTGGTCCTAGTGCTAGTCCTACACTTGTGCGCAATAAGTTAAAATTCCGGTTTCAAGGAGATAAAACTATAAACTGTGCACTGATGTTTGCCAAAAAAAAGAGTCAGTCAAGAGAAATCAGTAAGCGTAATTGAATCGGGCGCGTCGTAACGAATCCCCTTTGAATTGAGTCAAATTTAAAACCGGTTCTAAAATGGAACTGGTTCTCGATACCCAACCCTGAGTGTAGTCTTAAGTTAGTCTCTTTGCTGGGTTTTGCGTGTTCCTGCTGTATCCCACCTGGCAGTGAGGATAAAGTCAGATTGATATCACTGGCAGGAAATGCCTGCGTCTTTCAGTAGCATGCGACTCAAATGAAAAACACTGCTTTACTTAAACTTACTAAACTGCAGGGATAAAAGCAGAGCACAGCCTTCCTGAGAGCGAGAGCATTCTGCTTGCAGATTCGTCACTATATAAAAATTATTAGGCTGTTGAGGACAAATTTAGTTCCTCTTTTATTGCCTAATGCACACAACATTGCTTCTGAACTGAAAAGGGCCAAACACAAGGACTACTTGGCAACTTGTTATCTGAAACTGTTAAACGCACAGATGTTTTTATTTGACATATAGAAAAATCTATAAAGGTTTCTTAATTTTAGCAACCCTGAGCTCAGCTTCTCTCTGGAGAAGAAAAACAAACAAATCCCAGCGGATCACTTTACCAAATTACTTTACACAAGCTATTTGGTTGTACACTACAGATACCGAAAGGTTTTTACTACAATCAGAAGTAGAACTATTTTTTCTTATTTAAAGCATCTCAATATCAATATCAAATCTGGATTTTGCTGCTGTTTCTCCTTGAGGGACAGCTAGATCAGAGCCTAGTAATAAAAGTAGTTGCACATTTTAGTCAAGACAACACCAAAATAAAATGTCTTTGGATGAACTCCAAGTAAAAACGGTGGCCACAATCAAGCTACAATTTCATGACTGGGGGTTTAAGGTGAAAGGTGAGATTGTATTGCTTCCCACATGCCTGTCACTCTTCAAGCAGAGAACAGCTGCAACTTCAACGAGAGTGGCTGTGGTCTGTGCTGGAGACTGCAGTAAGGCTTTATTTGCCATGGAAAGGCATGGTAACACATCACTTACGACTTTTCAGCACACAAAAGCTGCCAGTGGCACAAAGTTTCAAGGAAATCAGTCTGTGACGCCTCTGGCTACTGCTAGCAGCATTAGCATAAGAAAGGCTGTGTGTCGCAGACAGTTAAGCAAAAGGATGGCCTGAGAAATACTTCTGAGTGCAAGATTCAACAAACGTGCTGAAAGCAGAGAACGTTCTACCCACATGGCACAGGCAAACGAGATGAGGTACACTCGCAGAAATTTCTAAGTTAAGTCAGTAAAGTCAATGAGAATTCGAAAACAGATAAAAATGCAAAAACTTCATTAGTCAGACTGCGGTATTATTTTGGGGCGGGGCTTAGCCAATGCAGTTATAAAGTTTGGGGGAAATTCCTACAAGCTTTAGTCAAATGCAACATACATACCAGGGACCTAGAACTTTTACTGTGCTCGTCTCAGGACTTCTATTCTGCAATTATACACTCAGTACAATACACAGACGAGTTTAAATTCTAGTTGGTTGCACAAAAAATTGGGGTCTTAACATCTGGTTTTTATTCCAATGCTGGATGATACTACATTTACGATTGGCGTACATTTCTCTCTTTTATACAACTGAGCAATTGCGGGTTAAAAGCCTTGCTTAGGGGCCCAGCAGTGACAACTTGGTGATGCTGGGAATTGAACCCCCATCTTCCTGACCTTTCAATTATCAGTCCAACACCTTAACCACTACGCTAACAATTCCCCAATACTACAGATTCTACTGGCAACAACTTATCGACCGCTTCTCTGCAATATTAGGCAAATGATTTTCTGTTCTCTGGTAGAAAATTCTCATTTCACCAGACGCTTTGGTTAGAGGAAAAAAGTTTATATTGTTAATAGGCTGTAAACGACATGTGTATAGCTTAAGCTTGTGAGCGGTGCATTTTTGTCTGCGCTAGAACAGGGGAAAGAGAATGTAAAAGAAACATAAATTTTATAAAGGGGACGTTATCGATATCAGGCAACCGGTGGATTGTATAGGCAACATATGATTCCAGCCCTCATAGTGTGTTTTCTACATCACAAGGCCAATCTCAATAAAATCAAATTCCATTGAAGAGAAAAAAGGGCTCAGCCTGCAAGTGTTGTCCAAGGGCTGCCAGAAAAACACTGCCAGAAAGGCCCCTACTTTGTCTATTTTTTCTTTTCAAACCCAGGATCCATTTAATGATAGACAAATCTACCCTTGGAATTCCAGTCAGATTGCATCATGTTATTTTAACCCCCACTGAAACACAAGGGCTGCTAATGGGATGGTTATGTTTTTCTGCACAATGCCATTTTCAAGCAATAAATCACTCTAAGAGCTATAAACCTCACACACACATAGGCCTTTTGTGCTTTGGAAGAAAATCAGGGAAACACTTTATAGTTTTCTAAGCAGCTTTATAGCTTTCTATAAGAGAATAAAAACTGGCAACGGGGTTTAAAAAAACTAATGCATGGCTTTTCCCCTCAGGACACCCACTGCCAACCTACAAATGTGTAGTATAAAGCAGGTCAGACAATAGTCTTCCTGAGGCCAGTGTTGCAACGGTCTCGTCATTCACTCGACTGTGACAGACACTTAAGATTCCTCCACTTTGCTGAAGTCCCTTCTTTAGCAGCAGATATTATACATGATCCCCTTTTTTTGGAATGTATTTTGTTTTGTTCATAGAAAATAAAATCACAACTTACAGTCTCTCAAGCATGGACAGTCCAGCAAAAGAGCCATTCAGGAGTTCCTGGATTTTATTGGTGCTTAAGATCCTGTGAAGCAAACAAACAAACACATCATTACTACATTGGTAAAAGCAATGCAAAAACATCAGGTTGCTTTACTGCGTTTATATGCAGATATCAGATTTGATGAAGAGCACCAGAGAAAATCCACGTATATTTACAGTATAAGACCAGGGTGTCCAAACTTGGTTTCGCTCCATCTTGGCTCAACACACCTACCTGTAAGTTTTAAGTATACCTAGCAAGATCTTGATTAGTTGGTTTGAATGTGTTCAATTAGGGCTGGAGCTAAACTCAGATTTAGAAACCTCTTTCTTATTCTCTTGTACTCTTCATAAAACCATCACGGACCAAGTTTGGACACCCCTGGTATAAGACAAGCAAATGTTTAGTGGATCATTTTTTACAAAAAAAAAAACCCAAAACAAAACAAAAAAACATGCTTACTAGCATGTATGTCTAGTAAGCAAACATATAGAAAACCTGTGTTTTCCACTAGTGGTGAAATTAATGTATCGTGCATTTAGCTATAATATAGTGAAATGTATTCACTTTAGTAATATGTGGCAAAATCTTCTTCAAGAACTAACTAGGAAGACTAAACAGTTTAATTATAGCAAAAAAGACCAACTAGGAAAGCAACATAGTCTCGGGCAAAGCGTTCCCAGTCAGTCACCGGATAAAGTGGCTCTTACACTCACCTTTCACTCACACGGACATACTTTTATTACGAGGTGCTGAGAGCTGCTTTTATTAAAGGCTGGTGCAGGATTTAATCCCCCACCCCCACCTCTATTTCGAGAACTTTAAGAGCATTGGGAGATCCTAAGCAGTTGACATCAAACTACAGCAGACATCAAACATTTAAATGCTGCATGTGTTGTAAGATTTTGGATAAACAATCACTTTTCATCTTGAAAGATAAGCTGCTCAATGTCTGTTTTAGGTAAAAACAAGTATATATTTCTTTGCTATTTGATTGGCTGGGATGCCTGGAACTAGCATAGTTTTGTGATGCACTACAGTAAACATGCTATTAAATTAAGAATAACAATAAAATTAAGATGTTTGTAACCCAAAAGAAGTAGGAAATCAAACCCAAGATTTTTTGTCTCTTTACCCAAATAGCTTTATGTGCTGCGTATTAGGCTTGATGCGATAGTCGGTGTTAAAGTCATATTACTTGCCCACCACGGCACGACCCTTAGCGTTGTTTAAATGGTTGAAGCATTAGGGGTTTTTTTTATAAATACTTATTTCAAGTAGGTAAAAATACTGAATATCTCAGTTGATAAATGAAAATTTGACTCCTGCCCGGCTACTGACCCCCACCGCCACGATACCGGTGTACACTGTGTTGTCACGTGTTAACTGATCGGAGGGTCACAGTCAGAACCCTAGACTAGGCATAACGGTAGCAGCTAACCGATGTATAAACAAAAAGTCATCTGCTTTAGTAGTTTTACTACGGTACTAGGCCAGCCAACCACATACTTTTGAACCAATGTAAAACACACTTGTAGAAAGTGACACCAGCCCCCTGTGTCATACACAAGTTAACAGATACCTATGCTTGGCTAATGTTGCCATAAATGTCAGAAGAGAGAGAGAGAGAGAGAGAGAGAGAGAGAGAGAGAGAGAGAGAGAGAGAGAGAGAGAGAGAAAGAGAGAGAGAGAGTGTCAACATTCCTCCCCATCCAGACAGCATGGCTAATTCTGGCCACAGATGGTTGTGGCATCAATGGGAATTGATCTTGTGATGTTCCAATGACAGTGCTTCACATTGGAAGCAATGTTTGAATACGCATACCAAACGTATACTTGTTTTAGCAATACACAAATTATTACGTTTTTAAAGTTCCAGACACAAAAACTGCTTCTTCTATGGGTTCTGCAGCAACACGTCAATTCTAAACACAATATTCCACATTATGATCGAACTGAAGACGGGTAATGTGCGGATTTAATCGTATTCAGTGTCAGGATCTGCCCTGCCCCAGAGAGGACCTTATATAGAGCAAGAGTGCAAGCTAATACCCAGTTTTTACTGCTAAACCATTTTTAGCACACTAAAAAATTTTACTTGTAGAATTTATTACCAAAAATTCCTGGCTATAAAATCAGGTGTGCTGAACAGCACTAATAACCAAAGAAAATGTGTTACACTATGGTGGTCGCATGAACTGGACTTAAACACAACCGTTTGACTTTGTTGCTTAAGGGTGGGTAAAGACAAGATTGAAGCCCCTTAAAAAACAGCTTAAAATGTCTAGAAATAAAGAGACTACAGAAATACTGAGGAACGGGGCAGAGCCATTTTGACTGCAAATCTCATTTGCGGCCTCTTTCAGGAAGTCCTGACAATTAGCATGTAAATATACAATGATTTGCGATGGTGCCTCTGGGCCTCAGAGTGCCGAAGACTGGAATCTTCTTATCTTTCTTATCTTCATTTCTAAAGAGACTCGGTGCCTTAGTACAGCAAAGGCAATTCACAGAATACAAACAAACCCACCAAGCAACCAACGTTAACAAGATCCTAATGTTACAACTCATTGCAGAGAAAGGAACTGGATAATACTAAATGTAATTATTAATTACAAGCTGATGGGGTTTAAAGACTTTTAGATTTACGAAACTAGACTAGATATTAGACGACATCAAACCAAACCTTCAAAGAAAAAGGCTTTTTAAGCTTTCTAGAGGCCCACTTCAAAAAACATACATCAGCCTGTCAAGACCTGTTCACTTAACACATCTTTTAAAAGGCAAAAGCCCCATTTATATAGTCTCAGATTTTACCAAAACACATCCTGCTAAAAGGAGATCTGAGGACAGACGTGTAATAACCGTTCGTACACTGCATACTAATGTCACATGACAGATGCCTAGGACATCTCTCACTAGACTCCTGGTGACTAGACGTAGGCATGTCCAGAGATGCGACACAGTAGGAACTTTTAAGAAAAGAAATTTTAACCTGCTCATCTAAGGGTCATTTTTCTTATTAGATGTGGTGAAGTTAGTCGTGCACAGAAAGGTGTTATTCCGAACTAAACGCTAGCATTTAGGTTTTAACCTGCAGACTTAGCAGAAATCATACGGTCATCTTTTGTCCAGACTTTAAACCAAATGAGCTACAAGTTTATGCAACGAGACTCTTCCTCAACAGGAAGCTTGTAGAAATCTAGAACAGCAAGATAGTTAAGACATGAAAAGCTACCAGCAATACATTTAATTCACCCAAGTGTATTACATCATCTGCTAGCCAATAAAATTAAGCTTGAACCGTTTATATGCCTTTGACCTGGGTACAGAATGAAAAGACAGCATTTCTATTACCCCATCTTCTTTATTCCCATCTACAGTGGAAATCATACAACTCCATGACTAAAATAACATAACCTTTTTTAATAAAAAACATTCTGGCTATGAAGGTTTGCTTAATCTTTAATAATCAGACAGCAGAAAGAAAAGCACCCAAACTAAACACATCAGTATGCAAGACGCAGCTGCAGCAGCGCATGTTTCTCTGGGCGCCGATAACACATACACTCCAAATGATCCCAAGTTCACCCTTACAGGATATGGCAGCCACACAAATTAAACCAAGCAGAAAAGTATTTTACCACCTGAGGAAACACATATTTAAAGCAAAAGCACACAGCAACAGGAACTGATTACGGTCTTATTCAAAGAAGAAATACCTCTGCCAGATTGAGAAATCATCGATGATATACAGCAGAGTCAAAGGGGACATTTTTTATTGTAGTTGGACAAAAATGTGTCTTTGTTGGCCAGGAACTGATCTGGTCTCAGTGTAAAGCACAATATTTAACACGACTCGTCTAGACTCTCAACCAGAGCTGTGTTCCCTTCAGTGTAAGAAAATCTCAAGGTTCACAGCTGCTTAGGAAAAGTTATTATCCCCTATCCTAAAACAACAAGCACAGGTGTGTGTGTGTGTGTGTGTGTTCAAATTCATCCACCCGCACATACAGGCTGTGCTATTGTCATTTCCTTCTACAGGCTAAAACAGGAATAAAATATTTTGAACTGATAGGCATGTGTAACAAAACACGTTTATATAGTACTAGTATTAGAAAGTACATGTTTATTATTAGCGGGAAAAAAGTGTAATATAACCCTAACCAAAAAAGTATACTGTGCATAAAAAACCCTTTCTGCTTAAATAGACTTTTTTTTTTGTGCCAAAATGTGCATAAACTTGCCAAAATGCGCCAAGAAATGTCCACTAAATTAGGTGTAAATGCGCTGCTTAGTTTGTTTTGAATAAGTTTTATTCAGCACTGGTTTTCCCCACCCCCAACCATGACCCAAACCCCTTAACCCCCCCCCCCCCCCACCACACACACCACCCCCTCATTTCCACTTTCACATATACATGTTTAAAACATCTAGCTGACATTTTTGCTGAAAATCAAGTTAACATGCAGGAGATTTCCTGCGACAGAAAGGTTTCTAATTCTTACTCTTTTAAATACACCAATGTAAATCCCCACTCGGATCTAGACAAGTATTACTGCCAATAATTAATAGTAGTGATTGATCGTTAAAAACACTATACTAGTCACCTTAGTAGACATTTTCCTTTCTATATCTACCGTTATATTAATTATTAAAATCGTCTTAGTCTTCTTTTCATTCAGTCTGTCAATTACATTAATCAATACACAGACATATTGGTTCTCAGACTAAAACAAAGCAGCACCAACACAACATTTTATTTTTAAGCAGGCAGAACCAGAGTTTACAGTAAACTACAGTTACTCCTTATTCCCACAGCGCAATAAGCACTACTTTATTCAGGCCAAATACTAATTTTTTACGACATCAATTTGAATTGCCGTTAAATTTAGTCCTCGGGCAAAAAAAAAAAGATGAGCTAATTGCAGGTTAATAGTTCAGCAGATCTATATAAGCTGCCTGTTTATACATTGTGTGTTTTATTCAAACAAATCAGCCAGAACGTACTGACCAGGATACTGGGCACGTCACTGGAGGTTACATTTAAAAGCAGACTATAGATCTGACCATGTGTGTTGGAACCTCATCACTGGATACAGGTGTGATTCCATCCAAACTGTTGCTATGAAATTTCCTTACTGTAACTAAGAGGCCCAAAAACAGTTCCTGAACCTTAACTTGCTGAAGATATTTTGTGTCAAGTCCAAAAACATGGGTGTCCTGCAAAGAGCCTGAAACTCAACACCTATTGAATATCTCCGGGATAAGCTGGAATGCATACGAAGCACACAGGACTGTGATAATCAAGCATTTACAAACTTTCAGCTAGGAAGTGTATAATCTAAATGTAATGTTTTTGGTATAGCAGAATTTTCTGCAGAAGATCAAAGTGATAAAACTGAATAATCAAATCCACGTACTTGGGTAAGAGGATATCTGGGTAACAACTGCTATCTAGAACAACATCCGAGGTAAATTTATCACAGCAAATCGATATTATTTGGACGCCTGAAATAATCTGGTTAATGTAAACAATAGTTCCCAGACTGACAGAATCTGAACCAATACCGTCACTGCTTGTTGTTTTATGCCTGTAGAAAGATCTCCTATCACAGTGCACGCAAGAAGCTTGCATACTAGGAGCTACATGTAAAGAGGCTAGCGAAAAGTCCCATTTTCATGTTGCTTGTTTAACCTTAACATTAACAACAACAACAATTGTGTTCAAAACTATTAAAATTGATTATCTACAGGGAAAAAGATTCCATCTTATAAGCACATATAATATAATATGTGCTTAATATAAGCACAGTCACTTTATAATGCTATAATGCTATTTGCACAATAATGTCAATTTGCACATTCCATGTCTTACCTCATTTTATAATTTGGTTGGCGCTATCGAATGTTCTGTCCAGCGTTATCTTATGTTCTTTACTGTCTTTGTAATGTTTGTATTGTTAATTGCACTGTCTGTTTCTGCACCAGGTTGCACACATGCACTTTATGTCTATTTTGTTCAATGGCTCTTTGGTGTTTTGTAAATTTAAATGTTTTTGTGTAGCACCAGGGGGTCCTGGAGAAACGTTATCTCATTTCACTGCGTACTGCATCTGCTATATATGGCTGAAATGACAATAAAGCTCCTTGAGCTAGCATTATAACCTTTTATTGTGGTGTATGTCTAAGAAAAAAAAAGGATTTCTCATCCAGAGAGAGGGTTCACACAAAAATGATCAAATACAACTTCAGGAGCCTCTTCAAGATTGTGTTTTTTTTTTTTTTTAACAAAGCCAAAATTATGTCACTGTGGCAACCTTGATAGTAGGACTGCACAATATATAGTTTCAGCATCAACATCTGCAATGTGCACTTCTGCAATGGTCAAGATTATAGTAATTCATTTAATAATAGAGTGAAAGTTTATCATTTGCACATCGATAGTAAACAGGTTTAAAGCATTCAGGTGCGGTAAACAATCCCTTTCGTAGCTTTAACAAAGATTAACTGAAGATAAACTGGAACACAAAACACTTTATTTCGTTTACATATTTGTTCCATTGAATTTATCTATGATTATAATTAGTTATATAAACAAAACATTACCCCAACCGTCCTAATATAATGAATTCCTTCTAAATACAGCTATTCAAGTCATCCGTCAAAATATATTTTCATATCGCAATATATATCGTAGGGGGAAAAAAACCATATCGATCGTTTTTTTCGCTACCGTACAGCCCTACTAAACTGTGCTTTTCCCCATCATCTCGAATGGTGTTTTAACACACAGTTACATTTATAGTCCAGTACTCCATTTATTTATTTAATGTGCATCTTTTAGGCAGAAAGGTGCATACGGTTTACAGTTTAACACCCTGCATACTAACCACCACACGGGTAAACTATTTTTGTCCTAATTTGTGTTTAGATGTTAACGTAGCTCTCTGCAATAAATTGCCAATTTATCAGCTTGAAATTTGTCTGGGGAAGTGGTGGCTCAAGGTTAAGGTAGATTAAGCAACCTGAAGTTTGTGGGTTCGATTCCCAGCTCCACCAAGCCATGACTGTGGGGCCCCTGAGCAAGACCCTTAACCCCCATTTGTTTAGTTGTATAAATGAGATAATTGTAAGTTGCTCTGGATGAGGGCGTCTGCCAAACGCTGTAAATGACATCCGGTTAAAAATAAATAAAAATCCAGGTTTGGGATCAAAGTCATCGTGATCAAGACATCAGACTCCGAGTGTGTCGCGGAATAATATTGTGTGAACATTTAGGCATGCTTGAATGGTACAGTTTGTGGGTCAACTGGACACCTTAATTAAACAGAACTCGGAAACAAACAGCACGAGTTAGTTAATCTACTGGAGGTTTTTGCTAGTGGGCAGGTTCATTTCCTTGAAATGGGAAAGCGGTGGCACAGTGGTCAGTGTGTTGGACTGATATCAGAAAGGGTTCGATTCCCAGCACCACCAAGCCACCACCGTGGGCCCCTAAACAAGGCCCTTAACCCCCAATTGCTCAGTTGTATTCAAGAGATAAATGTAAGTCGCTCTGGATAAAGACGTCTGCCAAATGCTGTAAATGCAAATTCAATTATTCTTCAACATATACATGTCAGACAGACAGGAGACATGTCAGATATTCCATTTGCATCCCTACAGTTCACTCACAGGTCAAAATGGGAGTACCATGAATACCAGACTTGGGATGATGTCAGCTGTCTGCTGTGCTAGATTTGGGTTCTAGGTAACTTACACATCTGGATGAATGTAGCTAGTGTACCATTAGCATTTTGAGCTTCTATTACACACAACCAGGATACACTAAACATGACAGCATGAGGTGGATACTTACAGTGTGACTGTTCTGTTGGGAAAAGAGCTGACAGGTAGCACCTGCTGGAGCTCCATGTTGCTACACACCACCTTCTTGTCCGCTGTCCCCGACCGACCGCTGCTTTTCGAACGTTCGTCATAGATTTTACATTCAGGAGAAGCTGCACAGTATGTGGACCCGAGCAGCACAAACGCCAAGAAAAACACACACCAGCTTCCGAGCGACATTTCCCGCTTTTTCTTTCGGAACTGAGGCAAAGTTAACGTATCGTTAGCATCGAAATGCTGGACTGTTAGTTTTTTGGTTTGTGTGTATATATACATACACCAAAATACAAAAAAGCCTCTTGTCTTTTTAATTAGAGGAAAAGAAAAAAAAAGAAATATATATTTGTTGTTGTTTTTTTTAAAAAACTCGGTGTTTTAGGTCATACTGAAAGCTTGGTGTCCGGGTTTACATGTGAATGCGCCATGGCTTTGCGTTCAGGGAAGCGCTCCGGGATCCGTCCTTTGTTTTCCAATCGACTCGGTGCCATTGAGTCGGACCAGGCCACCGATTACCCCGCCAAACAAAGTCACAAATTTGTAGAAATAATAATAAAAAAAATAAACTTTTACTCCAGTAGATGTTTTTATACGCTAGCTGCTCTTGCTGGCTGTAAATCCATGTTTTTTTGTTCTTGGCTTCTTCGCGGTGAGAAGAACAGCTGCAGCCAACACAGGACACCCAAACTTCAGGAAATCTGATCACGCTTTAGCTACTTTACTTCTGATAACACACACACACACACACACACACACACACACACACACACACACACACACACACACGCACGCCCAGCAGTGAAAATCAACTACTACTCTTTTAAAAACACCTTCAATCTTAAAAACAAAAAAAGTTGATCACACGCCGATAACGATCAGCGGATCCTCGGCACAAAAACAACGTTCTAAGGAAACATCACGTTACGAAGGTTTACTTTAGTCCTTACGGTAACTTTTGCAGATATCTATTTTGTACGTCCATTAAAACGACGTTAAAAAAAAGCGCGTGGATGCACAAAAAAAAAAAAAAAATGAAACTCCTTAAAGCGGCAGTTAAAACAGAGCAACTCGTTAAAGTCCGTGTGAAACCGAGCGCCCCACTTCCGCTGGTGACGTCATCGCGGATCTGCTACCTTTCCCATAAAATCCACGAAAGAACACAAGTAATAAAAAGAGTTTGACTTAAAAAAAAAACTTAATTTAATTTAAGTGTACAGCATCACACATACACCACCAGCAGCGGCACAATATCACAAAAAAAAAAAATTATATGTATATATATATATATATATATATATATATATATATATATATATATATATATATATATATATATATATATGTGTGTGTGTGTGTGTGTGTGTGTGTGGTGTGTGTGTGTGTGTGTGTGTGTGTGTGTGTGTGTTTTGACTTTTTTATACATATATTTCATATTTCATGGAAATAGAAACGGCTGTAAAAATGTAAATGTAAGTAAATCTTACTCAATTTATAGGAGAATAATAATAATAACTTTACACCTTTGGAAAATACTCCATAAGGGTATTTGCTGTTTTACCCCCAACAACTGAGGAATTTCTTCTCAGAAAATATTAAAATAAATCTTTAAAAAAAAGTAAAACTATTATTTAGTTAAAAAACCTTGAGTATTTAACTGTACAATATAACAACACAGTCCAAATGCTGTACATCAGTGTATAAGTTATACACAAAGTTTTCTATGCAAGATTTCATAAGAATACAGACCTGGTAGCCAAAAATGTAAAAAAAAAAAAATGCCAAAAAAGAATAAAATTATATTAAAAAAAACTTTTACATAATTAATCCCACCTGTCTTCTATCTATCTATCTATCTATCTATCTATCTATCTATCTATCTATCTATCTATCTATCTATCTATCTGTGAGAGGTAAAATGTACATTAAGTGGTGGGTGGTTAATGGGGCAGCACTGTGTCTTAGTGTTTAGCTCTGTTGCCTCGCAGCAAGAAGGTTGTAAGTTTGTGGGGTGTTTCTGTGTGGAGTTTGCATGTTCTCCCTGTGCTTGTGTGGATTTACTCCGGGTACTCCGGTTTCCTCCCACAGTCTAAAAACATGTATGTTAGGTTGATTGGTAATTCTAAATTGTGTGTGAGTGTGTGGTTGTTTTTCTGTATGTAGCCTTATGATGGAGACCTGGTGACCTGTCCAGGGTTTTACCCCTGCCTTTCCAATGACAGCTGGGATAGACTCCAGGAGATTCCTGTGACCCTGATTAGGAATAAGACAACAGATAGATGGATGGATGGATGGATGGTTAAGGGGTTGGAGCCACCTGATCATTTATTTTTCACTTAAAAGTAAGTGGCCTAATTTCCTAAGCTGGGCTCAGAATCAGAGGCAGGTATAATGACAAATAATTATACACTCAGTATTTAATGACACTCCTTTCTTAGCTGCAGCAAAATCAAAAGCAGCACTGTGATATTAGGAAAAGTAACTAAACTGCATTCTCACTGAACCACATGTAGATGTTAGAGGCTTTAAAGAGGTAAAAAATATATCTCTTTATATTATACTCTGTGGTGTGAAAATATCTCACCTTAGCCTATAATTTAACAAGATACTTTTAGATAATTGTTGGATCCATGATGTAACTGCTAAAGTAAATTACCTCTCAACTGAATAGATTACGACTATAGCACAATCCTCCTCAACCCTGGAAGCATTGCATTCATTGTGGGTTTTAAGAGTTCAGACAAGTTCAGACTGGCAGCGGTGGGAAGTATACATCAGAGAGAAGAGTAGACACTACATGCAACAGAATAAAGTAGGACACGGGACTTGTTTTTTTTGTATTGGTGCATGTTCTGACACTACCGTACTGTGCTGATAAAGCATCATTTTTTATTTTGGCATACTATACAAGTAATTAATATCATTCACTGTTTACTAAAGGTTCACTAAGGGACATCATTTGAACCTTTTAGTAAATAAATACAGTTGGTCATGGACCTTTTGAAAAGACCCACAATAGTCATTACAATAGTAAAGCGGTGATTATTGAAGTAGAATTCTCTACGGGTCTGTACATTTTAATTATATTTCTTTTAATTATGTAACCACCCTGTGATGAACTGGCGACCTGTCAAGGGTGTACCCTTTCAGAGACAGCTGGGATAGGCGCCAAGTGACCGCTGTAACCCCGAATTATAGAAAAAAAGTGGATATAAAAGATGAATGAATGAGTAAATGAATAAATGGATGAATGAATATATGAATGAACAATGTAAAACATGGCCCCAATGTGTTCTGTCTGTGGACCAACAGAAAGCTCGATATATTATTATTATTATTATAAAATATAGCACAGTACAGGTAGTGTCATAATTAAAGAATTATAAAATATATGTAATATATGTGGATGTGGTTTATTGTACAGTTTTAGTATTACCTGGCTACAAAAGATTGGAGAAACCCTGGTCAATGAGCAAAAGGCCACGCCTCCTGACGCGATGACGTCACTACGCACACGCTGTGCGTGCAGACGCTACACATTGAATTTCCTGGTGTTTAAACGCGGCGGCTTTGGAAGTTTGATGATTGCAGTCGGTGACAGGTGAAAGAAAGGCTGTGTGTCGTCTGCACGTAATTTTCATATAAAGACACATGAAATGGCTCTTTTAATAAATCCGTCTGTCGAAGATTTTCCCAGTGATTTTGCATGGGGAGCTGCAACAGCTGCTTATCAAATCGAAGGTAGATTTCTTAAACTTATCATGAATATTCATTAAGCAGACTACTGTAATTAATCATGTTTTCTAAGGCTGTCATCTAATTAAATGTTTTAAAAGAAAGAAGTGTGCGATGGTAATTTAGTAGTGAAGGTGTTTGACAACTGAATCAGAAGCTCAATAGTTTAAATTCCAAGATCACCATGATGCCCTTGAGAGGGTCCTTAACCCTCAACTGGTTATTAGTAGAAAAAGATCAATGTAAATCACTCTTAATTTGCCTGTCTACCAAAACGCATAAGCTTGTAAAATTAAGAATAAAACATACGAAATACAAATTTTTCCTCAAAATAGTACATTTTTTATTTAATTGATTTACAACCACCGCTTATCTTTGCAAGAAAAGTGGTAGTCTTGCGTAACCAGACATAAAGACTGTGTGCAGTGTCTGGACTACATAGTAACTTTTGCTTATTAAGAAAAGTCTCTAATTGAAATGTCTGTTATGAGACATTTGGTTCAGCATCATGAAAATGTAAATCAAACCCCCATAAACACTAGGGGTGGGAAAAAAAATCGATTTATTGATACATCGTGAATCTTTTTTCTAATAATTCCTGAATCGATTCTCAACAATCCTACAGTTTCTAAATTCAGACACAAAATTATAAGTGTAACGGGGAGTTTGTCGCAGGTTCACTTAAATTTAATAAGAAATAACGAAAGCAGTCCCAAATGTACTGAACTGGTTTATTAGATACAGACATGTATTTACATCTTTTTCTTCTGTTTTACAACCCTGTGCGCCTGCACTCTGACCAAACTATAGCAAGCCCCGAGGGGAAAACACAGTTACCCACACACAGAATAAGTGGAAACACAAAATTACCATGTTTAAACTTTTCAGTTACATTAGCACTGACTGACACACATTCGTATGCTGGCCAATTTGCCTAATTTGAACAAAAAGGGACAATTAACATCCTTTTAAAAACGATTGTGGGCAACACTTTCTATGAAAAAGGTGAAGCGAATTACTCGGTCGGTGGCGGTTTTATTGCCAGGGATTTGTGCCTGTTCTCTGTCATAAATAACACCGGGTTTCACACACTGATACAGGTGCGTGAGCCGAGGTACAGTGTGACCCTACAGCATTATTGAAGTGCTCTTCATGATTGTTATAATAATCTGACATGTCAATATTACATTCAGAGCTTCTTCATCCTGAACACAACTTTATTAATAAAAGAAAGTTTATAAAACCAAATTATCTTTTGTTCTGATAGATGATATTACATACAGAATACAGAAATTTTAACTATTAAAAAAAAAGCATAGAAACTCTGGGTAAAATGTAAAGATAGTGAAAATTAACTGAATGAAGAAGAACGTGCAGATTAAGAATCGATTTTGGAATCGGATTAGGACTCCCAGAATCGGAATCGGATCGTAAAGTACCTAAAGATTGCCACCCCTAATAAACACCTATAAAGTTGATTGAAAACATGTTTATTCTTTGTTTTGATCATTACAAATGATCTAAAAATAAGAACGTTCAAATATTTTATGGATACATCTGTTTGGACAAAGCAGTTTTGCTAACACAAAAACTTTTATGTCTTCCGAATGCAATCTGTACACTTTTATTAATCTCAGTCATTTTAAAGGTTCAGTTAGCGGTTAATGGTTTAAGCATACAAATACGGCACTATTTTGTTGCTGGGCACTATAAACGCACACAATCTCACACACAGAGGCAGACGTCAGCCATTTTTTTTTTTTTTTTGGAAAACCCCCAGAACCACATAGGAAATTGTAATTGAATCTGTGTCACTGTGTCAATTATAATTATACATGTTAAGTTTTAAAGCAGTCTATTAAAAGGTTTCCGGTAATGTTTGTGTGGTTGTGCAGGGGGCTGGAATATGGATGGTAGAGGCCCCAGTATATGGGACACTTTTTGCCACAATAAAGGCAGAGTGTTTGAAGGTCACACTGGAGATGTGGCCTGTAACAGCTACCAGCTTTGGGATGAGGATTTGAAGTGTATCCAGCAGTTAGGCCTGACACACTACCGGCTGTCCATCTCCTGGTCACGGCTTCTTCCAGATGGAACCACGCGATTTGTTAATACGCAAGGTGCGCTGTATAGAACGTAGTACCTTATTAATGGCAGAAAATTCAAGCACTGTGATTATCGTTCAGTAATCATTTTTAATATGACCATTGAGCTTGTAAATAAAATGTAAATATGTAATAATTATGTTATTATATGTGGTATACATGCAGTAAATATAAAACACATTTATATTATAAGTGCCTGACTGTACATCCACATGGTTTCTAATTCATAAATAAATGAATATAAAGAGATCCTGTAAATTCTAAGCCCTTGTATGGTTATGGTGCTTTATAAACAATGTTTTTCTGCCTATCGCTCCCTAGACAATAAATTCCCTTCTGATTTATTCTCAGGTGTAGCCTACTATAACAAAGTGATTGATGACCTTATCAGAAATGCTGTTATACCCATGGTCACCCTGAACCATTTTGACTTGCCTCAGGCTCTGCAGGACCGTGGTGGATGGAAGTCTCCAGAGATTGCAGATGTTTTTGATTTGTATGCTCAGTTTTGCTTTAAGACATTTGGAGACAGGGTGAAGTTTTGGATTACACTGAATGAGCCTTATGTGTGTGCTTACCTTGGGTACGAAAAGGGACTTTTTGCCCCCGGTCTTAAAGAACCAGGAACTTCAGTGTATCTTGTCGGTCACAACATGCTGCGTGCCCATGCTAGAGCATGGCATAGTTATAATGCCCACTTCAGAAGCCTGCAGGGTGGAAAGGTGTCCATAGCTCTAAACAGTGACTGGGCTGAACCTTTAGACCCAAGCTGTCCTGAAGATGTGGCTGCGGCTCAGCGGTACATGGACTTTAAACTGGGCTGGTTTGCTTGTCCAGTGTTTGGCACAGGGGACTATCCACAGTCCATGAGGTCCAGAATTGAGACTCAAAGCCTTGAACTAGAATTTACTGAAGCACAGCGATTGCCCAAGTTTTTAGAGGACGAACCCAAGCCCTTCGGCACAGCAGATTTCTTTGCACTAAACTACTATACATCACGCAAAGTGAAGGACGCAAGCTCTCGCCACACTGAGCTTAGTTTCACTGGGGACCTTGGAGCGGAGGCTATAATAGATCCATCATGGCCAGTGTGTGGCGTGTCTTGGCTTGCAGTCATGCCTGAAGGACTGCGAAAGTTGCTGAAATACATAAAAGTACGTTTATAGAAACCATTTGATATTATTTATGCAATGTCATAGTTCTATGCACCGTGTATTTTTTTTAAATGTTACATTTGGTTATGTTCTTCAGGAGACTTGCAACAACCCGGATATTTACATCACTGAAAATGGTTTCTCCCAAATTGGGCCTGTGGTATTAGAAGATGTTGATCGCTGCCAGTTTTATCGGGCTACACTTCAGCAAGTGTCAAAAGGTGTTACAATGCCAGTACTTTATGCTTCACACTTACAGTAATAAAAAATTAATGTTGCACTTTAGTACAAAGTACGTTGTTGATGTTAAATGGTTTACGGTTTGAGGCCAAAGACCTGTAAAAGACCAGGTAAATTTTTTTCCCCCTCTAATTCTAAGCTCCACAATGTGTGGCCATGTACAGATTACAAATACTAGGGGTATCAGCCGTTATAGAAAAACTAACCAACACTTCTGGCAACAACAACCATGCCCTAGTTACATTTATAAAGACTTTATCTTTCCTGATTCTGATGTTGGATGTAAACATTAACTGAAGGTCCAAACGTAGATCTGAAAGATGCCATGCAATACTGTTGCCATGTTATTGGTTGGTTATATAACAGCATAAATGAGCAGGTGTATATGTGTTTCTGTCGTAGTTGATTTATAAAAGTGTATGTGTGTGTTGCTGCATATTCAGTACACTAAAACTCAAGAATGATGTATTGTTTCCATGCCTTTAATGCCTTGTATTGTTTTCTAGCTATTACTGATGATGGCGTGAATGTAAGAGGATATTTTTCCTGGTCCCTTCTGGATAACTTTGAGTGGTCAGATGGCTTCAGTGTGAGATTTGGCCTTTTCCACGTGGACTTCTCCAGCCCTCGGCTGAAGCGCACCATGTACCGTTCTGGCAAGGAGTACACCGCCTTAATAAAAAGATACCGCAACTATAACAAGCAGTAAAATCTGAAGTCTGATAGTTATACTAGACCCTGATTAGAATATTTGCACAGAGAACGAATGAAGTGGCTAAATTGTTTTTCATGATTTTGTTGACTGATTTTATACATTTTAAACATTTTAAACATTCACTAAACTATAGACGTTATTTAATGCACTATAAATAGTGTCATAAATCAGAACTTTTATAATAAAGCTTAAGAACAATTGATTTTTGGGGTGTAAAAATAATTTAGATTTACACACTATTCTGAAGTACAAAGTTTGTTATAGATGTTTATATATTTTAACGTTTCAAAATATTTGAAATGTCTCCTTTTAGAAAAACATGAAATGTTAAGTCATAATTTATGCAATTAAAGACAGAAACATTACATTGGAAAAAAAAACCCCAACCTAATTAAAGCTGTTGGGTTTAAATCGGAGTCTATACTGTGACAGATTGGATAGGATGCTCACTAAAAAAAACAAACAGCTAATTTCTGTAAAAAACTGCACCAATGAACCTGAGGCTACAATTATTGCCTTTGTTTAGTTTATTCCTATTTTTGCTGTACAGTTTTGTAATAGTAAATAGTTATAGATAGATAGATAGATAGATAGATAGATAGATAGATAGATAGATGTTGTTTTTCTTCCCATAATATCTAAGAAACTGACAAGTTTGACAGAAACCAGGGCGACCCTGCTTATGTTTTGTTGATCAGCACTGCCACATGGTGGTGCAAAAATGTATCACATGCAATGTGATGATTTTACTTACAGCAACGTGAATAGAAACTAGCACTACAGTACACACTGCTAAAGACTTACCATAGGTTTTCCATCATTTGTGCTGGTGTTACTGTTTTAATATATTTATAGATTTACATTACAATTAAAAAATACTGTAATTTCCCCCTACAAAATAGTCCTACACATAGGTACTATTTATTTCTTATGAAAGAGTTTAAGCCATTTTCTGTTTTGTATTTTATAGGTTACAATCAGCAAATGGGATTTTAGGATAATATTAATTATTCATTTGTTGTCAGAATTTACCTTGTCCTCGTTCGGTACTGATGAATCTGACCTCTAGCCTTTCACAGTATCTACATGCAGCTGAAGAGAACTCTAATAGCATGTGCATGCATTAAAATGCAGTGTTTATTAACAAAATTGTATACTACTAATTATAAATATACACATAAATATATACACATTATATTAATTACTATATATAATGCAGGGAAATTCAGATTTTTCCCACTGAAAAAGAATCGATCGGTCTATAATTTTAATGGTAGGCTTATTCTGAACAGTGAGAGATAGAATAACAACAAAAACAGTAAAAAAAAAAGAAATTACTTAGCATTTCAATAAGTGAAATAAGTATTTGATCCCCTAGATTGGGAACACTCTTTTAAAGAGTTACTCTTAAAGGGGGTGCTCCTGATCTCATGTTGTTACCTGTATAAAAGACACCTGTCCACAGAAGCAATCAATCAATCAATCAATCAGATTTCAAACTTTCTATCATGGCTAAGACCGAAGAGCTGTCCAAGGATGTCAGGGACAAGATTGTAGACCTACACAAGGCTGGAATGAGCTACAAGACCATTGCCAAGCAGTTTGGTGAGAAGGTGACAACAGTTGGTTCGATTATTTGCATATGAAAGAAATACTAATTATTAATTATATATTTCTGTCTGTTACTGTATGAAAAAAACATACAAAATCAGCAGGGGATCAAATAATTTTTTATATGCACGCTATATCCACTAATCACATCCATAAGGCTTTTACCGATTTACTCACAACAAAGGCTTTTTCTATATTTTAACACAGGGCTGTCGAATTTTTTTTTTGTAACTTAGCCACAATAGCATTATTTATTTAGACACTAATGATAGTTGAGGAGGTCCGACAGCATGTCTTCATGGAGCTCACTTTGAGGCACTGTCATGCTGGAACAGGTTTAAGCCTCCTTAAGCCTCAATAAAGGTAAATGTAATCCTACAACATACAAAGACATTATAGACAACTGTGTCTCTGACATTGTGGCAACAGATTTAAAAGTCACACTTCTGTGAGTGTGTTTCTAAGATGTCCACAATCAGCCATATTGTGTACTGAAACACTGGTCATTTATGAAACGTGTGATCGATTGTCTTTCATTGCACTTGTTCACTAATGCTATTTGCTATTTAAATCTGTTTTGTCATATTTTATTAAACCCCTGCTTTTGACGAAATGTTACTGTTAACAGTGTCGTAAACATGTCATGGCAGATTGCATGACACAGCAGTACCGAAGTGATCTATTACTGAATAGTCATGATAGCTGCCATGATGGATGATGTCAATTTATGTTGCACATAAATTCTTTGCCATGTTTCAATTAGAATATGTTTTACTACATGTTTTATGCTATACAATAATCAGTGTTAAAATGCTTGAGCTCTGAATAGCATTTTACTCATAAAAAGATTCTTATTCATAAAAAGTTTATACACTTTGGATTGCTAAGTCTATGGCAGGACTATAAGATGATTGTCAGTTTATTTAGCTGAAATTTAATCCTCACCATATATGTATTAAAATATTACAATTTAATGCTTGTCAACATGGGTACATCTTGGAAGACTTTCTCTCTCATAATAAATTAAAACATTTTCATGCATGTTATTACACTTATACATCATCCTTTTAGTGTAAATTTATCCATATATATGTTTTATGGTTTACTGTTATTTATGATCATTGTCATGGTTGCATGGAAATGTGATTACATTTTTAGCCAGATCTGGAATTGAGGTCTGTAAGGAGGAAGTGGTGGCTTAGCGGTTAGGAGTTGGACTGATACCAGAAAGACTGGGGTTTGATTCCCAGCATCACAAAGCCATGAATATTGGCCCCTGTGCAAGGCCCTCATCCCCCAATTATACAGTTGTATAAAAAAAGAGATAAATTTAAGTCGCTCTGGATGAGGGTCTCTTGTAAATGATGTATAATTTTTAATGCCACTTTGTCCCTAATACCGAGTTCACACTGCATGATTTCAGCCCTGATTTTCAATCGACAGCAAGTTTTGTGAAATTTCCAAAATCGGAGGCAAATCGCTGCTCGTGCACGTGAGTGTGAATCAAGCATTGTGTAAATTTCCAAAGATGCGATCTAAAGAAATCACCAAGGTGTCGCCGAGGCCCATGAAGTATTCGGCATGTTAAATATCTGGACCTGTTAGCGATTCATAAGTCGGCGGTGTGAAATGAGTTCTAATTGAAAAATACCTTGGCAAAGTCTTACAGCCAATAAGAGAGCAGGATACAGGGCAGCAGGAAGTCTGGTGAATCAGACTGAAGTTATATACCACAAGAATCAAGCATGGCTTTGCTTCTGTTCTTTTTTATAATTTTTTTTTTTATTAAGAGTTTTCATGTCACTGTGCTATCATGCATGTAATCCCAGCAGCAACTGAATGTTACCCAAGATAGTCGTGCAGTGTGAAAACAACAGAGATCTAAAGACTTGGAAAATGGAGCTGTGTGTTTTTCGGCATTAAAGAATGTCTGACCAATCTGATCAATTCTTGTAGAAAGTTTGACCAAATTTGCTTGCTTCCACGATTGTTACTTTCGTTTGTATCTGTTCAACGTATTTAATGACAAAAATATTTTTATAAGTAATAATAAGTTTTATTCTGAAAACAAAAACAATTGTGTTACCGATGGATAAATGAATAAATGCTCTGCTATGGGCTGTAGGGTATAATAAGCTAGACAAATGCTAAGTCTGGTTAATTCTATATTTCGCAAAGCAAAGTGTTCAGCTTCTCGTCAGCTGGGAGTGGAGCTCTAGTGAAGTGAAGATAGATAGAAACATAGATATCTCCAAATAACATTCTATTTTAGCACAATACCTGCAGGTCTCTGTCAGACAGCCAAAGAAAAATTTCACCTTCCAGCACAATAATGATCCAAAGCACAAATCAACAAACGTCAACAAGGGAAAGGTTTCCAAAGAAGATCAAAGTTTCTAAAATAACCCTGTCAGAGCTTAAATCTAATTCCTACAGAAAACATGTGAAATGACCTGAAGATGACAATTTGAGAGAACTGAAGTTTTTGTTGCAGTACATTTGACCAATCAGGATGTGCCAAATTGGTACCTGAGGACTACACAACTGTATTGTAAGTTAAAGGAACTTTATAATACTTTATATAAGGGGAATGCACACTTATTACAACCAGGTCATTCTATGTTTCATGTAAACTTTTCCTATCTTTTCCACAACATTTTGTTAAATGTTAATGCCTTTATTTTGTCACATATACTTTTTTACAGCACAGAGAAAACTTTTTTTTACAAATCCCATCTTAGTAAGTTGGGGGTCAGAGCGCAGGGTCAGCTATGATACAGCGCCCCTGGAGCAAGAAAGGGTCTTGCTTAAGGACCTAACAGTGGTTGGCTTGCCAGTGGGCTTGAACCCAGGTGTCTCTGGTCCTCAGATCAACAGCTGGTGGTGGTGGAGCTTGAACCTAGGTCTTCCTGGTCTCCAGATCAGCAACTCAGCACCTCAACCATTTGAGCCACCACTGTTAAACCCCTTTAGATAAAATGCTTATTTATTCTCCTGAAATTTGTCGAGTTCATCCTAATTAGACTGCCGTGGCAATAAAATCATCCTCTTCCTTTTGAGAACACATGGATATTTCTAATTGTTCCATTTAATCATATTTTGCACTGGGCATCTGTACAGATGATCTTTTTAACAGAAGGCACATTTGTAGTTGACCAGAGTTAAGTTGTTCAGTTTTGACAGGCATAATGAAATGTTGTGTGACAAGGGAACTCATTTCCTTAAAATAAATTAACTAATTTAATTACCTGTCTCAATTACGTAATGTGTACAAAGTGTAGCGTTAGGTTTAAGGCTTATATATTGCACAGAGGTTTAGGGGGATTGACTTGAGGTAAATAATTACCTTGTCTATTACCGATCTCCCTCATCTGCATATTCCCATAAGTAATTTTCTAATAAAATAGTTTCCTCAGTAATCAGGCTGAGAGAGGATGTATATGATCCTTTTTTTACCCTTGAACATTGTGTTCTCTATTTAGCTTATGTTTTGAAAGAGTAAAAAAGAACTATCAGGTGAAAAAGACCATCTTTCCATGCCCTTTACTTTGTCTATTCTTTCTTTGTAATTCTCAGGAGAGAACAAGCAGGGCGAATAGAGAAATGCATCTGGTCTCATGCATTTGCTCAACTGATCAGGCTGGTTTGCTTTTTCTTTAACCTAAAAAAGATCTTTGAGGGGCATCTTAAACTTTAAAGTATTTGGTACTATAGTTTTAGAGATACTGAATTCTTTTCAAAGTGCTCAGACTTCATGTGTTAATAATGGATGTTTTAGCGAGCAGATAATGCTTACAGTGTATTATCTGATGTACATGATGCCTTTATGCAGAACTTAAGGTAAACGATGGTGCAAAGGCAAATTGCCAAAGTGTCATTTAACAACATGGATTCTTGTAAGATAGCGACAGTGACCGGGAGGGAAGATGATAGGTTCACTTAGTTTTGTCGTGGTCACAACATATTAACTTGTGGGAACGAGATATTATGTCGTGGCCACGATATATTCATTGGCGGGAACGTGATATTATGTCGTAGGAACGTGATAAATGTGAATAAGCTGGTTTAACCGGTCGGAACGTTCAACCGGTCAATGATGAATTAGAGTACTTCATTAAAGCTAGCGAATTGTCGACAACAAAGCCCGTTAAACATTATTAAATCAAACGTTATTTGTGATTAAAACATTATTTAATTAATCATCCTCATATTTATCTTTCATCTTGACTGCCGTTGTTACCGTATGTACAGGTACGGTTACAGTTTTTGTCATTACATTTAAAAAGTCATTCCCTCACCATAAGAAATCGTGACCACGAGAAACGGATGTTGTCCTCTTAACATAGCAGCTCAAGGCCACCGCTTAACATCGCGTGGCCATGACATAAGGATGTCGTTCCCACTACATAATATCCTGTTCCCACAAATGAATATCTCGTAGCCAAGACATAATATCACGTTCCTACCAGTTAATATGTTGTGGCTACGACGAAACTAAGTGAACCAAACATGGTCAATGTGGATAGCAAACAATGCGCAGGCTACTAATTCTGAATGTTGTCCATATTAGGGTTTCTTATTAACCAAATTATTTAGCTGATTTAATTACTTGTCTCAGTAACGTAATGTGTACAAAGTGTAGTGTTACGTTTAAAACGAGCATTAATCAAAATCATTTAAATGCTAGATCCGTTAAAGTTTTAAGGTTCACAGTACAGACTGTTTAAAAGACATTCAAGAGTTTTGCTTGTCACCCCTAAACATGACGAAAAATCACACTGTATGTAAGTGTCTGATAAAAAATGTTGATTCTGATATTTAAAAAAAATCTAATATCAACTTTTATTTAATACTTTGTTGTTCTATAGCAACCAACGTCTATATAAGCTAACAAAATTGATGCTATGGGTGCATTTGCAAACACACAGACTTAATATACTTAGTTAAATTAATTAATCAACTTATCTAAGTGTATCTAAACGTTTTTTTAAATAAAATATTTATGCAAAAAGATGTCATTTAGAATATAAAAATATAGTTTATAAAAAAAGCATCCAATTTAACAGTTGCCATTCCCTCGTTTATCTGCATTATCTGGTAAATAAAGCAGGACAAAGGATTCATGTTAAAGTATACTGCAGCGGTAAGCCTTGCTTATAAAAAAGATCTCCTCAGCAATCTTATACTAAAAGTTGGAGCATTATCTGACTCTGATTTCAGACTACTTTTTGTTATAACATCGGCTGAATTAGTCTTCTTATGTTGCATTTAAGACATCCTTGAACTTTCGCTTTATTAGCTGTAACCTCATTCAGATACTGCAGTGTTTTTCTTTCCCTCTCTAAACAGTACATTAACCCCAGAGCCAAGGCTCCTTGGAAATGGCTTTCTTTGTTACATTCTCTTGTTTTGTTTTTTTTGCCACAAGCAGTGACTTTTTTTGCCTCTCTTGCGTTATAGGTATGCCAACCTATTTGTTATTATCATCAAAGCTAAAATATACTATATAACACAAAACCAGGAACATCACAGACGAGACTGAAGGAGGTTTAGCAGCTACTTCGTGTTTAAAATGTAGTGAATAACATGGTAATGACACGATTATAGGCATTACAAGGCATACGATTTCAGCAGCTGAATCGGTGTTGAATGTACATTTTCATTCGATTAGAATCATAATAATAGCCCCTTGCTGTGAATGAGCTCTGCTGAGGAGAGCAAAAGATGCCCCCTGGGGTCCTAATAATCATTGAATTATTCTCTCCGACTGCTCCTGCCTTTGTTTATATAAGACTTTGGACTATACTAAGATCTCTCATCAGACTCAACTTTATGCATTCAAATACTATAGTTCTAAATACAAATGCGAATGCAAAAGCTTTCGACCAAAATAATTATGATTAAAAAAAAATCTAAGCAAGTATTCGCCGAATCTCATAGTGGAATAAAAACACCTAATTAAAATTTGTATTATTTGTAATAAAACTAATATACATAAAACTTAACACTAATCTAAAAGAAACTGTTACACCATAAGAAAAGCCATAGGCAGAATGTCTGTGTCATTATGTGTAATAGGGAGTTCATTGGCATGCAGGTCCTCATAGGTAAGTGACAGTCATCCATACAGCTGAGGCGACGTGCTATCAGCAGAGACACACACTGATTTATAGAGGAAGGTGCCATGCCAGCGGGGGTGTCCTGGAGCCCGCTGCAGTTCAGAAGAGATGGATGCCACCCTGCACTGGGAGCTCTGGGGTGGCTGACGCAGAGGAGGAACGAGGCTCAATCTCCAAACCCAGACAAGAAGAATGGGCACAGTGGCTGTTAATGACTCTAGATGGGATATGCTGTTTGATGAGATGTGTCAAGCAGCATCGAGCATGTTCGTTTGGTCTGTGTTAGGGACTCACAGCAATAAACTAGTCATTTTTACAATTGCTTAGTTGTATAAATAAAATTTTTTTCATTGACCAGTCATTTAAAATTTTTTTATTTATACAACTAAGCAATTGCAGGTTAAGAAACCTGCTCCGGAGCCCAACAGTGGTCACTCTATGTTGCTGGGAATCAAACCCACAACCCTCTGGTTAAGAGGACAATACCTTAAACACAAATCTATCAATTCCTGTATGTTCTAGCATCACATTATTCCTATAGGCTTAGTGTTTGGTACTAACCCTCTGAGCTCCATAAGGTCATGGTTTTCAAGGTTGGTGTGAAAGAACTCAAGTGTCCTGCACAGAGCTCTGACCTTAACCACACCAAACACCCTTGGGATGTAATGGAACATCGATTGCATCCCAGACCTTCTCACCCGCCTGTACTCACTACTAAATCTAGTGAAAAGTGTTCCACAATTGTGGAGGTTATTATAGGAGCAAAAGGCAGACTAATTCTGGAATAGGATGTTCAAAAAGGTGTCCCGATAACTGTTGTCTATAAAGCGTAATTTTAGCACAGAAACAATTTTTCTACACATTTAAATCTTTATCAGGTTTTGTAACTAACAAATAAATTAAAGTCTAGCTAACTTACCTCATCTTTCAAGTTTTCTTATAATAGTATGTTGCCATCATGGTATATCATCGCTTATTGTTTAAGCATAAATACTTTTAAACAAAAGTTTTCTCAAGGACTAGCAGATGGCCAGAAAGGTGAGCAGCTTCTGGCCTGCCTTACCATGGTGCTGAAGTAGCTAGTTGACGTTCTACATCAGTCCACTAAGCAGCCCCTGTAGCCGTAAAGCAGGGCTAAGCTCCAGGGACAGCATGCTATAAGCATCCTCTTTGTCCTTTACATCCCGGCCCTGCTGGCAGACAGTATTTTATAATACATCACCTGCCTGCTAATGCATAGCGCGCTTGCTTTCTTTCTCCAGCACACATGTACTTTGACAGGCCTGGAAGTAATTGCTTTCCATATCTGTGGGTCATATATTTACTATTCATTTGGAGTTTTATCCTTACGTATGTGTGGAATAAAATAATGATTGCAGTTATTGTTTTCATTCAGACTTTACATCATTCAGCATATATGGGGTATAAACCTGGTTTACAGCCTATTTGTATCAGGATGCAAACTATAACCACCGGTGCACAATAGCAGAAATAAATGTCAATTGAAAATGGGCCTGCAAATAAATTGAGTGATCTGATATATACTGTACCTGCCCTTCATTGTTTAAATCTATCACACTACCTTTCAGTTTCAACCATTCTCGACAGTGCACTCTACTCAGAAATCAATGCACCCCATTGCTTTTGTCTCACTTGCCTCACTCACTCACACATACAGACACACATCGCAGACAGGAGCGCCTGTTCGCCAGAGGACGCAGGAATCAATTTCGCTTATTGAAACAAATGGGGGCTCACCACTTAAGCTGCATATTTTTGTCCACCTCCTTGTTATTATAATTAACCCTCTCTTACTCAATCCCTGATTCCGGGCCTGTGCAGCTTCCCTACATGCACTCTATGTATTCCTTTTAATATAATGAAAAGTCGTTGCTTGCAAGCAAACTCCGTATGAATTATGAGATCTCTGACATGCAAAATGGTGTGGTGAGAACCTGAAGGAACGTATTAAAGATGACACCAAGTCAGTGCTAACTGCCGGGGTAGTCCTCTTGATCCAAGATGGAAAAAGGATCCTTACATTATAAACACTGCATTAGAAAATAATTGGGGGAAGTGGTAGCGCAGTGGTTAAAGTGTTGGACTGCTAAGTGGAAGATCAGGGTTTGATTCCCAACAGCACCAAGTTACCACTACCTGGTATTTTAGCAAGACCCTTAACTCCCAATTCCTCAATTGTATAAAAGAGATAAAATAGTGTTTCGTTGTAACAATAATTAAAAAAAGAATATTTCTTGTTGGTTATTTTATTTTGGGACCGCTAAGGTTTTTCTGGCATACATTTTTTTTATGCCAACTCTGATTGATCTTAAGCTTGCACAATGCAGAGGATCAATACTAAGCGAGAAAAAAAAATAAACACAGGGTCACCTCACTGTGTGTGTGTGTTTGACCTCCAAATTTTCACTATATCTCTCATTTAACACCCCTTGGACCACTCAATCTAACAGTCTATGTATGAACACAACACAAACTCACCTGAGGCTGAGGGGGGAAGGGCCTATTACACATACAATGACCTCTGTAAGCAAACACTGTGTACCGAACCAGAGGAATTCGAATCCATAATGCAGGTAACAGCTTTATTAAAGTTGACACAGAAGCAGAATCGTAAACAGAAGACAGGCAGAGGTCGGTACATGGTAAATACTTGTAAACAAGTAAATCCAAATCTCAAAGACGTAATCGTAATCAGAAAAAAGCATAACCATAAACACAATAAACCAAAACGCTTAGTAACTACAGCATCTGGCTAACAATACTTCACAATATAGTAGTGGTTAGCACTAGCTTAAAAAGCTAACCACTGGAAGTGGCACCTGAAGTGAATTTCTGCAAATACGCCCTCCTGTGGTCGCCAGCTGGAAACGATACATTACCTCCTTTCTAGAAACGTCTCCAGGTGTTCTTTTTGGGCGTCCAGGTGGGTGTGGTGCTGGACGTTCAGGGTGTGATGCATGAAAGTCCCTGGTGCAAGAGGGGTCTATGATGTTCCGATCTTTGACCCACAATCTTTTCCAGTCAACCAGGTATCCCTCCTGTGGTCACTAGCCGGAAATGAGTTATTTTTAGTTGAAAATGTAATGAGAAACCTTGATATTTTTTTAACCTATTTTTGTTAACCTTGAGTTTGGAATGACTCTATATTTGTCTCTTTTTTTGCAGCATGTGAGCAAGATGGATGTTTCAATAAGTGAAAGGACTTTTATTGTAATGTTTTTTTAGTATGTCGTGTAGGTTAATGGAAACGTGTGGCTTCGGAAGTAAGGACACTACACAATATTAGCACCCAAATAAATTAGCACACTGTTTTGTAAAAATATCAAGCATGTGTGCAGATAGACTGAGGCGACTTTGCTGAGCCTTTTGCTCTCTTTGCTCTCACACTTTTAATAAGTAGTGACTAGAAACTGACATTGACATTTTCAGAAATCCCACGGGTCACCGGAATCCCAGAAACAAACTGACTATTAATTATGTGATTGGAAAAAATGTCGGAAGTGGACAGGACCAGGAATTAGAAGCTAGAAGCTATGGATCCTCGTACAACTCTGAAAGTTTCAGAGCTGAAACAAATTAAATGAAATTAAAATCAAATACATGGCTGGAAAGAGTCAGCGGAAATGAGTATCAAGCCAAATGCACAGTTTGTCGGCGAGTGTTTTCTGTGGTGCAACATTCCCTCAGTGCTAAAGCTTACTGAAATCAGCACCGCCTCATAACTCTCTGTTTACATTAGATTTTAAATCCTACGTATTTGTTAAGAAATAATGTAAAAATGTAACTGAATCACATCCCTAAGATATGTCATAGTTTCTTTATTAAGGTTGAGATGTACAATCAAATATAAAAGCATTAATTTAATAAGAGAGATAATATACTGTATATATATTATATATTAGACAGCTGAATGTTATGCAATACTATAGAATTATTAAAAGGCTATATAAAAAACTTATAACAATAAAGACAGTACTGTATTTAAAATAAGACATGTTTGTATGTGTATAAAATTTATAGTTAATACATTTTGGATCTGTTAATTTACTAAGTTAATAAATTATGGTTCAACTTGGTTCTTAAATATGGGTCTCACCTCACTATTTCCATAAGTTCTTTTTGTCTTCTAACTTTCATTCAGTTTGAACTGCATCCAGCTTGTAGTCATTGTGGCCCCAAATCTTTTTGTATTATAGGTGGCAACACCTCAGTTTCATTTCTGGATGGTCTGAAGTAACCAAAAAAATTTTAGGAGTTGAGAAATACTGTGTAAAATCTCCATACTCCAGATGCAGGACATGTAGACATTATTACACACATACAAAGCAGTCCACTCAAGGAATCAGTCATTTTTTCATTTATGAATTTACTGTGCCAGTAACTGTAAAGTTGAGATTTCATAAAAAGTGGCCCAAAAAAATGTAAGTAGAGGGAATGGAAGTTATTCTTCTGGGGCTGGGATCGGACAGGATTTTCCCCCAGGTTTTTTGTTGAATGGGACAAGGTTTTTTTGTGGAGTGGAAGATGTTTTAAAATCCATGCCTGTGTCACCGTCTAGTACTGACCCTTTCAGCTTACCTGAAGCTGCAGCATTTACATTTAGAGCATCTGGCAGACCCCCTTATCCAGAACAACTTACATTTATCGCTTATATATAACTGAGCAATTGGGGGTTAGGGGCCTTGCTCAGGTGACCAGCAATGGAAACTTTGTTGTTTTTGGAAATCGAACCCCGATCTTTCAGTTAGCAGTGTAACATCTTAATCACTGCACTTCAACGTCCCACAGTAGCCTGGAGTATGTACCCAAGACTGGGATATACGTTTGCAAATTACAACTGGATTAGGTTTATCTGAAAAGAAACTGAGTTTGTTTGGCTTGAGTTGCTATCCGCTTTATTACAGCACAAGAGTATAGTTACCATAACCATTACAGGAAGAGGTGGCAAATTATACCCAATAAGAACTTAGGTACAGCATATATATACAATGCAATGTTTGTAGGTTAATACTGACAATTCCGTGTTTACAGTTTTGCATAGTTCATTAAAACTTCCTCTTATGATATCAAGCATTTTTATAGGTGAGCTGGCTACAAAAAAGTTCCCTAGAGGTAAATAAATGTACAGGATAAAGCAATTGTTTAAGGAAATAACATTGATCTATTATTGGTGATTGATGCGATTTAGAAAGTTTCAGTTAATAGTGATAGTACAGTTATTAATAGGGTGGAGATTTTTTTCCATCTTTTAAAATAGACCCACTATATTTTATTTTATTTATTTTTCATTTCTTCCTTTTAATCACCTGCCACCTAATGGTCTTTAGAGGACTGATTAAGAATGGTCATTTTAAAAATAAAGTCCAAAGTCCCCAAGGCCACTTGCTTGGTAAATCGAAAAGATACAAGAACGAGCAGCATTTGTGTCATTCCATGTCTGGACATGGAGAGATGAGGAAACATAACAGATTCCCCTTGTGTGACAGCACCCCGCCTGGGAAAGGGAGGAGGCAAGGAGGCAGGGAAAGGGGGGGGGGGGCTCTTGTATCTTCAGCATCTCTCCCTTAGCATTTGTATCATAAGTCTCCACAAAGGATCATTGCAGTCTGCTGGTGTTAGTGGTATTGAGAAAAGCCATGGGCTGCCACTGAGTGTAGACCTTTCATATTTTACCTGAAGACAGCTTTTCCTAACTCTCAGCTTTACTCAAAGCAGCTACCACCTGGATTTTGAGGATAATATCTTCAAAAACTCCTTTCCCTCCCTACTGAGAGGCTATTTTTGAATTCGTTGCCTTCTCCACCATGACATTCGCCAGCCGCTTGAGGAATCACCACACAGTCATCCTCCACTAGTGAATGTGACACTGTTCATTTTTCTGTCGACTGCAATCTAAAAAGCTTTTGTTTCTGCCTGGAATTGTCGCTTCTGATCAGGATTTTAAAGGGCAAACTCTGTTATTTTTCATTTCCTAACAGTCCGATAGGTTGCATTTATTGCATTGTTGTACAGAGTTTTACTGTGACAAAAAAGAAAGTAGGTAGAAAAATCCTGTTTAACATGCAAGATGCAGTGTTGTAACAATAAAGCTGTGCAATTTCGCCAGTCACTTTTTGTACTCCTGTCATGACAGCAAAGAGCTTCTGCTACCCTGGGATTCACAGCAGAGTGTTTAAAGCGCCTTCTGCTGACTTTTCCCACCTAGTCTCTTTTTCTCATGTTTAACTCAGACAATATAACCTATCTACATTATGAATAAAGCTTTATAAATAGTAACAGAAAAAATATAAGTAGACAGATAAAAAAAATAATGAAGAGAAAGAAAACCGATTCAAATGCTTTCAATGACATATAAGCACAAATGAGTTTTAATCAGTGGTGGGCTGTCAGGGCCAGCAATGTCTTTTCTGTTGGCCTAAACACTATTCTAATATGTATGTGTATGTAGATGTTAGATTTTTTGTCCAATCAGATTTCAGTCTCTATGTGCTGCCATGTTAATCTAATTTGCCCAGGGCCTTCAGAATCAGTAGTTCTTTAAGGCCGATGTACCTTAAACCAATGCATTTTTCCGTTCTCTGATTGGTTGGTCAGAGTTACAGCCTAGCATGACTAGCAGAATACGTCTGTACACGTTAATATAGTTAAATTAGAATTTTTACGCCCGAATTGGCTGACAAAGAAGGATAAATTTAATTTGTCTCAGACATACTTAAAAATACCTTTTCAAGCTGACTTTTCCAGAAAAGCTGGACATTGTGAGGAGAGTTTGGTCAACCCCAAAGCTAACTAGCTCGGAAAAGAGTTTGTTCACCCTTTTAAAGATCAGTGCCTATGATTGATACCCCTGGCTTTTAATATATGATGTATTTTATTTTAATAGTTTATGTTTTTGTCATGTTACTAAATCAATATTGATTTTGAACTGCTCCAGATGATGTACGTGGCACAGTTGCAGTTGTAGTTTAGAGGTTTGGAGTTTTCTTAACAGGGTTTCTTGCTATAATAAAAATAACATTTACCCTCAAAACATGAAATGCCTCTTTCTCTCTGTAATGCCGTGCATTGTTATATTGCGTTTTTGTATAGTATTAATGGTTTCGACAAATGCTAGTGGTCAGCCACTGGTTTTACTACATTTGTATTATGAATACACGTATAAAGGGAAAAAGGGACAATAAAAAATCAATATAGGTCAGAAATAGTCCCAGTCATCACTTCTGCATTCTTAGCACATTTAAGAAGACACATTAGTGCCTCACGTAGGATCTCAGAGGATGTAGTATAGCTTTGACCTTACTGAGTCTGTTGTTGCTGCTGTCGGTAGTTAATGTTTCTATCCATAAATGATAGAAAACAACCTTAGAGGAACCTCAGAGGAATCATGCTGCACTTCAATTTATCTGCCTCACACTTGCTGGGAAAAGGATTTGCAGGATTGCCAGCTAAGTCTGTGTTGTCCACCGTTATGTATTTCATCATGAGGGGAGATGAAGGTGGGATGAAATCCACCATGATATAAAGTCTATTTGTTAAAATCTTGTGCTTTTTTTGTCTTATTTTCCTTATATTTCTTTAACCTTAACAACTTTATAAAGCAAAGCATATGTTTAGGTAAACTAAAAGTGTTAATTTTGCAAGAAATAGTAAATCCATGCCATAATTGGTTTGTTCATTTATCTAAGGCTCGCCCGGGCAGACCTTCAGAGTGATAACAGATGGTCTAAATTTTATAGCAGTTTTCATTGGTTAAAAGGGCTGACTGATAAGTAAGGCAACCAATCACAGTACGTGTTCTTTGTGTCATGGTTAGCGGCATTCAAAAAGTCCTAAAAAACAGACCAGCATGCATTCATAGATTTCAAATTCTATACTGTGAATCGTCACATAGTTCGAATAAAGCAGAATTTAGTTAATCTGTAAAAGGCTTAAATAACAGACACACATCTTGAAAAATCCAACCAATTACGAGTGACTTTCCAAATTCTGAAAGTGTTTACAGTATTGTCTGCCATCTAAAAAACAATTTTAGCCAATAGTTCATCTGGCATCTTAGGTTGAGAGTAAAGACCTTAAACCTCAACCCATACAGAAAACACTGGAAGTAAAATTGAAACCCAGATCATTGCACCTTTGATTCATACCTAAGGCAATTTAGCATAAACAGTCAGCCTCCCGTCATCATTGAAGAGGTGGGAAGAAATTGGAGAACCAGATAAAAACAGAGACAGTAACCTGAGCTCAGGAGTGAACTGTGGATCCTGGAGCTGTTTTGCTAATTAGTTATAAAACAAAAAAAAATGCTTCTGCGTATGATACACATTTATTCTATAACCTGCACAAAGCGTGGTGCTTTGATAGAGACTCTTGATAGTGTTTTTGCTTCTTTTGTAGACACCAGCACAGCATCACAGACAGATGTTTCGAAGAAAGACAGCAGATAGCCTGGCACAAATAAACAGTAATCCACACTCGGATCCTCAGACAGGCACTGTGGTCGTCTGTCAAGCAGCGCTGGGCAATTTGAATGCACAGCATGCATCTGGACTTCATCAGCATGGAGCGAGGGTTTAGATTTCACTATTGTTCCTCTCCTCCTCTTCACTGATCTACTGTCACTCATTTGCATAAAGTGGCAGTTTGATAGCTGGAGGAATAGTGCTGGAAAAGAAGGCATGCAGAAAAACAAAAAAAAATAAAAAATAAAATAAAATAGTACAACATTAGGAAGGCTTGACTGGAAGGATCGCTGTTGATATGCTGTTGAACTGAGAGTGGTAGCTCAGTGGTTAAGGTGTTGGACCACTGATTGAAAGAGCGTGGGTTTAAGTCCCAGCAACACAAGGTGCCACTACTGGTCCCCTAAGCAAGGCCCTTAACCATCAACTGGAGCTTAACCATTAATCAAGTTGGACTGAAAAAAATATACAAAAAAATACATGTAAAAAAAATATACAAAAAAAAAAAAAGGAAAAAATATAGATAATTTGGACTTCTTTGGGTGGTATGACATTTATGAGAAAAAACTCCACAAAATTTATTCTTAATAAACATTGTTTATTTTTTTTAAAGCATTTTTTTCCCGCCAAGCTGATATTCTGTTCAGTTCTGAGTCTTTATTGAACATCCTGACCTTTGTGTTTGTCACCAATAGCACTGATTTGATCCACTTGACCTAACCATTTAACCCTGTGGCTTTAAGAGAACTTCTCCTTTCATCTACTACCACTCACCAAATACTATAAGATTTATTACACTTTAAATATGCTGTCGTTGAATTAAAGAACAATGTAGAGAATATATATAACAGAATATATAGAATATATGGAGGCCAGTGGAATATAATATATATAGCCAGTGGTAATTGTAGTGACTGTCATTGTCATACGTGATGGAAAAGCACTATGGGGTTTTACTTGTGTGTCTGGGTGATACATTTTGCCTAAAACATCATAAAAACATCTGCAAGCAATGCAAACACACCACCAAAATCTTTAATTAATTAATACAGAAAAAACAAAATCAAATGATAGACAAAAACACAGTCGTCTTTGAGAACTATAAAGAAATAAACAAATCGGCCAGAGCTGCGGTTTAGTGGGTTAACTGCCAGCACCCACATGTGCAATTGCGCTGCGCCGACCTGGGTTTGATTCCGGCTTCTGATAACACTGCCCCTATCAATTAAGGCAAACTGCCCATAATAGTCTTTCAAATAATCTTTAATAAATAAAAGTCAAATTAATCTGAATAATTTAATAACTGATAGAATCGCCAGTTCTATCATTATATCATTATACGATAACGGCACAAAAAATAATCATGCAATATCATGCAATTCTTTTATATGAGCTAATAATGTATTTACACTTTTATTGATCGCATTGAACTAATGAAGGGTTACAGATATCTACTAGGTAAGTCGTGTGAATCCATGCATGAATATGTATGTAAATATATGTGTGTTACTTAATGCATTAACGTTTAAGTAAACTGTTTTTCCCAATAAGGTTAGTTATAGAAATGGAACAATTAATTTAAGAAAAGTCATAAAGAAAAAAAAGAAAAAATTCTCATACATGAAAAAAAAAAGAATTGTAGTAAGCATTCATAAAGCATGTGAAAATCAATATAATAGCACCCCTAGTGATACTTCTCCACACCCCAGTGTTATTCCTTGATGCTGAAATCAAATATCCAGACTTTTCTATTTGTATTCTAGCCAGTGCAATGAAGCTAAATTACATCTCTGTATAATTAATCCATGTCAGCCAAAAAAAAAAAAAAAGCTGATTTAAGCTACCTTTGATGATGCAATGACTTTTTATTCTCTCCTACATCCTGTGCATTGTTTGGCCTTCAAAGTGAAATGTGTAAGCCCTTAGGAAGCCATTTCTTCTGCGCTTTCAACTTTCTGATACCTACTAAAGAAAGATATAAACGCTATAATTACAGAAAAGGCAACAGTTAAAGTGCACCCTATTTTTAAATATGACATTGTGCATAACTGCAATTTCTTCTTATAGTAAATGATGCTTTCGGTTAAATCGCAGATATAGCATCTATGATATTTTTCAAAAAATGGACTCAGAAAGCAATATTTTAAAACACTGCATTGTGATTTGTCCTATTGTGCCTTTCAATTTTGTAGCTCTTTGTCCTGTATTTCGAACCATTGCACATTTTTAGATAGTTTTTTTTTTAAACATGTTTAAAGCCCAGTAACATCCATAAGAACAATGCAAGCATGAGGTGATTGAGGTTTAACCCTGATCATGAAATAAAATAAAAGTATCTTTTGTGTTACTTTCTCAGAGAATCCTTTGGGATTAAACACCAAACATTCAGAACTTACCCAATCCACACACAAGAATAAAAAGGGAATTTTAAATGAGCAGGTATACACTGCTGGATGTCCCTGTGGAGTTTCTGATTCTGCACAGGTGTTACCGTGACATTATTTTCAACATGAAACCTTCTTACACTGCTGCCATTTTTAGTTAGCCATTTCCTGCCTTAAAAACAGTACAACTGGAACAACGAATCTAGAGTCAGACAAAGTGGCAGGAAAGTGTAGTGAAAAACTCCTAAAGCCCATTTACATGTAGAAAAGATAACGCGATCCACCGGCGGCACTTAAAGGATGAAGGATCTTCAGTCCCTTTCTCTACCCTGGCACTCATTTAGGAACATATTCATCTCATTACTAGCCTGATTGTACATATTTAACATTTCTTTGGCTTCATTCCCACATGATGATGGAAAGATGCAGAATAAAATCATGCCGTTTTACAATACCTATAAAAAAATTCCTGAAGCATATAGATGAGGTCTAAATGGCAGCAATTCGTCAAACGATTACACCAATTAAGTTGCAAGACTTGATCGAGACAGAATCTTTAATGGTACCTTCAGTTTCGGTCCTTAGCACACCCATAACTCTAAAGGGCCACTTATCACTTTAAAGAACTCCAGCCTAGGAACCAACTTAATCTCAATATCTTCAGCACTTTTTTCACTAAATGGACTAAAAAGACATCATGGCCATATAATAGATGACAACAGAAACAATATGCTGTAATTCTCTGCCAATCTCGGTCAAATGTCAATTAGTTATTATTATTACAGTAGTTGTTGTGTCTGTCTTGGGTACTGTAGCAGCGTTGCTAAAGATTTCAAGTTTTAATCCTGATGATAGCCCTGGACTAAGCCTTAAACAATGGTTGAAGTCTACAGGGTTTCCAGGGGACGTGTGTATCGCGTTGTTTAACTGTCCGCCTGGAAACAACCCAAAGATCGGTCGCATTGTGGGTTGCAGTTGTTATTGTGGGGGTGTTTCCATGCCCCTAAATATGATGTGGCACAAAACGAAACATCATTGGTTGCTTCACCTGTCAGTCATACATCCGCTTAGTTGGGCCTTAGCCGTTTAAAGTGGCCAAAGTTCCCGAACCTTCTGCCATTAGTCTAAAGCTATTTGCCAGTTGTGAGAGTAACACAATACAAGTAAATACAAAGGGTCAAAATCGAATTGGCAATTATTTAGGACATTTATTTTAGTAAATCATATTTTGAAAAGCAACATTTTATCTGGCTTGGCTGTAAGGCTGTGCTTCTGACCTGTTAGATCTGTATTTACATGTTCTGTGGAATTAAACACATGGATAAACATTATACTACATGGATATATGCAATACAGGACATACTTTTTATTTTATTTTTTATTAAAAGTTACAACTAAAATTGTTACTAAGCTTTTTTAAGGACCTAAAAAAACTTGAATACTATAATTGTATTTTAATTAATAAATTAATTAAATGTGTGTATGCTTACAGAAGGCCCTGATTAAAAGCCCATGGTACACATTCTAAACACAACTTAAACACATAAAGCTGTTATTCATGTTTTTATTATTTTTGTTGGCATGTTTGTTTTGGGGTTCGGCTGATGTAAAAAAAGGCTTTTTTTTACTTTTTTCTTTTAAATGAACATTAAACTTTTTAGCTTTCAGAAGTTTCGTTTTAGTTTAATTGCTGTTAAGTTTTAGTTGCTGAACCTTTTTGGTTGGCTTCTCAAGTTATCATTTATATTTAGCTCAAGCTTAGGCAATGTAGTTGGGCAAAAAACCCTCTCAGTACCATAACACGGGTGTTTTATGTATGCTAACATTTCATCAATTTAAACACAAACCATTTGAAATTTCCATGTGGTGTGTTCTTGTTTCTAAAAAAAAATAGCAACTTATATTAATCTTGTCAAATGAAAAAAAAAAAAAAAAAAATTTCAAGATTACAAAATATCAGTTTGTAATAAATAAATCATGTCAAAGCATTTTCTCCTAGCTGGTCGTCTTTAGAGGGGTTTAAAACATAGGCAGAGGAAAAGATTGCTAGCCTAAGGTAGGGCAAAGAAGGCCCATTTCCCATGAGAGATGGATTAAGAGAGCAAGTGGAAATGAATGATCAGTCTTTAAATAGCCTTTTGGCTTTCTTTGTCCTTCCCATTCTGTTTCGCAGTTGAAGGATAGGTTGACATTCAGCTCATGCTATTTTTCCTATTCCACTGGACTTTGACTTTATCATTAGTTTACCGATGTCTAAACCTGTGTCTGTGTTCACCTTCCAAACCTGCTTCCACGCATTGGAAATTTAACAGTGACTCTAATAGAAGGAACCGAAAAAACACTTTTATTGTTATCCTGAAACAAGAAAAGGAAACCAACCCCACAAGGCTCAGGGGTCTAAAAATATTTCTAAATGAATTATAACAACCTATTTATATGGCAAAATATCAAGAGGTACAAAAACTAGAACTTAAAATGTAAGTAATCTGATAAAATACCTGAAACTCAAAAGCAAGCGTGGCGAATTTGCTGCTAGCAGTAGCGTTAGCACTCGTTACAGCAACCCTGCAGCAAACCCTTGCAAGACGAGACATAAGAGCCAGAGAAGACATGAGAGCCATACTAATAATCCCACATCCCATAAAAATACAAGTATCAGTATCGGCAAGTACTAGAAAGAGAAATATTGGTAATCTATCGTTATAAAATGGTATCAGTGCATCCATACTAGCAATGCTAGGGAGTAGTTAGAGATAACACCGATCCAGTAAGGAATGAAACATTGAGCCAAATCCAGCTCACCTTTTTTGCTTAGTGCCCGAGACAGTGAGTGCATTGTGGGTTATCTTTCTGATCTACCTGGATGCTAAAAGGCTTAGTAATCGTAGCTTTAGACTTTAATCCATTTTGCTGATCATTATCATTATATCATTGCTGCTCCCACTCACATGCATGAACATTCAAAAAATAACCATCAAATTCAGACTTTAATAAACAAACAGTTAACAGGTGGACCTGTGCTTAAACATTACCATTCAAGCATGGGTGTTAGTATTAAAAAACATATATGTACAGGAATTTGAATACAAATCTGAAGAGATGACAAAAACCATATAGCACTTTTACATTCCTTTTACTAATCATATCTTACATTTACATTTGCAGCCCTTATCCAGAGCGACTTATAGTATTCCTTGTTATACAACTGAGCAATTGGGGGTTAAGGGCCTTGCTCAGGGGCCCAACAGCAGTGGTGGCTTGGTGGGGGCGGGAATCAAACTCAGGTAGTCCAACAACTTAACCACTGCACTTCCCCCACTTCTACTGTAGCAAGTGAACACAACGCGACACAAAAGGAAAGCAGTGTTTTCCAGTCATCTAAACATGCTTTAAGACCAAACACAATGTGTTCACTTGTGCATAATGTCCTAATCTAATAGTGTTGGTAAAAATACACGACAAGAACAACCTTACAAGATTCTATGCAGCTGTGAAGACCACAAACGAAGTTTCCAAATAAAACGTGATGAAATGACCTTAAAGCTAAATTTAGCTCTTTGAATTGTATGAACATGGCGTAACCGCTTAAAGGTCATTCATAAGGAGCATCTAAAGGGTAAAACACAGTGTCTCTCCACAATCAGAAGCCAGAAGTGTTAAGAGAGCTATAATAGAGCGGCTGAAAATAACACTCCAGTCACCACCATACCAAAATATAGCAAAGCCATTCATCTTACAGTATTTTTGCAGAAGTGGAATGGAAGTCAGTAATGGTTGAATAATACACCCTTCTATTACTTTATATGGAAATGTAGCCCATGGGCCTGGTATAACAAATGTAGCCAGTTTTAATTTCTGTTATGGTAAGTTTCATTAAGATTTATAATGTAGCCTAGAGATCGATCTTCATAAAAGGGGCCAGGAGAAGTATTATGGGTAATAATGATTTTGTTGGATTTATTTTCTTATGAAAAAAACAAAAACAAAACAAGAAACACTACAAAACTGATCTCTAGCAAAGAACGAATGCAAACGTAAATCGGACTACACTTTAAAATATCAAATGCTTTTGTATCTTTAATATGCATTTATTTTGTTTATATTCAGTACACGTGAATCTATTGTTGCCGGAGGTAGCGATAGGCTGTAAAAGTTAGCTTTGAATGAGGTCTTTAAGTTTGTCAGAATGATAAACATGCGGTTAGATAATGCAGATGAAATGAGTTTAAAGGCTTCTATGCTCTGCTCAGATTGGAATAACTCGAGCAGGAGAGTCGAAACATCAAGATGGATGGTTAGCTGGACACTACTCCTCCATCATCATCCAGGTGTATGTGTAAGCGTGAGTGTGGAAGAGCTAGCTAAGCTACAGTAGCTTAAAAGAGAGAGAGAGAGAGAGAGAGAGAGAGTGAAGGGTTGTTTATTTATCACACCCTTATTTGTTTTATTTTTACAAAAACTATGAGCCTACCGATCTTGCTTATTTTTAAAAAAAATCAATAATAATCTTTTTAATGTATAACTATATTATTATTATTATTATAATTATTTATAATAATAATAATAATTATTATTATTATTATTTAAATGTAAACACTATTTCATTATTTTACCATTGTTATACCATCTTTATTAGAAACATACTCATGTCCAATTAATAATATTAATATTACAACTTCCTTTTTTTTATTATACTGTATGAGATTTACTGTATTAATGTTCATGAATTACTTTTTTTTTTTTAATTCATGTCAAGTAGCTTATATTGCCGTTTTAATCGTTGTATAGCTGCTGCAGTACACAGTGAAATAAAGTAGCGTTCCTCCAGTACCATAGTGCTAAATAAACCACAAAAAAGCTACATAAACAACAAAAAGCTAATTCTAAGCTACATAAAGTGCATGTGTGTAAACTTGTAAAAAGAGTCCAAGGCAAATAACATTAGACAGACTGTACAATGAACAAAACAGGACCGGATGCTTTAGTTTATAGTTTATGTAGAGCAACAGTCCTCAGCAGCAGAAATAACTGGTGTGTATGTGTCAGTTATGTCTCTTTAGGGTTGTGGTGGATGTAGCTGTCTTGGAGCCAAAGTGGAAATACACTCTGAATAAAACACCGGGTCATCGTACGCCTAACGTTTGCTCGGACAATTTGGAGATATGGAGAAATCATGCAAACTTCATACAAAGGGCAGAGAGAGAGGAATTAAACCCCCAACAATGGAAGTGTAAGGCAAATGTGCTAACCACTAAGCCGTGTAACAGAGAATGATATTTATTACACTATGCTTTACAGAACATCTATCAGCTGACATGAAAAATTGGTTTCGTGTAAAACAGTACATGACAGGGAATATGCATCGAGGTATAACTCCTAATTTATATTTTCCAACCCTCACAAAACAGCTTAGTCTTTTCCACACATGTGATTCAGACAGTTGATCAGGTATGCGAAAACTGGGCTTAGAGAATCCATTTGTGTCTTTCCTGCTTCCTTAGCCTGTTCAGACAGAGCTTGTCAATAAGTAATCCTAACCTTTCCCCATCCGAAAAATTGAAAATGAGAATAAAATAAAATAGATGGTGGGTGTTATCAAGGGCAGTGCGGATGGGGGTGGGGGAGGAGGTGTCACTAATGGATTTAGCACTGGAAAGTTGGAAATAGATATAATGGCTATTCCTAGGGTTTCCTGCCCAAATTGGGGCGGAGTTTCTTCCACCTACAAGGTGTCTGTTGGCAATACACTTTTCCACACACACACACACACACATGAGGGACAACATACCAGGAGCATTCTTATGAATCTTGGAGGAAGGTGTAGATTTGAAGATGCACTAGAAGGCACGCTCAAAAGCACAACCTTCACTAAAGCTAATGTTTATCTATCCAGAACTACTGGTCCAGTTGGCTGGTTGGTTCAGGGTTTGCAGGAATTGAGTGCTGGTTTACCTGCCTTTTTTCCTCTTTTTGCTTCACAGCAGTCATACCGGTTTGAGCTGCAAATAACTTTCTCCCAGAATCTACACGCATGAGAAATATGCTGCATATATATGGATACCATTAAACTATTTCAGTGGATAAAATGCTGATTAGGAATCCGGTTTTCAAAAAAAAAATCTGGGCAGATTCTATGTAGGTTAATAAGGAGATAATAAAACTGATTTTAAAATAATCCGAACAGGCGAAGGTAATATATGCAAGCTGAATTTTTTTCCCACCTCAGGCTAGAGAGAGCTGCTCTTCTGATAAACACACTTCTTTCCATTTCTGCACATTTTCCCTGAAGTTTATTTATGCACCACGACGGCACACCAATATTAAAATCATGCCAGCTGATAGGATAATATTTGCAATTCCTAGAAATAGCAAGACTTTCTCTGAAAGGAATGTGAAAAGAATACATTAAAAAACAAATGCTTACAAATATACTTAAAGGAAAACGACAGTGTCTGGTGATACGAAAAACTGGAATTAAAAAAAAACGGAAAAAGATGATTAATAACCTGCTTTAAAATGATTTAACTGAAATGGTAAAACTATTTAGAGCTATGAGCTTTTAAGCTCCAACCAGGAAGTGATGCTAGAATGTGCTGTGAATGAATATCAATGTGTGCACAGTACCTGGTGGCTTAGAGACCAAACTGCTTTAAAGATTTTAACTATAGACAGAATGTCACACGATCTAATCATGTCTTAAGATAGTAAGCAATACATAAAAAGAAATACTGATGCAATATTAAACTAGATGGGAATAAATATGAATGGAAAACATCTGTGGTGGAAGCTACAAATCAAAATGATCTGTTAGAAGCTCATAGATAGTGAATAAGCTTGTAGTTACGGGGGTGTGACAGGGCCATCTGATCATCTCTCAGCGGCAAAAATGCTCAGAGCAGCTTCTTAAATCAATCATCTCCCAGATCATATCAAAAAATATTTCTATTTATTGCAAATGTGCCTTTATTTCAAATCAGACTAAAAGAGCAGACATTTGTTTATTGTTGTTTAAACCCAATAAATAAATGTATAAATAAAATAAAATAGAGTAAGGGAGTCAGGGATGCATGGTCAGGGATTATAAGGCGACTGTAGGAGACGTCCTACTAGATACCACTAGAGGGGGTTTTTGTATACAGTTGATAAGTCCAGCTTGAATTTCTAAAACAGTGGTTTAGGATGTGCACCTAAAAGCTCAGAACTACAATCGCTTCACTTTGCTCAACATTCAACTTGATTTTATTTCAGGATCTTAGTGGGGGTGTATTTGTTAAACAGTTACTAGTCATCTGATTGATCATAATTGATTGATTATGCCTTGTTTTTCAATCTTAACCCATAAACAATGGCTCTTTAGTGCAATGTGGGCACACACACACACACACACACGCACGCAAGCAGATGCGCACACATATTTTGCAAACACACATTGTCACAAGCCATTAATTCCTCAGTGTGTGATACGACTACACCAGCTTAGAAAACCAACAAGCCAGCATGCTTGCCTTTTAAAAAGATGAATTCAGGCTCCATGCTGAAATCAACTATTTTACTCCAAAGCACACTGGCAGCTCCCTCAAGACCTGACTATTCTTATTTTTTCCACTCTGGGTCATTTGGCATGGCCCTCTAGTGGTTATCTGTCTTTTATGCAACCACTTCCCAACGTCAGACAGAAATTGTGCCTTCAGGCTTCCACGGCTTGCTTAATTAATTTGAGTAATTATTTGCTTATGCAGACTGAGTGGATGCTTTGTCCACAATCAACACTTGAAAGGAACAGATTGTTTCAATGGATCGCGAAAATGTACTAATAATGTAGATATGGACTGGGGTGGAGAATAGACATACGTTGAGTTGTGTGTTTTGCCTGAACAAAATATAAATAAAAAAACCCCAAACAATTTTGTATGTCACCAACACAGACCATAAAGCAATAAATGAAAAGTGACCTTATTTAGGCAAGTGAATGGTTATGACCCTCCTGCTTACAGCTTACACTGAACTTTGACCCACATTTGGTTATGTTATCATAAATTAGGGATGTACGATATGGACAAATTTACTCGGTACTGAAAACCAATAATTAAGTCTTTTTTCATATCATTTGCAGTTTGTGCACCTAAGAGAATAGAAAATGGACACTTGACTGCTCTCATTAATAAATAGTTTATATTTAAGTTGCTAAACACGCTTTAACAGACTTTCCTTCAATTTTTTTTGCTGACTCTAGAGATTCTTTCCAAATAAATGCTGTCTTTAAAGACAATAGTACAGTATTAACTATTTGGCACTTTTGTGCTGTTATAGACAGATAATCATAACCGATTTACCTATCAAATTCTGAAATTACACTATATTATGAAGTGGAGATGAGAGCAGATGCAAGTGCAAGTGTCCATACACATAAACCGTGAACACAAGGCAAAAACATACAGACAAAACAAGATTTACAACAATTATGACAAAAGCTTGACAATTGGACACTGAAAAAACTTGTATTGACTACTTATCAACCATGCAAATTGTATTATATCTATTATATTATATATTTATATGTATATCACAATATATATAATACCTTTAAAAGGGATCAAATTTGACCCAAGGACAACAGGATGTTAAAATAGTAGTGTTAACCAAAGTACTATTGTCTGAATATACTACTTCAGTCATGTCAATGTCATTATTAAACAATATTTCAGTCATTAATAATATAGTGTTTGTGCCCAAGTTTGTATAGTAGCAATAGGCATCTTTTGTGGGGCAGAAAATTAGAAGTGTGTGGCGGAATCCAACACTTAAGTTTTTTTTTTTAAATGAGCAAGCAGGGGTAAATATTCTAGGCACTGTATATGTCAAAATCTTATAAAGAGAACACATGGATCTATGCAGGCATCTTTCATTTTTCTTACAATATTTAAATATATTTCCAATAAAAAAGCTTTACGTCTTATCTACTTGACAGTGTAGTAAAGATGTGTCCCCCTCCCACACATACCAAGAGCAACTCTGCCACAAACCCTGTGAAAAATGTTTTCCATTTTGCCACCTGCATCAAGGATGAAGTCTCCAAAATACCTCAAATCTGTCCATCTGTCAAAGTGTCACAGCCTATGAATCATCAGTTGTCTTAAGAGCAATGGAGTAAGACACCTAACACTCTCAAAAATGCAAAAGCAGACCTCAAAAAATGGAATTTGATGGAAGGCTTAGTGAAAAAAAGCTATCCTGGCAGAACTGCTTGGTTAAATTTATAGACTGAAGTTATCTTCACAGGCATAGGCTATCAACACTGAAGGCAAGATTTACCACAGTTGTGTTATTTAACCCCTTAAAAGTCAATGCATTTTAGTTATTTGGCTTGAAGCAGTGTGTTCGCTGCTATAGATTATTCAGTACAGTAGTGTGCTACAGCCTGAAATGCCCCTGTGCCCTGCAAAGAGCGCTAATCTTTACAACACTTTCAAGATGAACCGGAATGCCAACTGCACCTTAGACCGCTCCACCCAACAATAGTGTCTGATCCCACCAATAATTATTCAGGCTGACTGAACACGAATCCTTACAGCCAAACTCACAATCAAGGAACATCCTTTCCAACGGTGTAGAAGTTGTTATAGGAGTAAAAGTTAGACAAAATCTAAATTGGATATTAAAAAAAAACACATATAGAGGTCAGGCCTCTCAAGACTTTTGTCCAGACACCAGTGTTGTGCAGCAGCATCACTACAATTCCAAAAACCACTAGTTTAACTGCATTTCTTACAGCATGGTGGTGGTAGCTTTTTCATTAGCAAAGCTCTTCTGTTGATCAAGTAGTGTAGTAGCGTCCACACCAGTAACTTTTAACTATTCCTGGACCAGTAAAGTGATGTCCGCTATTTATAGAACTTTTTATAGAGAAAAAAACTTCTGTAAGATTTAATTTCTTTGTGCAGTTTATGGCGATCAGATTTTTAATGCATTACTGCCACCTTTTGCACCGGAGGGATTCCTCACGAACCAATCACTGGTAAAAATTTACTTGATGAATAAAGGTAGGCAGAGAAGAATTGATCCTGAGGCTAAAGTCCTTGAGTAACTGCCTAAAAAAAATTGTGCCGGAGCCCAAATTTGGTTTGATATAAAAAATGTAATTAAATAAAAGTAACTTAAACGCCATCGTGCTGTAGCTAAGCTTGCTACATTTCCCAGTTGGAGTAGCTTCAGTGTAGTAAAGCTTCATTTAATGTAGAGCAACTGGTAGCTTAGCTTATTACATTTACAAGTAACTCAACCAACAATGCCAGACGCTCTATGCTTGCAAGAAACTGAACATGTATACTCATCAGGCACTTTATTAAAAACACCTGGACCCCTGTTTATTTATGCAATTATCATGTGTCAGCAGTGAAATGAATAAAAAAAACATTAACACTGGAGAGAAAAGTTATCATACTGCCAGATGGGCTGGTTTGATAATTGAAGGAAATGCTAAACTCCTGGAATTGTCCATGTTCTTGCCAAAAAACAGAAACAGGTTCACTAAAACAAAGGTGATTAAAGTTTGGGTTTTAATGCTTTTAATAAAGTTGTACATTGCTGTAAGTCCTTGGTTGCAAAAGTATTAAATTGTTATATTTAAATACTTTCTATATGTTCTGCTTTCTTATATTTTCCAAATTCATAATTAACAGAAGTTTAGGTAAAGTTATAGTCTTGTATTTATGATTTTACTATTCTGTAGAGCTCTCCTTGTAGAGCCGCGTTGCCGGGTTGCTAAGCTAAAGTGTCAGAGTTGTTTACACCGAGTTGTTTGCTGTGAACAGTTTGAACAGTGCAGAGCAGGAATGATAATGTTCCCAAATTCCCAGTGGGCCGTTACCTACCTCGCTACTGGTGACTGGCTCACCTGCCGAACTGAGATTGGCACAGATCTCACAGACTTTCTTGTTTGGAAAAGCAAATTTGTTCCACTGTGAAAAAATAAAATGTCAAAACAGAATTTTAGGCTCAAAGAGCCAAAAACAAACTACTTTTTGCAGAGCTGTTTTATTTATTTCAGGTAACCATTTACCCCATATTACCTGCATAATATTTACTGCCCCCTTATATTGGTATCCTGCTGTATATGCTTATATATACCGCCTCCTTTTCTGTATTCTCCTTACTTCCTGTAGTCACAGCTATAATTTATAACACAATTCTCATTCTAATCTGGCAACCCCTTTTTTTGGAAAGAAATCTATCCACAAGGCCAAAATTAACCGTTTAATGATAATTATAATGACAAAATATTTTTTTTTCTTTTCACTGTAAATAGATACAATGGGGTCTACAGAATCTTAAGACCAAATGAAAAATCTTACCAAAAAAAGTTTAGGTTTTGTAAATGTTTTGTAAATGTTTAAAACAAAAAAATAAGTTTGAAAAAAATTATGCACTATTAGAAAATAATTAAATGTCAAATAAATTAACCGATTCATATAAATCTTTGCAATGTGATTAAAAATAGACACTTTTTACTTAAGTTGCAGTCAATATAATAATTATTAATAAAAATTAAAAGAATGAAGTAAATTACAAAACAATGCAAAATAAAATGATTATGGCTAGTGCTCTCCGAATGCTAGATTACTGATTGGCTGTATAGACAATAAACCCATGATTAGGGTTATAAAAATCTCCTTTTAATATATCTATCAGGGTTTTATTTATTGTTATCCTCTCTCTTACACAAAAGATACTTCTCAGATCAGCTATAAAAGCCAGAATAAATCGAAGACTTTGAATAAGAATGCATCAGAGCTTTTATTTAATGATGCTTATGTCTATTGACACAGTCAGCAGACAGGAACATAAAACTCGAACAAACAAACCTGAAGCTTTTCCACTGGATTGCAGATTAACCTGCTCATTCACGAGCATCTTCTGCACAATAACAATAATTAGCCCTCCCATTACGAGGTAATATTTCACTCCTTAAAATTATTTACAGAAATGCTTGAAAAAAATATATTAATGGCAAGTTTACATTTGCAGCATTTGGCACATACCCTTATCCAGAGCCACTTACATTATTCCCTCTTATACAACTAAGCAATTGGGGGTTAAGGACTCAGCAGCTGTGGCTTGGTGATCCTGGGAATTGAACCCTGGTCTTCAAGTTGATAGTCTAACACCTTAACCACTGAGCTACCACCTCCCCCAAGTTTAAAAGTGTCTATATATAAGCTTTTTAAAAAAAATGTCAAATTAAAACAATGGACTAAAAATAAGTGATGGCTACTGATCAAATACAATCACGTTTGGTTGGACAAAGTGACCAAACATTTCTATTGCTGTATTTTCAATATTATACCAGTATCCACCGATTTAATATTGTATTTTTTCATGCATGACCGGGTGTTAACCACATTTTCTCACTAATTGAGAGAGAAAATAGTACAAGTGATTAAAATGCCCTTTTTTACCGTCATGATGTAAAAAATTATGATGAGGGAATACTGTAAAAAAAAATAGCACGCTAGTATTAATACAAGTTTACAAGACCCCGCAAAATGATGTTGTATACAAGTAGGTGGCACTTATAGTTTAAATGAAGTTTGAGGAGTCAGAATGCATGATTGTTGCAGAACCGTTATTTATAAAAACCTCTTTTATAAATCAATTGGCAGCTAAACAAAGTTCAACAACTGAAATATTATATAAAAAGGTTATATACCTAATATAACAATAACATATTAGCATAACACATTTAGTTGTTTATGCATTCTATTTTCATTAAATGTAGTATATATTTATTCATAATAAGTAGTTTTTAATGGCAAATGTGACTGAAATGTTTGCACTTTAGAGCCCTGTTTTTATTGCAGTATCTGCTGACAGAAAGACGAGTCTGTTTTCTCCTTATTGTCATCTCCAGAATGTTCTTTTGGGCACTGTAACCTCTGGCTTCCTTATAAGGAATAAATCTATACTTTAAAAATCTCAATCCAATCCATAATTTCTGCAACACTGCTTTGTAACAATGCCCATTATTTAAAGCGTAATAGAAAATAATACATGTACATACGCATGAAGTGCAAAGCCAAACAGCTGCTTGGAGAGCTGAATATCATTTTAGCAGTTATGGTTGTGTGAGTTGTAAGGTGAACTAGTGAAAGTCACCTTTCTTCAGATTGGCTTACTTGAATTAGTGGATGACAGAAATATAATGAGCCAAAAGATTTACATGCTCAGACCTTTCAAGAAGGGGAGGACCCAAGTCTTGCAAATGCAGTTTCGTTCGAAAACCTTTGAGCATTTTAATTAATGTCTGACAATGACAATTATGTCAGAAAGATGAAATAAATGGAAAAAAAAAGTCTGCTCATTGACCTTGAATGTGCAAAAAAAATCACACAGCTATTCCTTTCTGTTATTAAACTGTAAACGTGAAATCGTTTTATTTCGTCAGATGGCAAAGGGAACGGCTGAGTATATCTTTTTTATGTAAATGTATATTTACAAATGAGTGCTTTTAATTCAAACAAATGACCCAATTCGACAGCAGTGTCAAAGACATGATGACTAATGCTTTGCCTGGCATGGTGCCGCAAGTGATTGCTTTTCTATTGCTTCAAAATCATAGATTCATAGATCATGATAAAACCCGGTAGCCTGAACACCTTCTCGTTAATGACTGTGAGAAGAGAGCTGAGACTCTGTGCAAGAGCGGACTGATTTGTTGAACGTTAAAACAGCAATGCTTTTATCGATGCTAAACTAAACATTTGGTATGCCGGATTATTATTATCATATTGATTTTTATTAACAATAAAAATTAGACTATAGATCATGATGCACAGCACTTGTTTCGGTTGAGGTCTTCGCAATCATATCCATTTTGTGCCATAAAAAACTCAAATTGGGATCTAAACATTTTACTGCATCAGTATTTAAATGGCAAGCAGTAGATCACACAAATGTTCCTGATGATGCAATTAAAGCGTCAACTACAAACCGTTACGGGAAATTAAGTTATGGAGGGAAAAAGAGTTTTTGTATTATGTGTCGTTGCTGCTGTTTGTATGCCGATAGCTACCATTTAGCTTACAGTTACAGAACATATCACGGCCTGATGACGTTTGACTCCTGGACGAGTTTTCTTGTTTGCGTCCAATTTTGAAGCATCTTTACTGTCATCGTACATTCTGACAACTGAAATCCTACAGTATGACAAGCAATAATCCCAAAATACTATTAAAAATCGTACAGCATGAGCCCGGCTGAAGATTAAAGTTAGGGTTAGCATAGCATTAATTTACTGCAATAACAGATAGATTTGGCCATAAGTTTTTTCACTGCACCTTGTGTTTTGGGCATAATACCTGCCTCCCTCCTAGTTGTGTGGGTTGGGTTGGCATGTTTTTGCCCTGCTTTAGGGGTTACTTCTGAGTAATCTGTTTTTCTCTGCCAATCTTAAGACATAGATTTCAGCCATGTTTGCATCTCTTAATAGCCCAGTGTGTGTGTTTGTATGCTGATTGTGGCATGTGGTGTGGTTTGCCCCCCCACACCTTTGTGTCCCATGTACACTCGGATAGGCTTTAGGCTCTCTGTGTAAGCAGTGCAGAAAATTAATGGATAGATAATTGTGTCTATGGAAGTTCCTTACAGTGTTAGTAAAACAAATATGTGTGTGTGTGTTTAAAAAAATTTATACATGAGAATCCTCTATTTTATGCCTCTACCTAGGAGGAAGGCATTGCCCTCGAGGGCTGCTTGGTTTATAGCCTCCATTTTGGTGTTCATATAAGCGGTTAGGCTAAAGATTTGCCTTGATGGTTTTACCTAAAAGACTGTAAAGAGTCCTCCACTGCCCTGGAATAGCAATGAAAGATCTTCAGTAATAAAAGCATTACTAGCAGAGTCTACAGCTTGGAAAATGTTTTTTTTTTACAGTGCTGGAATGGGAGCAGTGTCAGTGTCACTGAACTCTATACCTTGAATGTAATGTTAAGATTACGAGATTGACTGTTTCTTTTCTTAGATTCCAGAAATTGCATTATACATAGCAGCGACACAAGATGATCAAAGAGCCAAAACACTTGTATCTATAAATCTTTAAAACAAGTAAGTCATGGTGTCTTGATCCAGGTCCAAATCCACATTAAGGTTTTGACATTTTTAGTTTGTTTAACCTAGTTTGTCCTACTTTACCAGCTGTCTACGTTTGGAAACAGAACAAAGATAAGAGCACATCAGTTATAAGTAAAATAATCACCACGTTCAGTATAATTAATCGTGTATATATTAAATATTTACATTTTACATAGACTCGTAAGTTATTGTAAAATTTGGAGTTGTACATTAAAAGATTATTAAAACTGTTGGTTAAATAAAGAGTAAAAAGCAAAGAGGTCTCTTTTATGCTATTAGAAATAAATTAACCATTACAAGTAAGCAAAATAAAGCAGCAGACAAGAACAAAGTCCCACTGGACAGTAAGCAAAAATGCCAACCCGTCAGCAGGATGTACTTCCTTCATACAAATCTCACTGACTGTAGATAATTATAGAAAGGACACTGCTCATAATTCAACTAGCCGGTGTTTAAAATACAGTAATTTATACACATTAATGTCACCTAAATGAGGATGGGTTCCCTTTTGAGTCTGGTTCCTCTCAAGGTTTCTTCCATGTACCATCTAGAGGAGTTTTTCCTTGCCACAATTGCCCCAGGCTCACTAGGGATGTTTTTGATAACTTTTTTTTTCCAACATTAATCGGGGTCTTTTGTATTGTTACTTATGTCACAGCTCACCGTCGCCGCCATCCCTTGAAGACAATAAGTCTTGGTGATGTCTTCTAGACGGCCATCCGGACAAGATCACGGGAACTTTGCTGCAGCATGAGTAACCTACTGGCTTATCTGGTCAGAGGAAAACTGACCCCCGACTGAACCTGGTTTATCCCAAGATTTTTTTCCCCCATTTTTTTAACCAATGGAGTTTTGGTTGCTTGTCTCTGTTGCCTCTGGCTTGCTTAGTTGGGGACTCTTGATTTATAGATATCAATCAAATTGAGTGTTTTAATGAGTGTTTAATGATGTTTTTTTCTGATGTAATTCTGTAAAAAGACTATTAAAAGCGCTATATAAATAAAGGTTTAAAACTACTGCTCATGGTACATCACAGGGCAGTTGGGAAAGAATAAAAAAACCTCATTTGTACATACACATACTCAGACAAACCTGTGATTGACAGAAAAGAGAACATGCCATCCATTATGTAGGCCATTGTTAGGAAATCAAGCCTTCTTGGTTCTTGGTGATAAAAATATTTCATTTGCACCTCTCAGGGGCTCAGAATCATTTTAATGCTGGTCTATTACCAAGCAATGGTCATTTTATCATCTGAAATGGAGAACATGTTATCATGCAGGGAGTTAAAGATTTCAGCTAGGATTTTATAAGGCTCAACTCATACAGTGTGACCAAAAGTAATAATTTATTGGCTGAAAACCTGTGATAGGCTAGTGTAGCAGCAGCTGGGGATATGACAACTAGCAGAAAAAAACTGAGGAGTGGGATGGAAGATGGGAAAAACCGTGTCCTCTGTGGTCCTGGTCTGGCAGATGGTGAAGGTCTCCATTGACTAGACGTGATTTGAGAACACTTTACCAGACTTATCAAACACCATGAACACAAGTGTGCAGATGTACACACTAGATCTACTTGACTCCACCAGGTGTCAAAATGACAGCAGGGTGATTCTTCAGACCATTCTAACACCTTCTCCAAACTTAATTAGTTTGCACGTACTGTGCACATATGGTCATCTGTGTGGACCAAGTATGATGCTTCTACTGATCTACAGTAGAAATGCCTCTTCTGAAATCAATCCAAGTAACACAATCGTGTATTTGCAGTGTGAGGGTTGGTGTGATCTCGCACATCTTGACTGGATATTTCTGCATGTTTTGGGGTGAGAATGCATATGCACTTCCATATGTTTATGTTTTTTTGAATGTACTCTGTAATATAGCATAGAAATAAAGTTAATAAACAAACACCAAACACAGTCATTAAACATTTACATTTTTTTACCAATTCTTGTCTTTGCTACGCATTTAAAAATGAGCAGAATGAATAGACTTGCTATTAATATCTAAATAATGGTTTTGCCATGGCATCTTCATAGTTCACACATTTCATTTTACGAAATTATCATGGTACAATAGGGCAATGCACTAGTGGCATTAGTGGCTACCACTGTTGCCTTACAAAAAGAAGGTCCCGGGTTCAATTCCCGGTGTTTCTGTGTGGAGTTTGCATGTTCTCCGTGTGCTTGCGTGGGTTTATTCCGGGTACTCCAGTTTCCTCCCACAGTCCAAAACCATGTATGTTAGGTTGATTAGTGATTTTAAATTGCCCATAGGAGTGAGTGTATGTGTGTGGGTGTGTGTGTGTGTGGCCCTGTGACAGACTGGCGACATGCCCAGGGTGTACCCCTCCTGCCTTTTACCCTTTCAGAGACGGCTGAGATGGACTCAAGCAGATCCCCGTGACCCCGAATTTGGGAATAAGCGGGTATAGAAGATGAATGCATGCATAAATAAATCATGGTATAATGACCTTGGTTTCTGCTTCATAAAAAAAATATATATATAACGTTATCCACAAACGTTTTATTATTGTTTCAATCAGGGTTTAAATTGAACCCCGGCACACACAGTGCTTGACATTATCGCTTCAATTATGCCATAAAGGTACCTGATTAAAACATCAATAGCCATAAATAACTAGGCAATTACCAAAATGTGAGTGTTATTGTGATTTTATTACATTTAGAGTAAGTGGCGACTAATAGATATTGTGACTGTATACAGTATAATGCATATTGATGGTTTACGGTTGGGAAAAAAAATCTTTTATATTAAAAATACAGGAAGCAACAGCATTTTAAGGAGTTTAATAAACAATTACTATAATAGTAGGTCACTTACAGTACATTTTAGGTGCAATAATGCAGACTACAGCGCTTAGCAGCGAAAATATTTCTAAAGAAAGACACAGCAGAAGCACAGCCCATCCGATTAATTACTAGGCTTTTACTGTTTTGACTTTGAGCTTTTTTTTTGACTTTGAATCATTTAAAAAAAATCATTTGAGTGAACGACTTAATGACTCCCTCATTAGATTCTTACTTGCCTTTTCTTATTGCCATTTTAATTTTGTTTAAAAGTATCATTTCCTCATCATTTCTTATTTGTATATTAAAACAAAAATCTCATCAAATTGTTTAATGCAGTTGTAATTTTTCACTGGTAAAAAAAATTATTAATAACAAATAGATAAGAAAAAAAAACATATTATTATAAATGAATTTGTAGGTTTTGAATAGTAATCAAAGTTAAAGTTAATATTTTCCCCCCGTATTTGGATTTTGTTTGATTATTGTTATGCCAGCATCTATGTTGTTAATTTTGATTAACATTTCAGTGTTCATAGCAGAGGGCTTTATTAACTTAATACGGTATATTTTACAACTTATCAGCTGATAAGGGTTTGTAGGCTTTGCACCCCTAAAACGCCAGACCCCCCCACACACACACAACAAATACTAATTTAATCCGTGGTTATAATAAGGTTAATAATTTATTATGAATTACAATTTATTTTTTTATTGTTAATAGCAATCATAAAAACATAATCGAACATTCTAGTAAGGATGTGTAAAATATTTATTAATATTAATATTTATTAACATTTATACTAACTAAAAGATCAACCATTAGCGTATGCCGCCAGTTGTTTCTTTTGACCTAATTGAACTAAATTGTCCTCATTTCTGGATTATTTTCAGATTGTTTACTTTTATAAGAACTGTCTAGGTCTCCCATAATATTCAGTAAAAAAATAATTAAATTAAAACAGTTTTGACAGTAGTTCAGGTAAATACTTTTAATGCCCCTTATTATATCGTAAACAGTGACAAACTTATTAGTTCTTTTAAGATACAGACATTGTTTCAAACTTACAGGATTGTGATGCCTCACTTTTCTTTTTTAAAACACGTTAGTGATGAATTAAGAATAAATTTCAACATTTCCACTTTGATAAATGAGGCTGAATGTTTGCAAACTTTTGAACAGTGGTGTACATGATAACAGATGTGACATCCCTGCTGAAGCACCCCAGTGCAGTGACAGTGAGGAATTATAAAGCACAGGCCACAGTTCTGCAACAGGATTTATGTTGCTACTTAAAAATAAGTGTTTAAAGCTATGACAGCTATAAAAATACAGGTATAAACGTGTATTCCTGTGTGTTGGTAAAGAGAATGTACAAGAAAACATAATAATGCTTCAGTAAACCCTAGAGCAATACTAGGACTAGTAAGCCAGTATGTCTAACAAACAAAACACGTGTTTAATGACAAGTACCAGTTAACATAATAAGATATGATGCAGGCGTATACACAGCAAAAGACATAATCGTTACACAACAAAACATTAAAATGTATTTATTCAAATATTCATATTATTACCAAAATTAAATATTATCATATATCATATTTGAGATATCATACTGTGTAATTCACAGCGCGAGGGTGAAAAGATAGTAGGTGTTCTTCTATAACCCTACGTATCAGTCGAGGCTTCTTTTCTCAGCGAGAAAGTCTCTAAAGGTACCGTAGCTGTCAATCTAATGGTAAATTTCTCCCGCTGCCAGGGATGTGTCGGGTTTGACTTTCAGCATCAGGCTAGAGTTTATCTGCCTCTTTTATCCAATTAGGAAAGAAGTTCACTTTAGAAAGTCCACACAGTACTGAGAAATACCAACACATACACACAGATGGTCCAATCACTAGTACTGAGTCCCTATTTAGATCCCAGCTGGGATAACGCACAAACACACTCTCCGTGTGCACTTATCTGCTTCTATTCCATGTCCACCCTTCATTGCAGGATGCGAACACACACACACACACACACACACACACAACACTTGCAGTGGTGTTGGCCAAGCGTGCGAGATAAGCAGCAAACATGGGGTGACAGGCTCAGTTGGGCCATTATTGAATTGCAGTGAGGACTATATTACTTTAGAGGGGGATAAAAGACTACATACAAGACAGATGGGAGGGGGGCATCAAACAAGTCGGTGTCCGTATTGTGCCAAGACCAATCCCGTTGAAGACAGCTTTGATTTCCCCTTAGACCAGGTGCCATTTCTCCTTGAATAATTCTTATGAGCAATTCAGCTTGTTTTTATTCCTCTTCTCTTTTACTGGCCTCTCTTTCTATTTCTGTCTCTCTGCTTTTACCCATCACCAGCGAACAAACGCTCTGCTCTGATGTAATGATTGGAATTCTTCAAAACCATTTAATTTCACCATGTGTGCTGAGGCTCTTGGGGGAGCACCTTGGCATACGAAGCAGGAAGGCCTATGGGAAATCCACAATGTGCTTGCCAGGATTCGCCTCCGATAGCAACAAGCACCATCGTCGAAGCAGCCTACAGCCAACATGCTATTCATTAGCTGAGGTGTTTACTGAGTCTGTTCCACTCTGATGAGCTTTATACCCAGCCTTCAATGAGAAATACACAGCAGTTGTGCATAGATAAAATGATTTCATTGTTGGTGGTGTTTTTAAATATGTCAGTTGTAACAAATGATTATTTAAATTACTGAATTTATGCATACGTTTTTATTACAATATCTCATACAACACCAGCAGTCAAAAAACTAAATTAAATCGAAAAGAACATTTCCAATAATTATGGACAAAACATGCTGAGAGATGCTAAAATTTCTCTAGTGTAAGAATCAGTGGGAAAAGATTTGAGTTTTTCAACCGGTAAGTAAATAGGACAAAGTTTATTTATTTCACTAATTTAACTCAAATTGTGAAACTAAAGTATTAAATAAATTCAGTGCAGAAAGACTGAAGTAGTTTAAGTCTTTGGTTCTTTTAATTGTGATGATTTTTCCTTACATTTATCAAAAAACCACCAATTCACTATCTCAATAAATTAGAATATGGTGACATGCCAATCAGCTAATCAACTCAAAACACCTACAAAGGTTTTCTGAGCCTTCAAGATGGTCTCTCAGTTTGGTTTACTAGGCTACACAATCATGGGGAAAACTGCTGATCTGACAGTTGTCCAGAAGACAATCATTGACACCTTAACAAGGAGGGTAGGTCACAAACATTTATTGCTAAAAAGCTGGTTGTTCATAGAGTGCTGTATCCAAGCATGTTAACAGAGAGTTGACTGGAAGGAAAAAGTTTGGAAGAAAAAGATGCACAACCAACCGAAAGAACCGCAGCCTTTAGAGACTTGTCAAGCAAAATCAATTCAAGAATTTGGGTGAATTTCACAAGAAATGGACTGAAGCTGGGGTCAAGGCATCAAGAGCCACCACACACGTCAAGGAATTTGGCTAAAGTTGTACGTTTTCCTCTTAAGCCACTCCTGAATCACTGACAACGTCAGAGGCATTTTACCTGGGCTAAGAAGAAGAAGAACTGGACTGTTGCCCAGTGGTCCAAAGAGCAAATTCTGTATTTCATATGGAAAACAAAGTCCTAAAGTCTGGAGAAAAGGGAGGAGAAGCTTATAGCCCAAGTTGCTTGAAGTCCACTGTTAATTTTCCACAGTCTTTGATGATTTGGGGTGCAATGTCATCTGTTGGTGTTGATCCAGTGTGTTTTTTGAAAACCAAAGTCACTGCACCAGTTTACCAAGAAATTTTAGAGAACTTCATACTTCCTTCTGACCAGCTTTTTAAAGATGCTGCTTTTATTTTCCAGCGGGATTTGGCACTTGCCCACACTGCCAAAAGCACCAAAAGTTGGTTATGAGAAACAAGAGACCAAAAAATGCAGATGAGCTGAAGGCCACTGTCAAAGAAACCTGGGCTTCCATACCACCACAGCAGTGCCACAGACTGATCACCTCCATGCCACACCGAATTGAGGCAGTAATTAAAGCAAAAGGAGCTCCTACCAAGTACTGGGTACATATACAGTAAATTAACAAACTTTCCAGAAGGCCAACAATTCACTAAAAATGTTTTTTATTGGTCTTATGAAGCATTCTAATTTATTGAGATTGGTGGATTTTTGTTAAATGTGAGCCAAAATCATCAGAATTAAAAGAACCAAAGACTTAAACTCCTCCAGTCTGTGTGCACTGAATTTATGCAATACCTCATGAGTTTCACTGTTTAAGTTGAAATACTGAAATAAATGAACTTTTCCATGATATTCTAATTTATTGAGATGCACCTGTACATCAGAATAATTATAGTACGATAATAATAATGTCAAAATAAAATAAAGGGAGAAGAGTAGTTACATAGATAAACAAACAATAAGTTGGATTTGAGTGCAGACAGTTATGTAGGGTAAGTGATTCTAAAAAAAGGGAGTTTAGTGTTTGCTTTGAATTCAGGTAACAAGTCTAAATTTCGTAGGTTATATGGGAGTTAAACCCAAAGGTGATGAGTAGCACGGCTAAAGGCTCTGTGGCCCACGGCTAAAGGCTCTGTGGCCCACGGCTAAAGGCTCTGTGGTTTTTAAAACGAGCAGAGAATGTATTGAGGAGACCTAATAAAGAGGAAGATTAAGTATAAAAACATCAAAACCTTTTCAGGAAAAGAGAAAAAAAAGTATTATTTATTCACACCTCTAATACATTCCCTCTAAAATTACAAAATTTTTAGTGTTTCAGACACATTTTAAAATATTTACAGTCAAATCAGGCGAATAAGAATTGGGAAATGTGACAAAAAATTCAGGTTGGTCCTCACATTATGACTGAAGTTATATTTGTGTAAGATGATTAATGGACTAACAGATGTGATCAAGACAACAGGTACAAAGGTAAAAAAAAAAAGGTTTCCAAATGTATGCCTACAGGAAGAATTTTCCTTTCTTACCTTATTATTGGATATTTCTCTATTCAGAGCTGAGAGCAGTAGGTATGTGTTACGTGCTTCTCTGAAGCGAGTAGTTTTAAGAACCGAAAGGTGCTGTTTATTCACAACGTGCACACTTACAACTTTCACTGACGAAGACAAAGGGAGACACAAGGGCTATAAATGCATGAGTAACCAATAAGAACTAGACACATGGAAAAGAGGATCACATGACAGAAACACATAGGGCATGAGGATCACATGACAAGGATAAGACAGGAAGTAAACATAAGCATGAACAGAAACAAACATGAACTCAAAACATGACCTAATAAACATGAACATAAGAAATTTAAACATAAAACATGAACATAAAAATGAAGCATGAAAAATAAAAAATAAACATAAACATAAACACAAACACGAAGCATAATCCTTACAATAACACCATCAATAAATATTACGGGAATTTTCTTATAAAATAATTTGTCACAAAACATAGTAACTAAAAGCCAGAGGTTTGGCCAAAGTTCCTGATCAGTTGTCATACAACCATTAGATTACTCAGTGTTACTCAGTGTTGGAAACAGTGTTTTGTTGACCCTGAAAAGTGTGTTTATACAGCGTTTATCATAAATATCCATATATTTCTTTTAAAACTTTACCAGAGTCAAACACATTATATAGGTTATATGGCATTATTATGCCCAAACTACAATATATTTTTTTAATTGTTGTTTATTTCAAATAAATTTGGTGCTTTATGAAGCATTAAAAAATCATTTAAAAAAAACATGAAAGCTGCAGTGAAAGTTAATTTTGGCTGCTGATCGCTAATGAAGTCAGGCTCCATCATACAGATAATTTTAAAGCCATTAAATCAAGTGTCTTTTTCCTTATGCAGATTAATGACCATGATTTGTTGACCAATGCCAGTATCCTTTAATTTTATCTGATTATCCGTGGTGAGGACATGCATTACCTGTCTAGACTGAAAAAAATCTACATTTAAAGAATTTACATGTTAATAGTTGATGATGATGATGATGATGATGTATAGTATGAAGTTGATTTTTTACAAGACAGTAGGTTTGGGTTAATATGATTTAAATAAGAAAACAGGGTGGTTTTTATCACTCAAGAATTTTTGTTTTAAATCCAGCACAGATCACGGCCTACCATGGCAACTTTGATAACCTTTCCAGAAAGTATGCTCTGTGGGCTTTCCACCCAGCACAAGTAGGCTTGAAGCTAAGGGGTGGGTGGGTAGGGGACTCTTAAAGCTCCATGAGAAGACTGTTGTGTTTGGAGTGGAAAAAATGTAAGTCTTCTTTCAAATCTCATCTAGCACCTCAGTCTGCAAAGGGAGGTCTAAAAAATATTTTTCAATGTGTGGAATATAAGCTGATGTCTGAAGGTTGTGTTTGTGGTTTGATGACTTTACTATGAAGTGTGATGGATTTTTTTTTTTAGGAAAAAATGCATTATTTTGAAATGTTTACTTTAAGTCTACCCTGAAGGTATCTAAAATACTTACTAAGCTACAGGAATGTACAGGCTCTAAGACATATTTCAAAGAAAACTATAGATGAGTCTATATTTATTATGCATTAAACAATAGAACCAAATCATTATTACAACTAGTGAACCATGGAACCAACAAAATATTTCAGCAGAATAAACAGAAAATTTAAAAAGTATAGTTGATAAATGGAAAGAAAAATTGGCTGTAGTTTGCTGAAAAACAACATAAACCAGCATGGCTTCTGCTGCTGTAACTTCTTTTTTTTAGGTGTATTTATCCACCCACAGAATTAAGAGACACTATATCAGTCTTTTCAACAACTTCCTGTTTACTGACTGAGAGATAGAGTGAGCATCAACTGTTTTCAGGTCTGCATTAAGGTTGCACAGTATATCGTTTCAGCATCGCCATCTGCAATAATCACATCGCAGGATGTGCAATGTCAAGTGACGATTATAGCTGACTGCATCACAAATCAGAATGAGCTGAAATCAGGAGCACTCTTTTAAAGGGAGTGCCCCTAATCTCAACTCGTTACCTGTATTAAAGACACCTGTTCACAGAAGCAATCAATCAATCAGATTCCAAAAAAGGATGTCAGAGACGAGATTGTCAACCTACACAAGGTTGGAATGGGCTACAAGACCATGGCCAGGCAGCTTGATGAGAAGGTGACAACGGTTGCTGCAATAATTTGCTAAGTAACAGTAAGTGTCCCTTGGTCTGGGGCTCCATGCAAGATCTCACCTCATGGAGTTTTAGTGATAAGGGAGAGTTAAAGGAAATCGGCCCAGAACTACACAGTAGGATCTTAAAGCAGTAGTCACAAGATCTTGTTAATAATATTAAAGCAGCTGGGACCGGTCACCAAGAATACAATTGGTGATACACTAATACGCCATCAAGGACTAAAATGACTAAAATGTTGCAGTTCCCGCAAGGCCCCCTGCTCAAGAAAGCACATGTACAGGCCTGTTCTAGGAATGATTCAGAGGAGAACTTTGTGAAAGTGTTGTGTTCAGATGAGGCCAAAATCGAGATTTTTGGCATCAACTCAACTCGCCGTGTTTGGAGAAGGACAAATGCTGTTTATGATCCCAAGAAAACCATGGAACATGGAGGTGGAAGCATTATGATTTGGGGTGTTTTGCTGCTAATAGGACAGAACAACTTCACCGCATCAAAGGGACGATGGACGTACTATCAAATCTAGGGTGAGAACCTCCTTCCCTCAGCCTCGGCATTGAAAATGGGTCGTAGATGGGTATTTCTGAATGACAATGACCCAAAACACACAAACAAGGCAACAAAGGAGTGACTTAAAGAAGCACATTAAGGTCCTGGAGTGGCTAAGCCAGCCTCCAGACCATAATCTAATAGAAAATCTATGGAGGCAGCTAAATGTTCATGTTACCAACGTTAGCTTAATGACTTAGAGAGAAACTGCAGAGGGGTGGGACAAAATCCCTCCTCAAACGTGTGCAAACCTGGTGGCAAACTACAAGAAACATCTGACCGCTCTGATTGCCAACAAAGGTTTTGCCACCAAGTACTAAGGCTTGTTTTGCGAAGTTAAACACTTATTTTACTCATTAAAATGCAAATCAATTCATACATTTTTTGAAATGTGTTTTTCTGGATGTATTTTGTTGTTATTTTGTCTTTCACTGTTGGAATAAACCTACCATTTAAATTCTAGATTTAAATTCATCTCTTTGTTACTGGCCAAACATACAAAATCAACAGGGGATCAAACAGTTTTTTTCTTACTGTTGGGAAAGTTTCATAATCTCATAATTATTATATTATTATGCTTATAATTTATGCATTATACTGTATGCAGATGTACTTCTTCCAAAAATCACCCCATCCATTTAAAAATAAGAAATTCTTGCCAAATAGAACTATTCAAGTCATTGGCATTCAGCTATTCATTCGCCATGTCAGATTCTTTCTAATATCGTGCAGCCCTAGTCTGAATTATTGTATCTGTTTTTGCACTGCCGTTTTTTTGTTGTTGTTGTCTCCTGTTCCACGTCTTCTCTTGCTTTCACTGTTTGCACAAGCTTGCACACGCACAGCTTTTTTGTGATTCCTCTTAGTCCCTAGTTCTTTGTTATTTTATGTAGCTCTCATCCTTATGCAGCACAACGGTCCTGGATCGCTTTTTCAAATTCAGAGAACTTGTTTAGCATCTTCTAAAGGTTTAAATTAAAATGTAAATTACATCACAATTTAGTCATGTGAGCTGCTTAAAAAGAAATTTTATATACTGTAGCTATTATTTTTTAATTTAGTTCAATTAGTTATAAAATTTGAATCTTAATTTAATATGTTAAATATCGTTATTACAATTACACATAATAACACGTGACACTCAACATTTACTCTCAGATATATTTTCATATAAAAATGATTAGCCAGACTTTATTTGTGAAACAACGATAAAACTAGCACAGTAACGCAAAGGAAAGTCACACCTACCAGAGAGAGTGTCTTCTGAGCGGCACCAAATTAGAAACACTCCACATTAGGTGAGTTACTACATCTGCTGATGCACACAGCCATTTCTTTTTTAATAACTGCACACACACTGACAGCATGACATAATCTAGTTGTGAAGCACATGCAATTTGTAAAGTACAACGACATCTTAAAGAGGTTGCCTTGATCTTTGATTCACAGGTGAGGCTACAAAAGGAACTAATTGAGCTAATGAGAGACTAAAAACCAGATACCAGGTCTCAAGTTCCATTTTAATCCACAGTAGCATCAGACTGATAGTAAAGACATTATGACATACTAAAGACAGCGTTGTTTACTGACAACGTAAAGCGTCTCCGTTGTTGTGCTAGTTTTAAAACCACCTCCCCCAGTACTGGGCTAGCACCTGGACAAGGCAGTGAAAAATAGCGTTTAGCGCTCTTCATTTCATAGCCAGACATGCGCAGGTGTCAAATTAACCTCGGTAGAGAACTGAAAAATGTAGCAGATGGAGTGCTGAAGTTCTTTCCCTGCTGTCCTTTGGGTGTGTTTATAGTGGAAAAATAGAAAGAGCACATCAAGGTAAAGAGCTACATAAATATCTCGTTTATTTTCTCACCCCCTAAGATTAGCCTAATGATTCACAGCAGTGCTGTTTGGTAGCATGCCAGGACGTGAAGGCTCAGTTTAGTATTCAAACAAGGAACCGGTATATTTCAGCATCAATGTAAAAGACACCCTCTTTTTTCCCCAAAAAAATAAGTTTAATTTGGGCTTCAAATAGACAGTAAAGTAACTAAACACTAATAAAAGTTTTAAAGTAGCAAAAAAATGGAATTCATCTGCACCAGACGGATGCTGATATTTAATGCTCAACAAAATGAGACTGAATTTTAAATGGCGCACGCAGAGCTTTCTAAATTCACTCGTTTTTACTTCCATTTTCACTGCTCAAATATGGAGATAACAAAAAAAAAATACAATTATACATACTGAATCTCCTTGTCAGGTAATTTTGGGCAAAAAACACATTTCTTAAAACAACATTTCCAAATACATGACTAGAAATCGAACTCGCTAACTGCTATCTATCTGTTCTAAATTCCATTCGGAACATTCGGTACTTATATATCTGTACATCAAGGCCTTCTATAGTAAAAAAGCTTGAGGAACTGTGTGAGCATGCTGCTGCTGTGACCTACTTTCCTCAGCTCTGTTCCATGTGCGCTTCAGAAAATCCTTTTGTTATGTCAGGTAGTTGCTGGACGTCTCCCAAAGCCCCTCAGGCTTATTGGTACTGCATGTCTGCAGAACTAATAGAGGACGTCC